>VXBA01004485.1:965545-1320288 GCA_013399895.1 Serilophus lunatus | reverse complement strand
TCGGGCCCGGCACTCCGGGCGCTCCGGGGCTCCGGAGAGAGGCGAGCCGGGCCGTGGAGCGGGGCTGCGGCGGGCGGGCAGCAATGGCGCCGGGCTGTGGAGCGCTGCCCGCGCCGCTCCCTCGCCGAGCGGGCGCGGGGCCGCCCTTGGCCGCGGGCAGGGCGAGCAGAGGAGCGGCGCCCCGTCCTCGGGGCCCCCGGTGCCGGCCAGCGGGCTGCTCTTCGCCGGGTAAGTGCCGGAGTCTCCGCGCTCCTCATTGTCCTTTGTCCTTGGGAGGAAAAACAAAATGTCCTTGGAGCCGGGAGGGGGAGGGGGCGCTGCCTCTCCCTGCCCCCCCCACCCCCCTTCCCGCCGCTCTCTGAGGGGACCCGCGGGGACTCTCGGGGACCCCCCGCCCTTGTCCGAGCCCGCGGGGACTGAGGGGCAGCGACGGGACAAGGGGAGTCCCGGGGGGACCCTCGGGCGGCTGCGGGCGCTCCCCTCCCTCCCCTGCGGCGCCCGCGGAGCTCCGCACGCCCCGGTCCCGCCGCAGCGCCGGGGGGAGGCGGCGGAGGGTTTTTTGGGTCCCCAGTGCGGCACCGAGCACAGGGGGGGCTGCGGAGCGGTTCCCCCAGCGCGGCCGGCGAGGGGCATCTGCAAACCGGGCTGGGACTCCAATGCAGCAGAGGAGGGAGGGGGGAGAGGTGAAGGCTGCGCGACATCATCACTTAAAATGTTCAGCCCGGTGTCGGTGCGTTTGTTGCCCGTCGCTACTCGTGTTTTCGTAGTTTGCGAGAACAAAGACGCCATGTCCTTCTCTCTTAAAAATAAAACTTGGTGTGTGGTGGTTTTTTTTTTTTTTTGGTGGGGTGTTGGCTTTTAACTCTTTGTAAACCAGCAAGAAAAAAAACAGGCTGCGGATGAGACAGATTAGTACTTTACTGAAACAATGGAGAAAAATCGACTTCGCTTGAAAAACAGCAGTTCAGGTGCAGAACTTTAAAGAAACCTCCGAAGAATTACGTCCAATTGGATTTTCTAATTAAAACGGCAATGCAGAACTTACAAGGTTGAAAAAAACAAAGCTCGGTCATACCAAGTCTGCAGTTTAAAGTTGGCAAAATACTGTAGTTGTGATTTAGACGACGTTATGAGAAGAAAAGGTAGTTTCTTAAATACGGATTACACTGTAAAGAAACTGATGAGTTTGTGTGTTGCATGCAAACCTTTTAAAAAAACATTTATCGGGTGTCAGGTTTGGTTTTAGTATTGAGTTCGCGTTTTTCAGGGACCTCAGTCATTTTTGTTTACGGAGCGTTTTTAGCGTCTTTTTGGTGCTTAATAATTTTAGAAGTTGTACAACACCTATTGCAGGACTTGCTGAAAATGCGACTTTAAAGGGAATGCCAGACGTTTGTTTTGCCTTGACTCGCATTCGGCAATTACCAATTTAAGGGTAAAATTGTAATTCTAAATGTATAAAAAGTCGCTGTGGTAGAGCCAGAGGTAAATATTAAGAACTTTAGTTTTAATTGACGATTGTGCATGGCCATCTCTGTTGGATTTATGGGGGGGTACACTTGGGCAAGGTTATAAAACTCCTTGCAGGTTTTAAACGTTGCAGTTGGAGGTAAATGTACATTTTTCGGTACTTCCTCTGCAAATGTGAACCCGCCATTGGAACAATAGAAGTTCGCCTTTTTTTGGAAATAGAAATACAAGTTTCTGCAACCACTGGACTTCTGTCACTTTTATACAAAGTGTTGAGTGTCTTTATTTTAGATTTGGATTATGGTGGTTTTATAACCACAGCAGCAGTTCTGCAGCGTAGAACAGGTTCTGGCACACACACTTTGCCCTAAAGAAAGTTCTAGCGTTAGGTGGGTGTCTGCTGGATTTCTCTTTTCATAAATATCTTAGGAGATAATTTTTTAAATGTCTTCTACTGGTTTCTTTCAACAACTGAAAACAGCGAGTAGTTGTCTCAGAAAGTAAATTGCTCTTAATTCGTAATGTTTTGTGTTTAACAGTTGTGCTTTTTTATATTTATGGTGTAGGAAATCGTATTTATACTTGGATACCTTTTTATCTAACATTAAAATGTTTTTTTAAATTGTCTACTTACAGAATGATTCTAGACTTCTGAAGTATGAAGTAGTGATAAATATAACTGCTGTAAATTAACATGTTAAGCCTTTTCACAAAAGGCAAGAAAAGTTGGCTGGAGGTAGTGCAAATATGGTGTTCCTTGTGTTAAAGAGAATAGTTTGGGATCTGATTAAAGGTTAAAGAAGATGAAGGCTTTAAAGCTGTATTCCAAAGGGTGGGGAAAAAAACCCCATTTTTGATGGAGATCAAATAACTTAAAATTCAGAGAAGCTGATGACAGAAGCCATTTTAAAATAACTTTGCTATCACTAGAGGTTTTATTTAATTTTGCATCCTACTTCTAAAGGCTTTATTGTGAATAATTACAAGGACTGAGGGATATTGGGTGGTAAATTACTCAAAAAAACCCCCTTATGTTGGCATTTAATCTCTAAGTCTTTCAAAATTAATATAATGGAAGACAAAAGAACAGATTGCAGTTATTCATGAAAAGCACAGATCATGTGTGTTGTGTGTCAGTCACTCTCATCTCCAGTGGATTTTTCTTCAGCCTGGAATGTACTTCTTATTTTTAGAGTTCTAAAGATGCAGTTACTGCTATCATAAGTTTTTTCTGACTTAATAATTACCTAAAGATCAATATATTTCAGGCATATGACTTTTCCTGCTTTTCTAAAGCAAAATGCTGAAAATTTCCATCCTTCTTTTTTCCAGGTAGAATTCCATGACCAACACCTTGTTCCCTAAGTGGCTTCCGAGGAATCGCTCACACCTGATCTCAGGTAAGAGTGTCTGGAACTTGTGGTAATATGTTCATTTCCTTGGTTTTTTTTTATTTTGGAATTTACCTTCTTGCTACTGTGCAGATGAGAGGAAAAAAAATCTCATTTTTACATGGAGAATACATTTTATAAATTATCTGGACCTGTAAAAAAGCCTTTTTTTTTGCAGATACTGGTAGATAGTCTTCTAAGAATGTCATGTTTATGTGCTACCATGTATAAATTTTACTTTACCAAAGCTATTTAACAAGTGGATGTTATTTTTATAATATATACATTCACACATACATAAGCATCGTATTTGGTGGAAAAGAGCAGTATTTTCCTATCATCCCAGAAGTTCTGTATGTTCCATTTCACCAGTGAGAACCTGCATTAAACTTTGAAAATTATTTGGATTTTGTACTTAATGAGTTTGTAGCATTAACATTGGAGGATATTGTAGGATTTGTATATGATAATAGTAGCACCTGTAGAGGAGATTTTGGGACCTGTTTCTTGTTTTTGGGAACCTGAAGGCTAATGCTTGGCAAGGACAGAATACTATGTTTTTGTGTTGTAGGTAAAATTTTTGTTAATTGAAAGACATGTTTTTAGGAAGTGTGTCATAACATTAGGACTGTAGGTGAGACTGTCTGTACCTTGTTTTCAGACAAACCTGGTTTTGTCTTTTTTTTTTTCTTTAAAGGCTCTCGCTGGATATTGTTCTTCCAGAGATTCAGATGGCTGGTTGGGCAAAAGCCCTTGAGCAAAACTCTGTGCTGTGTGTGCCAGGTATGTTATACTGTGTTGTGGTTTTTTAATTATCCTGGAAAAACATTTTTTTTTCAAAATAAACATTCAACGTTTAAGCTTCAATGTTTTACTTGGTTGAATTTATTTTCTTTCAAGCCTAGTTCTTAGTAAATACTTAGTACAACAATGTCTCCTTCTGCATCTTGGAAGATTTTTATGGGTCACTCACAAATACAGCTTTGTTAACAATCTGCAGTGACCATGTCAACACGTAGTAAAGCCAAGCCAAGGATTGTCATCTCCTGAAGACATTGTCTAAACAAACTTCAGAAATGCTTTTCCTTAGTTGAAATATTGGTTCATTAGCAAGGAACACTAAAGCTTTTCCTTTCCAGTAAATTGTTTATACAATAAACTGAAAAATTCTCTTTTTGGTGTAAATTTTACTCTAAAAGCCTAAATTTGCACCCAGCTGTTTTGAGGTATCTTGTTCTCCTCCTTGCGGTGTAAACAAACAAGCTTTCTAATGTTTATTTGTTTTTACACTTCAAGATTCTGTATTTAGACTCAGCCACACGTTGCCTTTGAGTGAGGCTTTCACCTCTGTGCCATTCAAAGTTGGGGATCTCGTTTGCCTTTTTAACTGGTTCCTTTTCACAGCTTCCCAGGCTCAGGTGCATATTTAGGACCTCAACATGTGAGGCATCCTCATGAAGACACGTGTGAGGAATTCCAAAAATACTCTTGATAATTTGCTTTTCAAAGTTCCATAATTTATTGTGGTAGCTAAAGAATACGGTTGTGAACTCTTTCCTTGGGCTTGGTTGAAGCCTTCAGCCTGTTCACAGGAAAGGAATCAAAGGCCAATTTTGCAGAGCTTTATAAAAATGTCTCTTCAGGTTGTAATAAAACTTTATCTGCAGTGAGTCACTGCTGATGTGCAAGGCAGATTTCAAATAATAATTACCGATAATGGACATTGTGGATGTCCTGCAGCAAACACGGCTGACCAGCAAGTGTATGTGTCAGTGTGTGCTGGAACTGCCTTGAGCAACTGATGGGATTCGTGAGAACTAAAAGTTTGGGATAGGAATGATCTCATACCTTAAGAACAACAGAGTATATCTGAAATCCCATGTGAATTTCCAGTTTAAAGGTCAAAATCACAGATATTGCACAGTCTATTACGATAAAGGCGAGACCAGCCTGAGCCACGTGAAGGTTTGATAATCTTGAACCCATCAGGCTCAAGACTTTTATTCCTAATGTTAAATCCTGAAATGTCTAAAGCTGTGACTTTTACTTCACCTGCTTTTAAAAAATACAATAATTAAGTAGAAAAATTAAAAAGCCCAGTGCTCAGGAGCAGATCTCGGCTGAACGGAGCATTTTGTAATGAATATGGAATCGAGCACTTTAATCTTAATGGTCTGCGCTTTTCCTACGTTGTCCTGATGTTTGTGCTGAACAGGTATTACAATAAAAATTTTAAATCTCCTTTGTTATTTTTGTGAGCTCTTTGGAGCTTCCTTTTCTTGTAAGAGCGATGCGTTTTCATCCAGGACACGGCAGCTCCATCTCTGGGTTACACAGACCTCACTAGGGTGGGTGCACACTGCTGGGAATGCAGGGAAGTTTCAAGTTCATGGCTCCCCTGCAGTTGTGCCCATGAGGATTGAGGTGGGGTGGGAGACTCTCCCTGGTGGAGTCCTAAAAACCTTTTGAGTAGAGGAAACTCTTTCTCCGTGGGGATACGAGGCCATATCAAGTGTTCTCAGAGAATTGCTTTTTGTGGCATCGACCGCTTACGTGGAAGAGCATTGGTGTGGTGATACATGCTATCTTTGCCAGAATACTTTACTAATTAATAGCAAGAGAGAATCTAAGATTTGGTAATAACTTTTGGGTGTCTGACCTCACCTCTTGCTGTAAAAGGAGGATACACTGTCCTGATGGTTGGAGCCAGCAGGGCCAGTCTTGTGTTGCAGGGAATGTTCTCTGTGGTGGAGGCTGTACTCCACTTCTGGCATCTGCAATTTTAAAACAAACATGAGCCACAGTTACTAGACTGCCTAAAAAAATTAAAATGTTTTATTTTTAAAGAGGGAATGGATGTTTTTGGTCATGTGGACTACAGCAATTACTGCAAGAAGTCTGATTAAAAGACACTGACATTTATTAAATATAGGAAATACAGGTGTTAACCTGAAAGGCTAATTTTTTTCAGCCAAGACTTGTATTTCCAAGCTCTATGGTTTCTGGCTCTGGGCATAAATACCCAGCTTTTGTGATTCATTCTGTAGTTGGAATGAATATGTTTTGGATATTAAAAGTTCAAAATCTCAAAGTACAGTGGTATATTCCATAATAGTGGAAAAATAACTTGTGTGCACATGTGAAGGAAATGTAATACGTTATCAATATCTTTGTGCTGTTCTTACAAAACTCATTGTTTAGTTCCTCTGTTCACTTCCAAGAAGAGAATTGTCACTACTGCTCAGTGATACCATCCTGACAAACAACACATTCCTTTTGCAAAATAGTGCTGAGGTCGGAGCACAACTTGGTCGAGTCTTTGTCACATCGTCATTGGAACCTTCCCTTTGGTGACAACCAACCACATGAAATACCCTCATTAAAGTTTCCATGAAATTACCATAGCTGTGTACTCACTCTAGAACTAAAGAGAACAGGAACCAACTTGAAAGCAGGTGCTCAATGTGTAGCTGTGCTGTGAATTTTTAAAAATCCATGAGAGCCATAAATTGAAAATCTGGTAATCATTAACTTTACATGGCTTCTTACATTGAAACTACAATCTGAAGTGGCTTTCTTTGGGTGAAATGATACCTACAGGGCAGGAGATTTAAAGGGCTTAAGTGAATCTGTTTACCTGGTTCATTTTTCCTGCCTTGAGTGATTGCTGGAGGCCCCTTGGATGATCCAAGTCCAGCAGCCATGTTGTGTTTCTTCTAAAATGGTGGATAGGCACTTGGCAGAAGTTCTGTGCTTCCATTTAACAGCAGCTGCTGGAGCACATTTCATATGTGTTTTAAACCTCTAAATGTCACATTTGGATAATCTATATGTTTGTGACAAATTACTAAATTTTTTTGTAATTTCCCTTTTTAAAGGGATCTTTTGCCATAGAAATCATTTCAAGTAAGTTTCATCAAAAAAAGAAATGACAGTTTTGTGCATGGCAGCTTTCTTTCTATTCACTGGAGTAGATACCAATGGAAGGGAAGAATTTAGAGGATTGCCCAGTATGCTGTCAATGCACAGGTTCATTAACTTTTATGTATTTGAGGCTCTATTTCAATTCAAGTGGATTCTGAGAGGTCTCCAGCAGTTTGTTGGTACATGTCAGGAGGATAACTTGTATGGCTCATTTCACACAGTTGCAATTTACAGTAAAAAGGCAGTTCATGAGTTGTTTTAGAGTTTTAGGCCTTTAATCTTTCAGACTTTGTTGAAGGTGACTGATTAAATTTTTGTTGATGGGAGTTGCCAATAAGCATTTTCAAAGCCAGGTTTTCATAGTTGGTTGTTGCCCATACAGGAATGACATTGAGACACAGAGTATATGATGTGTTCCATATAACTGTTACATAATTGCCCTTCGTCTATCTTGTGAGGGGCAGGTTTGCTTAACTAAGTTTTCACTTGATGCCTTACTGATCTTTTTCCAAAATTTAAAAAAGATTTTTCTGTTACTTCTCAAAGGATTTGTGTGCAGGGCTGGCTCTGAATTTCTTGGGTGGTTTGCACAGGTTCTTTGATAACAGGTTCCCTAGTGATGCTTCCAATTTTTTTATAGAAATGTTTTTTGTAGCATGTGCTGTGATCTGGAATGCTTGTTTTTGGTTTTCTAATTCCAGGATAGGAACTCTGTTATTTCTCAGGCTAGTGCTTAATCTTTTAGACCTTAGGATTTTTTATTGTGCTTTTTTTTTTAATTTTAATTTGAGTGTTTTAATATCCCATTTTCCCTACAGATGTGTTCAGGAATTGATTTACTCACTGTAAGCAAAATAGCTGCCCTTGGTTGAAGCACTGGTAAGTTGTTATTCCTAATAACATTTACTTTTTAGCTTTTAAAAAAACCCAACCTGCCACCAGACAAGACTGTAATGTTTAACTGGCTGAAGTTTGTGGTTGAATACTTTCTGAAGCTTGTTAGTGTGTGTGCACAGTGTGTTTCACAAAGAGCTCAGGCTCATTCCTGCTGGGCCCTTAGGAAATGAGCCTGAGGGTACCCTTGGATAGAACTCTCACCATCTCACTGCAGAACAGCTTTTAAATGTGGCTGTTCTTTGGTCTCCTGTGATTTGACTGCATATTTTGTTGGGAACTTTGATATCATAGGTTTGCTGGTTCAAAAGGGTTTGGAACACAGATGTCTGTTTCTAGGGAGGTACTACACAATTTGGATAACAAATGGTGTGGAAAGGAGAGCAGGAAGAATTTGCCTCACAAGCATCTTGTGTTGTCCTTATGCTTCTGTCAGGATCAGTGAGACTCTCTGAGCAGACAGTAACTGTCTCCTGTTTTACAATTGTTCTGTTGTTACTCTTCATTCACAAAGTTTTGCCTTTGCACCAAATTACATGTAATGCCGGTACAGTTTCCTGTTTGGGTTTTTTTAAATTAAACTGCTAGCTGATAGACTTCAAATCATTTCTCATATAGTCAAAACAAAAAATTGGCAGGCTTGAGTAGAAAAATTAATTCAGTTCTATACTGGATGAATATGGGAGCAGAATCTTTTCCAGTTTCCTTAACTCAAAGGAATTTGATCTCGACCTTTTGTTGTCTCTGGCACATTCTGTGACTTTCTTGGGAGCTGCCTGTAGAAAGACAAGTCCTTTGTCTTCTTGTCTGCTTAAAATTCAGACTCCTTGATTCCCATTTTTAATTAGAGCATCCATTGCATTTTGTGTACATGGATTAACATTTTTTTGGGAGCTCTACTCCTGTAGCACTGTGCTTTGGAATATATGCATTTCTTTGAAAGAAGCAGTTTCTTGGAACCAGTTTTTTCAGTCTTAACATGTTACCTGATTGAGCAAGGCCTTCCTTAGGCTGCAGACAGCTTGGAAGAATGCTCCAAGATGCAAATTCTCTCATTTCAGTGGATAGGTGACAGTGGTTTTTAGCTGTCCTGTGGCTTTGTGTGTTTGCAGAGCCGTCCAGCAGCCACTGCCATCTGTGCTGCCTCAGGTACAGAGGGCAGCTACTCCTTCTTTGTACTCCAGAGTCCTGTGATTTCTTGTCATCAGTCCCATGATGTGGAGATCTCTTCCAGAAGGAAAAAGGAGTATGGGAGGGTCAGGTGCAAACCTTGCTTGGCCATGTCAGGGGGGCCTTGTGCTGCTTCTGAGTCCATTGCATTTTGGACCAATTTTATCAGAGTTTTTTGTCCTGAAGCAAAAATGTTGAATTCATGAACTTTGAGGAGTTTAGTTTTTAATGCATGTCCATGAGCTCAGTTGTGATGATTTTTGACAAATGTTCAATCTCTTCTACTACTGTGCTCTGTATGTTTTGTCACTTTGCTCCTTCCAAAGTCTCAAGCTATTTTTCCCACTACAGGTATGTGTAGAACAGCGTATTTCTTGACATGTTTCTCCTTCCAGCTATTCCTCAAAACTCTTCCTTTGCTATCCACTGATGCCTTTCTAGCCCCCAGTCACCTGCTAGAATCTCCAAACATGTGACTCATATTCCATTTTTATCATCTTCCATTAATCTTCATGTGATTCCTACATCTTTCTGTGTACATTTTTGTTTTCTCATTGGGTTGTAAATTAGTTCTGTTTTTTTTGAGTAGGACTTTGGCTTTTGAATTACAAGCCCCAAGTAATTCTTCCATCCTTTTCTAGTTTCTAATTCTTACCTAAAGGAAAGTGTGAATGTGAAACTCTTAATTGACTTTATGAAACAGTTGTCTACAAAAGAAGTTTCTTCAAAAAGCTGTTGAAAAAGCATCCAAATGTGGATCTTGAAAGATTTAGTATTGCCCTCTATGGTTAACATAGATAGTATTTAATTTATACACTGATGTTTTAAATTTTTTTAAGAGAGAAAATACTTGAAAACACCAGAAGTTTTATTGAAGTAGACATACTTAATGCAGTAAAATGTATTATTTAAAAATAATAAACACAAAGCAGTGCACTGTGAATAAAGTCATATCTTGCCAGGAGTTACTCTCTAAATCTGAAAAACCTGGCAAAGAGCCTTTCTTAGCTAAAAATTCCCAAACAAGTGCTTTTACTGCTGTGCTTACAGAACACCTGATGGTGGTAAAAGCAGACTTAGGGCTGTCCAGAGAGCATTGAGTTACTGTTGAAGAGTGCACAGAACATCAGTATGGATTTTGCTGTCAGTGAAGGACACGTGTGCTCTTTCTTCCAGTGTAAGAGTTACCAGGGATGTGTCTTTGAGAATAAAGCCTTGTGTTAATGAACTTTGGAGTGTAGAACTTGAGGTTTCGTTTGCTCATAACCTCATAATGTCCATTCAGCTCCCTCTGTTGGAGTGAATTCCTTTTCCTGAGTAGGTCACTTTTAAGTCTCGGATTTCTCTCTGGAAAACTTGATAAATATGTTGATGTCTTTTGTTTGGATGTTGTACGTGTTGGGTTTTGATCTCACACTTGAGGAACACAAGGTTTCAATAGACCTGAAATGGCTGAAACGATAAGGGGTGTGTGTCTTTGCTGTGGTCTTTTGGTAGAGCAACAGATAATTGTAAAAAAAACTGAACAGAAAAGCTTTGTAAACTTTGTTTCAAAACTGTTGCCTTGAACCTTTAGGCAAGGTTGAGAATGGTTTCTCTCCCTTGTGTGGTTGGAAGGATACTTTGTCATTATCAGGTGACTACCCAGGTCCCTGACTTACCATTATGCTTTATTTATTTATGAGCAAAATACTGTGCTTGGGAACAAAACCAGTAACTAGTAGATAAAAAGCTTGGAAAATGGGTTGATGCCTAATTGATGTTACAATCAATTTAGGAAGAATGAAAGACTCCTGTCATCTAGGAAAAAAAAAAAAATTGGGCTATTCAGTGTCTACCTCAAGTGACGATCACTGCTTGTGTCTTAGTGGAGGACTTTGTGTAACATCATTGAAACTTCTTAGCAAAACTTGCCTTAATTCATAAGTAAACAACTGCTGTGAAATCTTTTGAAGCAAGTGTACATTTCAGAAGTGTAGAGGTTGCTGTTAATATTTTGCCCATTCCTGTGGCATGTTTTTGATGTCTGAATAACTTTGAGAACAAGAACATGTTCATAATACATTAGCAGTTTACTAATTAGTTGTTTACTGCTAATTATTTTACGAGGTTGAGAGTAAGAGTTTAAGATGCAAGTTGCAGGGTTACTTGCCAAGTTTTTGGTTCAACCAATGTAGATGAACCTGGTAGGGAAATTTGCCCTTAAATTGGTTTTGGCAGGTCTCACAAGTGTCTAAGGCAGAGGCTGACCCAACTGGAAAGAGCCTTTCAAGGATGACTAATGTAACTAAATTACCTTTTGGAGAGGTGGGGAAAGCTGATGCCAGTAATTAAATTTCCTTATGTTAAGCTTATTAAAAATAACTATAAAAATATTTTAGTGGTTTTATTTGTGGGGTTTCCACTGTGCTCGTGTTAATACTGCTGAATGCTTGATTGTGACAACAATGGACTACTTTATGGTGGGTTTTTTTCATGTTTTGATACCTCAGTCAAGGCATTAACATTAAAAATTATGCAAAATTTTAATTCATCTTCAAATACTTAAATAGATTTGAAATTAGGTTAGTGAGAAGTGGGAAAAAAAAACAAAAAAACTAAAGCAACCCCAAACCCCGTGTATTCAGCTTAATATGGGGGGGAAAAATCTTTCCAAATATTTAATATGTCTTAACTGAGGATGAATTGAATACTTGAAAAAAAGCATTTCTTTAAAGTTTAATGTTCAGTTTCTCAGAACATGAAGATGCTGGGGTTGAATATTAGAGCTGTGCATGTTCACTGTGCAAAGGGAATCCCCAGATCCCCCACTCCACTTCCATGTTCTGTACTTTTCCATTGCATTTAAAACAAGGAAGTCTGTAGGGCAAAATAGAACAGAACACACGGGCAGTTGTGAAAGTCAGACTGGGCCTTGTTGCACTGGTCCCAGTGCTCTTTGCTTTGCTGTAACTGGTTATTTTGAGATGAGACTGGGGAAACTGGGATGCCAAGGCAGAGACCACTAGATGGCCCCACTGGTTTTTGATGGGCAGTGGGCAATTTCTGCATCACTTGTCAGAATCAGCCCAGGGTTATCAGGGAGTGGGGTAGTGGTGAATTTGGCTTTCAGACTAAAATGAGATTAACCTTATACATATTCAAGAGAATGAATTGATGTTGGAGTGAAGATACTCAAGATCATGAAGACTTCTTAAAACCTTTCATGCGTTTCAGGGCCTTAATCAGCATTGGTTTCAAAATGATGCTCTTAACAGCAACTTCCTGGACTTGAGTTTTGCACGTGAGGAGGAGGTGTAGGGTTTTTCTTAAAGTAAATTGAGCTTCCATTTCTTGAAAGGCAATGGAAAGATGGGGACACTGGGTTTGTATTTGCCCATGTGGATGTCATTTGCTCAGTTTGGTTTGTCACCTGTGGGCTTGGTTGCTGTTCTGTGATCAGTAAAGTTGGAATATGGATCAGGAGGCAGCTGGTGTAACTTGTTACTATTTTCATTTGATTTAACATGTCCTTTCCCACCAGTCACTAAACCAGTCATTCCATTTGTGTTTGTGTTCACACTGTGTGTCTCTCATGAGCTGGAAAGCTGGGTTAAGATGGTGGAATGTCTTCTCTCCAGTAACCCTGTATCTGTCTATAAGAAACCAGTATTTATGCCTGTTACGTTGGTTTTGATGAATCTGTGTCTTTGAAGAAAGGAGCATGGAGAGTAATTACAAATTCTGGCTTATAAAAGCCTTTGTGTTTTACTAAGCGGTGTCAGCTTCAGGAGATGGGTCAGTGCAATGAAGATGGTTGCAAGAGCAAATATCTCAGATTCCCCACCATTGATTAATGGTTTAACACTGAAAAAATTTCAAATGGAACTTACAGAGCATGAAAGGGTTCTTGGACTTCTAATTGTTTCTCACTTGTTAAACTTTATATTTTTGACTCTTTAACTGATTATTTGACATTGCTCCTGGTAAAAGTAGATAATATGGAATGAAGCATCAGTTATATGTTTGAACTATCTTGAGGGTACAGTAGTTGCATGTCTTAGTTTAAAGCTATGATGTGTATTCCAACAGCATTTTTCTTTTAATTTTCCATAAAGAATCCAGTCAGATGAAGAGTGTCAAAAGGAGTCTGCGAATGAGACACCAAGATGGCAGTTCCACTGGTGATTGAGAGGTTGAGAAAATGGACTAATGCATGAGTGCTGTGATGTGTCTGTCCAAGAAAAGGATGTTAAAACGTGGACTCTCGTGTTGTTAAACCAGAGAAGATCTGGGTTGTGATCATCCTATCAAAATGGACTTTGCACTTGAATTAATCAGTGACTATCCAATGATGGGTCTGTTTGAGGACTGGGTGGCAAAATTTTCCTTTCAGGTTGTGTTTGCATAACAGGCAAATCAATTTGGTAAAAGATCTGTTGCTACCCATTTGGAGAAAATGTAATTTTTAAACTGACTTTTAATAAAAGGTTTTGGTTTCTTTCACGCTTTGTGTTTGTCCTTTCTGGCTGAATATTTTTATTGTGTTGATATTGAAGTGGGTTACATTTTTGGTTGCTATTAAAGTAATTCTTTAGCTGCTAAGTACTGAAGGCAAATTTTGTGCTATACTTGATTTCAAATGTGGTTTTCATTTGCAAATTATGTTCACTTTGCCATGACTTCCAATGAATTTTTATTCACTGGCTTGTTCATTCAGGTGCTTAATATGAGGGGTTTTCAGTACTTGGCCTATTGTCAGGGCCCTGCTGCTGAACTTTGTGAAGTTATTTTAAGATGGAATTGATACCAGTTGAAGGCTGGGAAAATACAATAATAAAGGAGTACTTGAATGTTTTGTGTAACTTTTTTAGGTATGTTCTTTGGTTGTGTGTGGGCACAGAAACTTTTAAAGAGATTTCTTGGACAACAAACTTCCTAAACGGTCTTTTTGGTCTCAAAATTGTTCTGTGCGAGTGTCCAATCTGCTTCGCTGCTCTTGCATGGAGCCTTACTGGGACAATATTGTGCCATGTGTTTGGGGAGAAAAAAATGGGTTTATTTCTGATATTGCTACAGATGACATGTTAACCTTTGCAAATGAATTTTAAAATGGTTCTAAATGTTCAAAAACTATTTCCTTCCAGGTTTCTAGTGGCTCAAATAATTTAACTGTAGGCCCGTTTTCTCTGTGTATTTCACCTGAAACTCACAGTTGTCTTTGTTTTGTGCTGGAGGGCCAAGGTTACACACCTGGTGCTGAGATAACCTTGCTGTCCTCTTGGAAAACCCAAGCAAACCCCCAGTCATTGTGTGTTTAGCCATTCGCCTTGCTCAGGCTTCTTTGGAAATAGCCATTTTTGCCATGATGAGTTGCTCATACCTGTTCCATCCAGCCATTTGGATGGGACACTCTTGCTCCAGCTTCGTTTTGCCATGTGGTGGTTTGTGGTGGAGTTGGATACTGGGACCAACCTAAAGGGATCCCCATTCAGATGAGTGGATTTCCTTAGTGTTACCTGAAATTGCTTGGAATGGTCTTGCGTTGTGGTTTTTTAGTCCTTGCAGTTTAGGTGCAAGGGGTCATCTGTAAATAATCAGGAAAGTCAAATTCTTTAAGATGGACTGTGGCAACGGAGTGTTCCTAAGGAGACCCCTCATGGAAAAGGGATGGGTGATTGGAGGATGCAAATGGTGGGAGTATGGAGGTGAAGGGGACTGTGTTGGTCCTACTGGTTGAAGCCAATGGTGTTGGGCTGTTGGGCTGCTGTGCCCTGTGTGACCCCAGAGAACTCCACAATAGCTCATTACCCCTTTCCCCCACAGTGGTCCCCCAGTGTCTGATGGGTCTGTTGTTGTGATGCTTATGAATATGCAAGATGTCCTTGTGTTTTAGGGAGTCAATTTTGCTTGTGGAAGATGAATGGTAGCCAGAATCAAGTGGTTGGGGATGCTTGGATCCACCTCCATTCCCTCAGTGATGCATCCTCTCAATTTTAGCATGTTGTATTGGAGAGGTCTATTGGTTTCCAGTTCTGCAGCTTGGCCATCGTGCAGCCTTAAAATTAATTCGTTGTGGTAAAATCTGTTAAAGACCATGAATGGGTTAAGAAAGTGCATTATAAGTAACTAGTTTAATGATGTTGGATTGACTTGGCCGTCGTGCCTTGGTGTAGCCGATGGAAGTGGTGTGGCTGTTGGATTTGAGATGTTGGGGGAAACCACTAGGGAGGCGCTGTTGAGCCAGAGGGGGATATCGACCCTGCTGGGCTGGGCTGGGAGCAGGGGATGCTCCTGTTCCTCGCTGCCAGTGCCAGCGTTGGGGGGGTGAAGAGTTGTTGTCTGGGGATTGTGCCATCGAACTGGGGGGAAGCTCCCCCTTGGGTGGGGTGACCCCCAGGGTGGGCTGTTGGTGCCTGCATGGCTGTGAGCTCCACTTCCATGCCTTCAAAATGGCTTGTAACAGCACCACTTCCTGTCCAGGGAGGAAGTAATTTTAGCCCAGGCACTGAAATATTTAGCAAATCTTTAAAACAAAAGACACAAATTCCATTTCTTTCTGGTTTCCAAAGGGTGCCTGAGCCACATGGGGTTAAGGTGCCCCTTGAGCTGGGGTAGTTGGAGGGAGCCAGGGCTGTGGGGTAGCAGGCACCCTTTAGGTGGAGGCTCTCTCTTTTTTTGGTAGAAATGAAGGGGTGGGTCTATGGTACATCACCTGAGTTGTGGGGTAAATGTAGAGAGTGTCAATCAAAGGCAGAGCTCAGAGCTGGGAAGGAGCTCTAGATGGCGGCTGTGCCTTAGAGAGAGCGCGCTCAGCTCCGTGCCTTCCCCAACACTTTACGCAACTTTCCCTAACTTTCGGGCAGCCTCAGGGGGCCCCCACAGCCCCTTGCCTCCCCTAGGCACTAATCGGGGGCTGAGCGGACCTTTTTCGGGCAGAAAAGCAGCTTTTGAGGGCTCCCTTTTCGTGCCTTGCTGGAAAGAAGAAGCCGTGGAGAGAGCCCAGGTCGTTGTTTTTCCAGCTTAGAAGCCATGGCGTACCTCCATTTTTGTGCGCTCTCCTAATGAGCTTTTTCCCCCGGACATTTTTGTACTTATTATTGCTTCTTTTGCTGTATCGGCAGCATATTTTTGGGATTAGTATATATATTTTTTTTTCATTTTCTGAAATTTGTATTTTATCGGTATAATTTTGAGTATTTTGGATCTAATGTTTTTCCACTACCCGAAACTAATATCGACTTGGTCCTGGCGGCGGTGCACCGATCAGGTAGGTGAGCAATTAATAATAATAATTTTTAGATTTCTGCCGTTTTGAGTATTTTGATTTTCGACCGATTTCTGCTGTATTGGGATGACGCAATAAGATACAGAGATTATTTGCATCCAGTGTTACTTTGGGAAAGTTTGCAGGATGCTCCTCCACTGTGTTTATTCTCGGATTTTTCTTGTAAAAACGATTATTTGTTTTAAATCTCCGTTTTGTCGTGTTGATCAGTGTTGTGTATTGTTATAACAATATCATTGCAGCGTCAGGACTTTGTTCCTGATAATGAAAGCCAGTGAAACGAACTGGGACCTTACCTTTCTTTCAACTTTTGACAGTAAATACCTGGGCACAGGACTTCAAAGCAAACAGACACCCCTGACCCCCTCTTAATATTTTAAGAATAAAAAGATGATGAGAAATAAGGACAAAAGCCAAGGAGAGGAGGGTTCAGTCCACAGCAATGCATCGAGGTATGACCTATCAACTTTCTTTTTTTTTTTTTTCGTAAAACCTGTGAATACCCTGTTTACTTTGACAGCCTTGGGTTACTGTCAGTGCTTAATAGAAAACATTTTACTGATTTTGCTTCCTTTTTAAGGAATGACCTTGAGATTGTTAGCATGCCACACCCTAATTTTTTTTGGTAGCAATTTCTGAAAGTTGTGTTGTGACTTAAGGGCCCATGTCCTAGGCAAAAGGTACTGTACCTTTATTCAGGGCAGCCCTTGCCTCTGTAGGATGTTTTTCCAGCTTTTTAATTTCAGTTTTTAGGTTTTTTGTGCTGTGAAAAATGACCTTGTCGGTTTAGCCATTGCTGCATTGCACCATTTTACATACAAGGCAAATTTTTCTTTGAAGAATCTCAGAAGTCTAAACTTTAACTGAGGGCCATACAGAAGCCTGGTGTAGTAGTAAATTATAGTAAATAGGCACAAGAAAAAGTTAGATGAATGAAAAAAGGCTCATTTTAAAATATAAACTGGAAAGTGCCGGTTTGTCTGGTACTCCTTACTTCAAATTTTATTTGAGCTTGAAGAACTTTGATACTGTTGAGGTATTTTAGAGTATTTTTATACAATTTAACCAGACTTTGTCCTGATGGTGATGATATTTTGTATCTTAAAATATACACTGGGACGGTTAACAAGAGGCACCAAATGCTTTGCTTGTTTTGTTTAATGTTATTTTTGCTCAGTGTTTTTATTTACTTTTGTTAAGTAATGAGATTCTTTACAGATTTTTATAAACTTAACCTTGGTGTGGGAAAAGTATTGAAATACTGGACATGTTTGTTTGCTGGGAATGCAGAAGTACAATTACCGAATCGCTCATTTTGTATTTAAAGGGTTGGCTCTTAAAAAAATTGGAAATTAAATTATATGCATTTTTGCTTTCTGGTTTGTAAATATTCTCGAGTTTTGCATTTTGTCAATTTTAATTGAATCGTGGCCTGTTTCTTTTTCTCTGGTGTTGTCTTCAGTCATTTTTAACCAAGATTAATAAAAAAGAATTCTGAACTGTCTGTATCATATGTGCTCTGTGTGATGTTCAGGTGTTGCAATAGTATTCCTGATGTCTGGATTTAACCTTCCTTAAGCACATGAACTTGAAATACTGTGGGAATATATGTATATTATCAAATTACTCTAGCCTTCTGGTATAAAGATAGATGGTGTTCTGGGTGTATTAAAATTGCAGTCAAATTAGAATCCTAAAATGAGTATGGGTAAGTTTGTTTAATTTGAAATTATTATTATTAATTCAATTAGCCTCAGGGATTGTTGAAGCATAATATGTAGCACCTATACAGAGCTTTTCTAATAATGCAATTTAAAAACATCAGGTTTTCAAACTCTACTGTAAATGTTACATACAAAATACCGTGTAAAAAAATCACTATTTTAAAAAATTATGATTTGGTTCACCTAAGTCTTTATGCTTTTTTGAAGTGCAAATTATCAGCAAAAGCGGTGATAGGCATCATTTGTTCAGGAATCGAAAGGAAGGTATGTTTTTGGTGTTAGAAATACTGAATAGGAGCTGAAAGTGGAGCCATGAAGCAGGAGTCCCACAGGAAGAAGACCTTTGGGTTTTTGTCCTTAGGGGTCTGGGATTTGCATAGTGTCTCTGTGCTTTTGGGGTTTTTGTTGAGGGGTTATTTATCATAATTGATCCATTTACATGTAACACCTGTTGTGTGAGGTTCCTCTTCTCCCTCTTCACATCTTTTTTTTTTTCTCAAGATAAACTTGCTGTGGGTAACACCAACTCACCTGAAGTGTGGGAACAGTTGAGCACAGGATATTTGCAAGTGAACCCTGTCGAGCTTATTTCTGAGCTCTGAGTCAGCTGAATGTCATAAAATGGGCTTTACTTCCTGAGGTTGACCTGAAGTTGTAGGGGAAATGATTTCTAGGAAGTAAAGCCACCACTTTGCTGTACTGTAAACCAGAAATGCACCGGTGCCTGCACCTCACATGCTGCTGGGACAGCTCAGCATCCGTGGAAGTTGAAGTCCTGTCACAGTCCCTGGTGGGAGGCCTGGGTGGTGAGGAGATGGATGTGGCTGGTGCCATTCACCTGGGCTGGAGAAGCAAAAATGCACGACTAGAGAAGGGTGTTAAAAGTGGAAGAAAACAGAATTCCTGTGCACCACAGTACTGTCCTAACTGAGCAATATGTCTGGCATTGACTCCCACCTTTCGAGTCCTTTGGAAATGCAAAGGCCTGTGCTGAACAAACGAATACCTGATTGTCCCAAAGCAGACGATTGTTCCTGGTGAGGAAGGTGGTGTTAACTCTTTGCAGTTTGTAAGCTGAGGGGTGTACTCGTTTTCCTTTCCAGATGAACAGCAACACCTGCCCTTTGTGCATTGACAGTAAATGGAGCTGAGGGATTTCAAGCAACTTTGCCCACATGGGGTAGAAGTTGCTGTGGGTCTGCTGCAGTTCCTGCTGACCATCACCCGTGTGCCTGGGACTGGCATTAAATAATTGAACACAATCTCATGTATTTTCTACCATCTTCTGTGCTGCGTTTCTGAGAGGCAGGTGGTGTGAAGGTGCATCCATGGCCAGCCCTCCTGGGAATGCAGAGGCCAGAGGCACTCGGGGCTCCTCCTCAAGTTTTGGAGGGATAGCAGGTATCAGGCAGGGGATACACTGTTGTTTTCCTTTCCCCTGGCCTGCGGCTTTTGCAGTTGCTCTCCAACCCCTCAAATACCCCATGTGGGACTGGTTGCTGCTGCAGAAGCTGCAGGGCTGGCCAAGCCTTTGTGTCTGTATCCAGCTCTGAGCTGCTTTAGCATTAAAACTTTTTTTGAGGGAGGAGTAGGTGGGGGGAAAGGTTGCGGTGGGCTAGCTGTCAGCCCGTTTTCTGTGCAGGGAGCAGGAGGTGTGAGGTGTGAAATGGCGTGCGTTTGCTCAGCAGCCATCCCAGAGCAGGGCTGTGCAGCCTTCGTGCAGCACAACACCCTGCCTGACGTGGCAGCCATTTTATGGAGATGTCTGTACATACGAAACTGGATTTGGCGGAGGGGGGGTGGGGAAGAGAGCGTGGAACGAACACGTCAGGCAAAAACTGCCCTCCCCGGCTGCCGCTGGAAGCCGAGGGACATCCCTTTGTTGTTTGGGGTATCGCTGCGGACAGGCTGCGGGAGGGCAGCGGCGGCGGCGGCGCGGAGTCACAAAATGGCTGTTCTTTGTGCCGCACTGACGGACGCGCCGGAGCCGCGGGACGTGTGCGGGGGTTCAAAGGCCGCCCTGGGCCGGCCCGGGCCGCCATTGGCTGCGCGCGGGCTGCGCGCGCACGGCTCCGGCGGGACCCGAAGCGGGAGCGGGGCCGGGGCGGCTGCCGCTGCCTCCCCCCGCCTCCCGCTTCCTCTCATCTGCCGGGCGTGGGTTTTCGTTTAATTTATTTTTATTTTCTAATAGCGCAGGCTATTTCGAGAAGTGACTTGATAAAGAGCATGTCTGGTTTTGGTGCGGCTTTTTTTTTTTTTTAAAATTTCAGAAGGAATTGCAGAACACCGTAGTATTCCTGGAACATCTGCCTCCTTTTTTTTTTTTTTTCCCCCTGGTTTGTTATTTTTAATAGCGCTAGGGCTTTCAGTATCCTTAAATCACTAAAATTCGCTGTTTGCTTTCAACTAATTTTCAACTGATTCATTTTCAACCCATTTTCTTTGAGATGAGCTGGAAGCATTAAACACATTTATTAAAATGCCTTTGTGGGTTTCAACTTTTTATCCAACTGTTGTGGCCATCGTGTGTACCGAGACTTTCAGTTTCATTTGCACTGCTGGATTTCTTAACAAGGATTTTTGCCTCCTTCCATTTTAAGCTTTAACCCTTTATGAAACCGTCCGGAGCCTTTTTTGAAAAGGGAAAATTCTTGATCAGTGCAGGACACAAAAGGAACAATGTGCAAGGAATTCATAGGGATCGTGATGTAATCTGTGCAGCACAAAGGAGATTGTTCTTGTTTTGCTTTGTTACTTCTGTTTCACATTACCCTCGTGGAGGAAATGTCTCATCTAATTACGCATGCACAATCCTGAGGCTTTCAACCGCTCTGTTCCATTTGGTGATTGCTGCCAGGGATGGATACAGTATATACAGTGCTATAAAAAGGGCTCACCAACTGCAAGAAGCTACATTTAGCTGGAATTCATTATCTTCTGGATCGTTCTTTTTTAGTTCAACATCTTGAGCTAACCAACCAGATTTTGTTTTCTCTAAATGCATAACTTCTGCTGAATAAAAATGGAAAAACAGGATTTAAGATCTCACCTGGGTAATTCTGTAACCCTGCCCAAGTGTCTCTGTGGCACAGCGTGTGCAGGGCCGGGGCGTTGCCGTAGCTGGGAGCACGTGTGTGCAGGCGTGTTCCCACTGCTCTGCCCAAATCCAGCCCTGCCTTCAGCCAGGGGCCGCTGACGTGGCTCAGATCATAGATGAGAGCCTGCTCCACTTTCTGTTGGGTTGGTGTTTCACCTGCTCCTCTGAGGGCAAAGCTGCCCTTATCTGCACCTTCCCCCACTTCCTACAGGAGCCAGAGCCGAGCTCTGCCTGTGGTTCAGGGGTGGCATTTCTGAGAACACGGATCCCACCAGTGCCCTGGGAGCAGCAGGTTTGGGCTACACTAACCACACTTTTTCTACATTTAAAAAAACCCCAAAACGTTTTCACTGTTAGCTTTCAGAAGGCCTGGAGGGAGGGACAGGAAGGCAGCAATGTTTAATCTCTCCAACTCAGTATAGGGATAAACCAGTTCCTATCTCTGTTTTTGTGTTTCACTCCTCAGAAAGTTGTTCACATGATTAGCAGGTTCTTGAGTTGCTGAACCTGTCTGAGGAATTTTTATACTGGCACTTCTCTTAATTCAGACTTATCAGTGCTGGTTTTGAGAAGCAGGTGAGAGAACCTGAGACTGTGAGCAGGAGTGTAAGAACTGAACTGAAGCTTCTGATGCCGTGGCCTGGCTGCTTTTGAACTTGAGACAGCTAAGTAAACCATCTTTGGATGGAATTGCATCCATCTCCTTCTACATCACCTGCAGGTGTGTAGATCCACTGGTATCTTGTTTTGTGTTGCACAAAACAGTCCCAGCAGGAATTACAGTGTTAAATTAGGCTTTTAAATTCTGAAGATGGGAAAGGCTTCTCAATTTCCCCTTGCCCACAGCTGAAATCCAGCTCAGGAAGGGGTGGACGGAGAAAGATTCTGCTCTGATTTATCTCCTGTAAAAGGAAAATATACACAAACAGCACTGCACTGGGGGAGGGGATGGCCTGGATTGCCATAGATATAAGCAGCCTTCTAGCAAAGGATGTGCTGTTCCACTGACATGGTGTCTTACATCAATCTTCATGTGTTTTTATTAAAAGACATGCTGAAATGATGTGTGAAGATGCTCTTTCAGCAGGTGCTGGTATGTATGTAAAGCCCAGCTTCAACCCCTGTAAAGAAACCTCGAAATGAAAGCAAAAAAGCCTAGGTGAAAAATAAGTGACTTGAAGTGAAACTTTTTTAAGTCTGTCATGCTGGTAATGCTTCCTTTTCTTGGAGCACGTAGTGTCTTTTGGATATAATTAGCCAAATGTTGCTGAGTCTTTCCAAATGTGCAGCGGCTCTTAACTACATCACAGCTTGTGCAGCGCTGCTGCCAAGTTAGAACTTTCAATGTCCAGCTTGCTTTATATTTACCTGTGAGCTGAGATAACCTACATGTGCTTTTCTGGCCTTGGCTAACAAGGGTTAAAAACCAGAAAGTTTGAAACAGTGGTCTCGGGTTCCCTTCTGGTATTGTGCTGGAAGCGCTGGCAGGGCTTTTGGTCTTGGCAGGGCGTCTGTGGAATGTGCCTGCCAAGCTCCACAGATGGGATGGGATGCTGAACACTTCATTGCTCACCAGCCTTTACCCCGGCTGTGAACAAGGGTGTTGCAATGTCAAGAATCCACTGACTCCGCAACACCTGACTCCATAGGAAAAAGTTGTGTTGTAACTATTTATGTTTCTTGCAAGTTTTATTGTTAGGTATAGATGATTTTATAGAAATGCTAATATGTTAGTTATAGGAGTCGTTTGCATTTCTTTCATGGTAAGGGATCTCTGCTTCGCCAGGAGTGTCACCAACTGAACTTTGAATGCCACGTGCTCTGTAAAAGGAGAGTAATAATAACGAGCCTTAAACGTCTCAGTTAAAAACAGCTTTTAACAGTCAGTTGGAATAAGCCCCTCAGGCCAGATCAGGCTCGCCTTTTCTGAGCTGCAGGTCATATGGAACTAGAAAGGTATTTCTGCACTGTCATGTTCCTGTTGATGGTTTTTGGGTCCTAAATTTCTATATAGATTGTATGTCTTTAATCTGAGAGCTTTTAAAGGAAGATGGTAGATGGTCGGGGAGCAAAACCAACCACCCTTTCTGTACTAATTTTAAACTCTAGTTGTATTTGCACATTCCAGCCCCGCCCTTCATCTCCATGTCCTTTACAAGCGGGATGTAGCTGTGTCCCCTTTGTGTTGCCACTGAGCTTCAGCTCGGGGGGGACACGGCAGGAGCTGGAATTGCAGAGAGCACAGCGAGTTAACCCCGCCTGCTGGCTCACCTAGGGAGGAGGGTGTGCGCCCCTGGGCTCCTCTCGTTATGTGGGACGAGGAGCTGGTGGGTGCTGCCATCAGCCAGCCTGGATCCTCCCGCTGGTGGGGGACGGCCGGAAACGCTCCACTGTTTCCCAGGGAGGGAGAGAGGGGCCCTTTCAAACCCTGAGAACTGCAATCGTTCTTCCCTTTCTGTGCTGGGAAGGATGCTGCCTTTGGAGATTATCAATGGTTCTCCTTAATCAGGCAGACAGGTTTTGATTCCTTTTGTCCCTCTGCTGTTTTTGTGTGGTGGGTTGTTTTTGGGGTTTTTTTTCCCCACTAAACATCTCAAGCATTTTTAGCCTCTGGCTTGAAGATCAGAGATTGAGAAAGCCACCTCTCCTCACCATGAATGAACTGCTCCTTTTGCTTGCCTTATGCAAGCACAATGCAGTGTCTTTGTAGTGGAGAAAAAAACCCAACCCACTTTTGGAAAATCCTTGTCATTCAGGATGGCCCAATGTGCTTTACTGAGCTGCAGGAGAGC
This sequence comes from Serilophus lunatus, assembly GCA_013399895.1. Lineage (NCBI taxonomy): Eukaryota > Metazoa > Chordata > Aves > Passeriformes > Eurylaimidae > Serilophus > Serilophus lunatus. The sequence goes on along the minus strand of VXBA01004485.1, from coordinate 1,296,559 downwards.
AGTGAGGGATATATTTAGCTCAGGATTGCTTCGCCTTTGGCATTTGGGAGTCCTGTGCTGGGCTAAGTAGCAGTGGCCAGAATAGGCTGGAAATCCTCACAGCCCAGTTCAGGTGGGTATTTTGGATGGGATTCCTTCTGGGTGCATAATCCCTCAGCTGCAGCACGGCAGCACTGTGGCCCAGTTGGTGCTGTCTCAGGGTAATTAACACCCAACCCTGCAAGCCAGGTTTGCAGGCACAGGTGGAAGAGGTGTGAATTCTCCGTGAGAACTTCTCATATGCCTATTTAAGAAAAAAAAAAGTTGCTGTGAGGTTGGGGAAATATTTTTTTCTGGCTTTTGAAGGACATTTTGGCAATATGGACAGGGCAACCCTGTAACTGTGGAGTTTGTTGTGCCCCTTGAAAGCTGGCCCAGAGTTGGTCAAGTCATTTTGTAAGTATTCAGTCATTTGAGACTCACTCCTAAACAGTATGAAGAGTCTGGCTGTCTTTTGGATATTCCTGCTTGGATACGTTGTTAGAAATACGTGCAAGGGTAGGGAGAGTAGAGGAGCAGGAGTATTTTTTTTCTTTCCCCTATTTCTACTTTTGCCTGCAGGTTATAAATTGGGTAAAGCTCTTTCACTGACTTCTCAAGCCCTTCTCAAGTCTTACCACTTAGAAAATCTTTGCCTTGGGAGACTGGCAAGCACCAATCACTTTTTAATAGACTTTCAGAGTAAAGTCAAGGGAACTCAAAAAGCTAGGAGTGAATTTATCTTCAGTGTCACAGTCTGCCCTTGGCTCTCCTGCACAATCCATGTGCTGTGTCTGTATGGCCATGTCTATGATTACTATGGCATTTGCTCATTTCCCTCCTGCCCCTGCCAAGACAAGGGACAGATTCCATGCAGTTCTTCTCATACCTGTGGCACCTGTACTATCCTCTCTTTATCCAATGATTTATAGCCAGAATCCATCTTGTATTCCTCTCCCTGGCTTGTTTAGTGGCTGGTTTGTTAATGTGGTTCGGAGCCTTTTTACAGCTGTCCTGTGACTTGAGTGCACATATCAACATTGACAGTGCTTGTTTGTATTGCAATATATGTAGACATTTCATATATGTTTATACAGAATCATAGAATGTCCTGGGTTACCTTGTTCCAATGCCCCTGCCATGGGCAGGGACACCTTCCACTAGCCCAAGTTGCTCAGAGCCCATTCAAGCCGGCCTGGGACACTTGCAGGGATGGGGAGTCCATAACCTCTGTGGGCAGCCTTGTGCCAGTGCCTCACCACCCTCACAGTAAGGAATTTTTCCTAGTACCTAATCTAAACCTACTTTTAGCTCTCCCTTGTCCTGTCACTACGTGCCCTTGTAAAAATTCTTTCTTCCTAACAAAGAAGATCACGTTTATAGATCAAGTATTCAAAGGAAACGCTTTACGTGAGCACAGTGCCCACCTCAGGCAGTGTGTTGGCATCTTCTGTGGTTTGTCACCGTGCCTGTGTGTCCCACAGTTCGTGCAGGTCACTTTAGGAAAACAGAGCCATTTAAATAGGAGTTAAACATAATGGTTTCTGGTATTATCCAGCCATGGGATAATGTGCCAAGTGCCTTCCTGAGCCTTCATGGGGTACATTCACTGGCGCTGAATCCCTGCAGAGCTTGTGAAGGCCAGTGGATCGCTGCTGTTTGGATTCAAACTTTTTTAGGTTAAAAACATTCACAGCAGTTCTTAAAGGTGGGAGGAGCTTGATTTGGGTCATTAATCCTCCTTTATTGCCCTGGCTGAATTCAAGTTCTGTCCCTCAAAAGTCACATTTTAAACTCTAGGGTAGAATGGTCTGAGCCATTCCCTTGTCAGTTCTTGGTTTCAGAGATGTGTATGGTATTTTTTCAGCTGTCTCACACCCACTGGATATATATCTACCGTTTGTACTTTCTGAGAGCTTATAAAATGATTTGTTGCTGTTAGCAAAGATGATCCCCTATAAAATGAAGTCATATGTGAAATATTAAATGCAAAGTCTGGAGTCTTCAGGCAAGCTTGTAATTGCCTTTTAAACTTAGATGCCTGATTGTAAAGGGTCTTATCGCTGCTGTTGAGCTACTTATTTCTTGGAAGGAATGTGTCATTCTCGGCAAGGAATGATTTGGTTTTCTTCCCCCTCAAGTCAGGAACAAGCTCTTAATTAAAAAAGAATTATAGCCTGAAGCATTTCTGGGAAACCAGGGGAATGTATTTGGCTGAGGTTTTGCAGATTTCATATTTTCAAGAGTTTCTCACTTAAGGGAGTTACCAGTGGTCCTGCTAGAGCTTTCTTAATGTTCACGGGTGTTTCTCTGCTGAATTTGAAGGAGGGTGGACTGGTTCAATTGTGATTTTTGTGACAGTCAGTTATAGCTTATTCCTCACAGTTTGACTGAAAGTAGGTCTTGTTTGGATGCTAACTTAAGGGCATTAAAACAGGACATATTCTAAAAATAACTTCTGAAAAGAGGACTTGGATCTCAGGTATGTACATTGTAAGGCCTGACTTGACATCTAACATTGCTAATGCTTTATACTCAGTTGGCAGGTAGAAATGGTGTTTCTGATTGTCCCAGTAATGGTTAGAGTTGATTATTTTATGGAAATAGCCTTTCATTTTTTATTCCATTAATGTAGAAATGAAGTCAAACACATACCCTTTTGTCTTGTAAACAGGCTATTTATTTAAAAAAGAGAATTATTTGCAATTGCCTTCAAAAGGACATAACCATTATTATTACCTACAGTTTTCCTTAATAGGGCAAGCATGCGTGCAGGCAAATTACCTGCACATGCAGATATCTATGTCACTAGGGAAGTCACCCTCTTTTCAAATGACACAGTTCACAGCTTGGAAAAAAAAAAAAGAATCACAGTGTTCAGATAATGTGGATAAAGCACATGAATTATGGCTGTTGATGTGCAGAGAGCCTGTGTCCCTATGACCTTGAAATAAAGCTTAGGGCTTTGAGGAACAAAGAGCTCCAGAGTGGGAGGAGGACACTAATTACTGTTCTGCCTCTAAACAAATACTGCTAAAGCTGTCTGGCCTCAGTCTAGCCTGGGCTGTTACAATTCCTTCCAGCTTTTGCTAAGGAATCTGATTAAAGGAAAAACTGTCTTCTGTGCATCCCTGTGGAATGTGAGATGCCAACATGACTCAACCCGGGCCTCATGTTGCCGCTTTCTGTTGTGACAGCAGAGGTTTGGATGCCTCCAGATTCCATTTTTTAGAGGGACGGTGCCCTGCTGAGCCCTGCCCGAAGACCCCGAGTGTCCCCAGAGCTGCTGGAGCGTCACTCCCTCGAGTGGGGTGGCACCACCACAGCTCATGGAGGGCTGTGGTGGGGAAGAGGGGGTTGTAGAATGAGGGGTGAGGTGGGACACTGTGCTGTGCCTTTGGTTAGCAGGGATCACTTCTATCCACGGACAGGTTAAGGCAGGAGACACTGGGCAGCCCGTGGTTCAACTTGAATTTCCAGCCCTGCTTGGAGGAAGCGATGTGATACCTCCATCCCGTCGAAACAGGTGCCATTAGTGGTGGCTCCGCCCTCTCCTTGCTGAAGGGACGCCGTTTCTGCCCCTTTGGCCTCGCAGGGCCGCGCTCCCCGCGCTTTCCCCTTCCCGCAGGGCAGCGCCAGGCGCTGCCATTCCAGCGCTCGGGAACAGCCCCGCGGTCGCAAGATGGCGGCGGAGGGGNCGCGGCTGCTGCTGCCCCCTGCCCGCGCCCCGGGGCACGGCGGGCCCGGCCCGGCCCCGCGTTCCTCGGGTTTGCTTTCCCTGAGAGCGGGGGGGGTATTAGCATAGTGTGAGTTAGCCCTATTTGCCTGTGAGGATCCCTGGGAATAGCAGCCGAGGCTAGAGATCTGTGTCCGTGGCGCATTGTGCGTAGTTGTACACGTGCTTAGGGTTTTTTGCATCTGTGTAATTTCTTCCTTGAATCGTGAAATCTGAGCAAAAAGCCTTTGATGGAATCTGAGTAAAACCTTCTTGTACAGAAAAAAATAAAAATCTTGTTTTTCCTCTGAAATGGTTTTCCTGACTCTTTTTTCGTAATGTTCTAGCTAAGTAAGCCTTTAAATATCACAAAAGCATCCAGCTGCCAATGAAGAACCGACTGGAAAAGGGATGCTCCTTGTTCCAAAAGTTTGTAATAATTATCACTGCAGTGTGTTTCTGTGTGTGACACAGGGGTTGGAATGCTGCCTTGCTAGCACGTGTGATATGGTGTACTGAGTTTTCAGTTTTCTTTATTGGATTTTAAATGAAAAAATAGATTTTGGAGTGATCGGGCAAAGGTGTTCGAATATATTGGCCACCTAAAATAGTTTGACCTCTTATTGTTATTTAAGGAAATATTCTGTGTGTTAACCCATTTTAACATAAAGATAAAAAAGAAAAAGAAGGAAATACATCTATTTAATGTTCTGTTCTCCCATTATTGTCTGGGGAACTGCAGTCTGTATGGCACATGTATACTTTAAACAGTATTTAAACAGCCACAAGCCCATATAAACTTTCTGCTGCTCTATTGCTGAATTTTTTTTTTTTTGCAAGAAATATTATATTTGATATAATTTATGGTGTTATGGGTACAGTACTTGGTACTGGTCTTTTCCAGAAATCAGATATCAGATCTTTTTTTAAACCACTGGCCACACTGGGATGCTGTGGAGAGCCACACTGGAGCAACTGCTTATTTTAATACAGCAGGATGGTCTCAGACTGCTCCAGCTCCCAGTATACCTTACTCTTGCTTGCTCCAAGACACCAGATCCTCCCAGTAGTACCTGTGCTGCTGGTATTGGCAGTGCTTTTTTTTCATGATACCAGCTCTAGTTTTGTTCTGGTTACGAGCAGGAGATCCTGGACGGGAACCACCCCTGTGCGCATTGCCAGTCCAGGGAAGGAATTGCCTCTGCTGCAATGTGCCAGTGCAATGTGTCTGTTCAGAACAGCATTCACACTTGCATTTAGGCTATTCCGGGCCTATTGTTGGGGCTTGGACGTGTCTCAGGTTTGCTCGCTGCATATTTCAAGGCAGTACAGTTAAAATGTAATCTCTTCTTTCTCTACCATTAGTCACTCGGCATCCGAAGAAGCCTCTGGCTCTGACTCTGCAAGCCAGTCTGAAAGTGAGCAGGGCAGCGAGTCAAACAGCAGCTCGGAGTCCTCTGAGAGTCAGTCTGAATCTGAAAGTGAATCAACGGGTTCCAAATCCCAGCAAACCCCTCCTGAAACCAAAGAAAAACCAGCTTCTAAGAAGGAAAGGATAGCAGATGTTAAAAAGGTATTGCCCTTGCTGCTCTGCACAGACACGTTACCTTCTGTACCCGCCATGGAAGGTCAGACAGCAGGACACCAACGAAGCTGTCTCCAACTTTCTGGCCACTTTGCACGTGGACCAAATGTCCTCTGACCTCTGGTGTCCCCTGGTCATTCTCTGGCTGTTTGGTCTGTCTGCCCTGCTGCTGTCATCCTTGTGAGCAGGAGCTGGTGTGTTTGTGGAACACCCTTTTGGACACCAGGTAGACAGTGATGGGTCTGACTGGTGAATGAGGGGCAGGTGCCTGTCATCAACATGTGATCTTGTCATGTCATCCTCTCTCTCTGTCCACTCCTGTCTCTCCTCTACCTCAGAAGTAGTGAAGCCTCATGTGATATATAATCAGGAAAAGGCTTGTCTAGGATTTGTCCAGGAAATTATTTTTTTTTTACATCACTGTCTTCCTCTGAAAAAAGTATAGAAACAGAAAGAAGAAGGAGTGAAAAAGCTATTTATCTTCTATTATTTATGATGTCCAGAACAGTGGTTCTTTGTTGTGGGGTTTTTTTTCCACAGCTTCCCAGTTAACCCCCTCAGACAGGCAAGTTTTCCCTCCACTTGCTGCCCAGGAGGAAAAGGGATTGTGGATGTCAAAGTACGTGGTGTACCTCTGTACCTCGCAGTGAAGAAGCTGCGTCTCAGCTCCTGGGAGGGATGGGAGCTTTTGAGTAACATTGTGTAGTGTGAGGTGAGAAAGAAGAGCCCAAATACCCATTTGAAGACAAGCACTTTGTGAACTGACTTCAGTAGAAGGAAGAAAATCAGGTTAGGTCGGTTTGGGGTGTGTAACCATTCTGCTGCTCTTAGCTGTGTGTTGCACTGCGCACAGCTTGCTTGTGGAGAAAGTTGCAACGTGTGTAAAGACTGAGAAGGAGGATCAGGGCTTTCAGCCTGTGGTCCCCATGCACCTGCCAGGCAGAAGTGAAGGGTTTTGTTACCAGCTTCTCCCTCTCACAAGTCTCCAGGCTGCCAGCTCAGGTTGTGACTAAACCGTCCGGTGTTCAGACTAGAAAGGGAGGATGCATTTGTAAGGCAGTTGTGGTAACATCATATTCAAATTTCTGGTTTATTGTTGGTAAGTGGGGACCAGAGGAAGTTTTCTCTTCCTTTGAGGGCTTCTAAGAGCATGTCCTTAACAATAAATGTTAACATTATCCTATGAGGAAGTGAATCCATGTACAGGGTGATAATTAGCATGGATGAAGCATAGAAAGGTCAGGGCACCCTCTAATAAGAAAGCCTCTCCCCTCCCTAATTTCTCTGTTAATGGATGTTTTCCTTAGCTAGGTCTAACCTAGGCATGTTCATGCCTGTTCCACTTGAATAACCAATGCAATTAATTACTATATTATTGTTTATTTGGTATTTGTCTAGATACACCCATGAAGGTGAGGTTAATTCGTGTTAGGTGCTATTCAGGTTTGTCATGGGAGTTGATCCTGCATTCAAAATCTGTGCCATTTAATAGATGAAAAGACAAGTTTTTCAAATGGTTTGGGGGAGTATTTTGATGTATTTTTTCACTTGAATGTATCACTTGCATGCCCAACAGACACACACTGTCACAGTCTGTCCATTATCCCATTACTCCTTTAACAGAGGCAGAAAAATTGCTGGGCTGCAGCCTTGTATTCATCATGTTCTCAATCCCAAATGCTGTTGCATTTGGAAGTGTATTTTGGTTTCCTTTTCCTGACAGTGGCTTGCAGAGATATTTGAGGAATGGAAGGAGAGAGAATCAGAAGGAGAATGAATAGATTTAGAAAGTAAGAGGACAAGCTCGGCAGAGGGAGTGAGGAATTGCCATCGTAGGTGTTTGAGGGACGTGTGGTAGTTTGTATCTGTCTCGTAACTCTTTTGGTGTCCTGTGTCACCAGCACAGCTCTGCATTCACACTCCTCAGGGCATCTGTTCTTGTCTCTCCCTTCTCCAGTCCATCCACAAGAACAATTGCATGCTGTTATACAAGGTGAATTAAACTGGTGCACAACCATTCCTAGCAGTCATCTCTCTACATGCACATGTCCTGCGCTGCCAAACCACATTCCCATCAGTGCATTCAGGAGAGGAACTGGCAACCACTGCCTTGCCTTGCTGAAGAACAGGGTGCCCTGTTCCGTTTACCGCTTAAAGGGTGGGCTACAGAATTCAATTATTGAAGTTGCTGCTGGAAATGTGTCCAGGCAGCTGATGGGGTTTTCCTTATGGAAAGGTATTGTGGTGGAATCTGTTAGGGACAGAGAATTGTCTGTTGAACTGATAGGGCCATTCATTCCATGTGCCTCCTTACCTTCGGCACTGTTGCTGCAGAGGGCTGGTTACCTCAACTCTCTGTCCTTCAGCCTTAGTGAGCTGGAGAGGGATTTATACCCTAGTGGAAAGATGGACCACTGTAAAGATAATGCTGAGATAAAATATGCTGCTTTAAAGGCTTGGCAAATACCCCAAAATATCATAATCTTTTCCAGCCAGTTTTTAAAGTCCATCTACTGGTTGCTAATGGTTTTATGTTGATTTTTTTTTTTAAACACCATCAAACTTCTCTCAAATGTCAGAAATAATTGGGGCGAAGCAGGCCTTCTGATGGTCTGTTTATTTTGCAGATGTGGGAAGAATATCCTGATGTTTATGGGGTTAGGAGGTCAAACCGAAGCAGACAAGAACCGTCACGATTTAATATAAAAGATGAGGTAAGGAAAAAAAAGGATGAGGGATTACTGAACATATAAAACAAAATAAACCCAAAGAGCGAAGGGAGATCTCGTCTACATTGCCTTGTATATACTGAGTCCTAACTTGATGTGTGGATGTTGGAGGTCACAGTTGAGCTACCAGTCCTGCAGCTGGATCTGTTTTGCCTGAGACCTCTGGAATCAGCAGGACACTGCATGGGCTGAGATCTACATGCACTGATCTGGTTGGTGGAACAGGGCATAATGCAAGTCATGCTCTTCTCTAGGAATGTCCTGGAGAGAATGAGTCTGTGTAATAAAAAAAACCAGAACAAAACACAAATCCTACCAGGAATAAGGAAAAGTTCCCAGAAACACCTCATAGCAACAAAATAGTCATGGTTGCCCCTCCTGAAATGGATCTCACTAATAAATGCATTTGTGTGTGTGCAGCTTTATGAGCCATCACTTTTCTTTGGTTGAATATTGGAGAGTCTTTCACGCTTCAGCTGGAGGTGACAGTGGTCAGAGCCCGGCAGCCAAACTTTCTAATGGTTCCTTTTTCAGAACATTGTTGTTTTTTCCCTAAGATGTAGGAATTAGCTGCCACCTTCATTTGCATCTAACAGGTTTTGTGCATGGAGTATTGAATCTGCAGGTCTTCAGGAAGGTCAAGTGGTGGTGGAAGATGGGAAAGGGAACCAGAGACAGTCTTCCATGGAAAGCTTGGGGTTTAGGATTAGGAATCCGAAGATAAGTAGCAGATTTTCAGCAGATCAGGAGCCAAGCGACTTGGGCATTTGTACTTCAGCACTAAAATGCACATGTGAATGCTCGAGGAGGTCTGAGCAGAGCATAGAGCAGCGAACGCAGGTCTCCAGCTCCTTGCCCTGGTGTGTTCCCGTTGAGCCTTGAGGCACCTCCAGTGCCATCACCTGCCACCCAGACTCCTGTGCTGGATGTCCCACAGAGCAGCAGGTTAGCGAGGGGCACACCATTGACATAGCTTTTGTTTTCCTTTTCAAGTTCGGCAAAGGCCAGGCTCGCCTGCACTGTGCCGGCGACGTCACACCCACCTCAGACCTCCGCTGCACTCCCCACTGCCCTCTTAGGGGCCCAGGTAAGTCCCATCTTTGTTTGTTTTACAATATTACGTGGTTTTGCAAATGTTGTTTTCTTTTTCGATATCTTGATTTCCTATTACTTAAGGTACGATAAAGTTAAAAAAAAATGAAAATCTGAGATGCGAAAACTTTGCTATACCACAAAATATTGTAAAAAACAAAACCAAACAAATTTCCAAACGACCCCACTGCAACTTTTGTGAAACTGGAAGCCAAAATTAACAAAATTGGACCATCCCCTCCCCTCTCTCTTCCCAAAGCAACACTGGCTCGTCTTTGTAGGGCAACTCCCATCTGCAGCAGAGTCCGATGGAGGGTGTGACGTGTCAGGAGCACAGTGCTGGGGCCTCGCAGAGAGCAGGAGGACATGGAAAGTCTTGCTTTTGGAAGACCTAAACGCCAAGAGAGAGGAAATAGTGTAGCTCAAGCCTGCATGGTGCTGAGAGCTCCTTGCTGCTTCTGGAGCAGGCAGAAACTCAAAGCACTTGGCACCTCTTCAGATTGCTTTTTACCTTTGCAGGGTTAATCCTGTCGCCAGTGCTGCTTGGGACTTCCAGCACAGTGTCTGGGAGCTTGTAATTGCCTTCTTCCTGAACACTTCTCTGCAGTTTAGCAAAGAGCATCACCCAGGCATCGTGGCAGGCTCAGAGACCAGAGCAAGGATAAGCCATCACAGGCCCCCACGTGCTGCCCCATGACTCACCTGCGCGGGGGAGATGGCACGGAGGGGGAGGTGGTTCAGGTTTTGGGGCACTATTCAATCACTGTGTCCTCTGAGAGCAGCACTTTGGGTAGGGTTATTTGTGTGGTAGAAATGATTGCCTTCTGGGGATTTCTGGGCACATTGTGTAGGTGTCCAAGCTGCAATCAGAGGGGGTGATAACTCGTGATCAATACCCAGGCGTGGGCTGAGCCATCGGGAAGTGAAAGTGCAGCTTTGCATAGGAGCACAGAGCTGCTCAAAAGCCTAGAGCTGTCTCCAGGAACAAGAGCACGTGTGAGATTTTTAGTAATATCACTACTTCCTCGGGCATTTTCTTTGCAGTTAATAAATCAGCAGCAGGTTTCAGCCAGGGGATGTGAGGCGTGCAAAGCCAGGTGCCTTTAAGAATATTCAAACTGAAACAGGAAATTTAGGTTAGATATATGGAAGAAATTCTTTACTGTGAGGATGGTGGCACTGACACAGGTTGTCCAGAGAAGCTGTGGATGCTCCATCCCTTTAAGTGTTCATGGCCAGGTTGGACAGGCCTTGGAACAACCTGGTCTAGTGAAAGGTGTCCTGGCCCACGGCAGGGGGGTTTGAATGAGATGGTCTGCAAGGTCCCTACCAACCCAAACCATTATATCATTCTGTGATTCTGGAGCAGTTGAGAAATAAATGTTCCCCAAACAGACACAATCTTTTTATAGTAAAAAAAGAATGGTTTCAGATTGCAGTTAGTAATAAATGTCATGGTGTATCTTTTCTGTCAGAGGCCACAAGTCATGTACCAGAGAGTTCTCAAAATACAGCTGGTTTTATTCTTAGAAAAAAAAAATCCTGCTCATTTGCATTTTGGTCAATGGTTTTCCTCATGTATTTGCTGAAAGTTCAAACACTATTGGTTGCACTAGAAAAGAGAAGTTCAGCAGACGTAAAACTGACCTGGTGAGCTGAGATCCTGCAGCTTCTCTGGAGCACTAGAGCGTGGCCTCTAGAGCATTAAGCCTGAGATGAGCAAATTCTCACTTTGACCTTAGTCCAAAATGCTTCTTGACTGTTTAAGCAAGTCTTTATCTCTCCTAGTAGGCAGCATGAGCTCCACAGGCTCACTTGGACCTCCTCTCCAATGGTGTGGAGTCTCCATTTCTCCTGCCCTGGGCTAGTAATGGCACTTGTGGACAATCTGAAGAAACAGAACTTTAAAGCTGCTGCTGCATTGCTGTGCTTGGTGTTACATGTGCAGCATCATTATGTTTGTACAGTGTTGCTCCATGGCAAAATGCAGCATAAGTAATCTAGTAATATCACGTGCACTTCATGTGCTGGTAGGAAGAATAAATTAGGTACGAGGAGTCAGTGAGGCATGGAGAGGGAAGGCTGATCCCTTCAGCAGAATGCAGGGAAAACAAATTGTAGAGGCCAGTTCCTAGTCCAATTGGAAGTAGTGATGCAGGAATAAGTTGAGTACATTTGCAGATGGGCAGCCTGAGCCCAGGTACTCAGGCTCTGAGTGTGAGCAATGTGGCCCCAGGGTCTGCTGGGCTGACAAAAACTTCACTGAGGACTGGGGATGAACTTTGCCAACTTAGATTGTATCATTCAAGGAGGTGATGTTATTAAAATTGAAGTTGCATGTGATTTCCCAGCTGGTCTGATTCCTGATGGTGGTGGGTGGCAGCTGGAGTGCAGATGGGACCTCAGACGTGTGCTCTGACCCGGTGTGCCTCCAGCACCCTGGTTATCATCTGTGCTTCCTTAACCAAGGAATTTGCTGCCAGGAGACAGGATTGGTGGTAAGGGAGCAGGGAGGAGAGGCTGAGCAGCTACAGGCATGGCATTTCCTGGCACTCTGTTCTGGAACAGGGAGGATGTGGGAGCACAAGGCAGGCAGATGACTCAGTCTGGGGATTGGCTGTGTCAGAGGAGATAGAGCTGGGCTTGACATACATCCAAAACAGACAATGGTGTCTTTGAAAAATGTAACTGAAGGCGGCTGAGCTGCAGTCACAAGTGAAATTTTTCAAGGTGGAAGAGGGGAGGAAAAGACAAATCATTAAGAGATTGTCGTCAGCTTTGAAGAGACAGTGACAGAGCAGAAAGAGAGTACAGGCATTATAAAAATGGACACTAGAAATTTGGAAAATTTTTTTTTGGCAAAGAAGTGGAGTGAGTTTCAAAGAGCTAAAGGTTGCATTTAGTTTTCTTCAAATGTGATCTCTGACGCAGAGCATGAGATAAATCCACCTCTCTGCTTGTGGCTTGCAAAAAGACAGCAAAAAGTCAATGCTCACGGAGGGACAACTCTCAAAATTCATGCCAAGTTGGAATGACAAAGCTTCAGAAAGTGAATAAGAGATTAAAAATGAAAACTCAGGACTTCTAAACTTTGCTAAAACTGAAATCTCTGTAAAGCTTGGCTTGTGTTGCAAGGGTAGGTAGGGCTTTCCGTGGTGTTTGCCAGTCACTTGCTTTCTGTACGATGGGAAAAGGGACAAGGATTTCATGCAGGACTGTGAAACAGGTGGATCAACATGTGTCTGTAGTAAGATGGTGCAAAAGGTGTTATTGTGTCATGTGCAAATCTGACACCAAACCACAGTGCAAATGATCAAATCTTTTGGTCTAACATGGCATCTAGTATTTCAGTGTATTTTATTAGAAACACTGATAAAGTGAGAAGGGAATTTCTGTTGGTGAAAACAAAGGTGGAAAATGGAACTAAAGGATATGGAAAGAGAGCAGAAAGGTGAGCCATGGCTCTCCAGAACCTCCACTTTTTCATGTTGCAGCTCACATAGTTTCACAAAATCCTTGTGTGAACAGCTCTCAGTTAAAGCTGTGTGACCTGTATCCAGGAGGGCTGTGGGGGTACCAGGAGATATAAACTGAGGTAGCCTTGGTGGTGGATAGATAGTACCCAGAGCTGAAGCTGAATACTGCGGCAAAAACCAGTTTGAAGCAGAAGATTTCCAGTAAGTGTGTGCAGCACACAATCCTGGAGGCTACTTCTGTCATTTTAATACTCCTTTAGAAATACTACATGGGTTTCTTCAGTTTTGTCCTTAACTATTTGTGTTTTCTGGGGCAAGTGTGGTAATCTGTTTTCATGGTTGACTAGTTTTTATGAAAATGAGGTTGTGTACAACCAGCTTAAGGATTTTTTTTTAGCCGTCTTGGTCTGTAGGAGTTAATGACACCCACATTTAAAATAGTACAGCGAGTAGTTAAAATAACTTCAGATATATTTAGCCAGAGAGACTTCACTGTGAGATTGGAGGATTAGGAAGAGGGAAAGCAGCAGGACATGGCTTTGACCCAGTCTGGTACTCGATGACTTCGGCTATGGGAGAAAAAAAAGACAACAGCAAAGCAAGGACGCTCTTGTGATGAGAATATTTTCTTTTTATGAGAGTTTTCTTCCTTCTAGGAAATGTCTGTAATGAAGACAGAGAACATAATTTATTTGGTGTGTTAGATTCACCCCTGGTGGGCTTTGTAATCTGTGGGATGTCGCACACACTGCAGGCCTGGTGGCCACTCCCTCTGCCACAATGGTGTCTAAGGGGTACTGGCAGTTGATGCTGAGGTGTAGGTGGGTCCTGAGTGCAGAGATTCCAGGATAGATTATGTTGTAGAGCTCTCCAGGCTTTCTGCAGAGAGTTACCTTCTTCACCACAGTGATGATGCTGAAGAGCTGGCTGCTCTGTCACAGCCCCATCACACCAAAGCACCTTCAGCCCTGCAGGGAAAAGGCCTGGGCTCAGCCCACGTGCACTTGTTTCAGTTGCGCCCTTGAGGAGCCAGTCCAGAGTAAGCCTACAACCTGATTTTCTTTCTTTTCAATTAAAGGCAAGTAGTGAATCTGAAAACGAGAGCCCAAAAAGAAGACGCCAGAAGCAGTTGAAAAGAAAGTAAGTTTCTAGGGAAAGGGTTTCGAACGGTGTTACTTTGGTTTATTTTTCAGAACAGTAGTATTGGATTGTTTGATGGGAGTTGTCAACATGGAGAGCTTGTAAAATAAGCCATTTAATATTTCCAGTAATAATCCTTTGGATCACTAAAATTGAAGTATGAATATGGATCTACAGATGAATGCAATTTCCCAACTTCTGTTTGTATTTTCCCTCTATGCCTGCCATGGAATCTGAACAAGTCAGGTTCACTTTCTATTGTCAGTCTTTCACTTCTCCATCAGGTTACTGATTCTCCTTCAGAGATACTTAAAAAAATTGAATCCCTTCTCCTCCCACCTTTTTGATTAACTGAGAATAAAATACAAAGTTATTATCTTTTTTATAACCATCTGTTAAAACAAACAAAATTCCATAAAGACAGTTTTAGATGTCTCAGCACTGTAACTGAGTTCACTTACAGTCATATTTTACTGCCTTTTTCCATCTAATAACTATCTTCTAGTTTTCCCAAACACTAAAGCAAACTAAAGGGAACTACAAGCTGCCTGCTGGAGAAAACTGAAACACAGCCACATGATCCTGCTCTATTTCTTCTGCATTTTGTCTTTTTAACTTTTCATTTAGTTGTACACATCAGTGCAGGAGGGAAGGTGATAGAGCACAGGGAGGACAGTGGTAGTGTGGACCTCTCCTGGGAAAGGGGTTTGATCCTTGTGGACTCTCCATGCCCCCTTGGACAGAGGAAGGGCTCCTTCAAAGGGCATTTTGGAGCTGCAGCTTTTCTCTTGAGCGGCCCATAAAGAACATGCTTCCTTCCACTAATGATACAGCATGATTTGGCTTCATGCTTGGAAACTTTAATTGCCTGGATTTAGATGGCAAGAGACTTCTTGCTTCATTTTCTGGGTCCCAAGGAACTCATGGAACTGCATGTTGTGGCTCATGCTCTGTAAGTGACAGTGAGCACTTCAGATCCTTCCAGACCATTTAAAAAATGCAGAAGTAAAGAGAAAAATGAAAAAAAATTCCATTGAAGCCCTTGCCATCCTTGTGTGAGCAGTACAGCTCTGCCACCAGCACATTGTTGGGAGTGGTAGGAGCTGCTCTCATTCAAGAGATCAAGGCAATCCTGCCACTGTGTGAACAAAAACCCAGACGACTGAGGCCTCCTAAAAGCAGAGAATCACACCATCACATTCTCCCTGCACTGCACTGCACGGCCAAAGGTGCAGTGTGGAACTTTTTCTTGTATGGCCTTGATCGCTTGGATGTCTGCTCAGCCAAGTATTTGTGTGGAAATATCATTGCCCTTCATTACCTACATTTCTGACTGTAGAATTAAGTGGAAAAGAGAGGTCTCTGCAGGAGAGGAGGATGAAGACGGAGGAGAGCAAGGCACCAGTGGAGAGAGTGAGCCTGAACCTAAGAAAATTAAAGCAAGAAGACCTGTCCAAAGGAGGTAAGGACTGGTTGGTTCATTCTCTTTTTCTGCCTATGCTGAGTGGAGAGGAAATCTCTATTTGTCACTAAAGAATGTCGATTTTTTTCCTGCCATATTATCGTAGTTTATTAGCTAGTAAACCTAGGACCTACTTACTCCCTCATTTCCTCATCTCATGCTCCAGTGAGTGATGCAGTGGTTTCCATGATAGTTAGAGCAAACTGAGTCCCTTAGGAGCCTAATATTTGTGATTCATGCATTCTTAAAGACTTACTAAAGCGGATGTTTACATAAACCATGCTGTGTTATGGCTTTATTAATTCTTATTCTAGAACAGTGGCCAAAACTGGTGTTAAAAAGCCTCACAAAATCCAGCGTGGGAAGAGAAAGAAACCAGACTCATCTGAAGATGACGATGATGACGAAGATGATGAGACCCCCAAGAGACAAACTCGACGAAGAGCAGCCAAAAATGTCAGGTATGAAGAAGTGAGCTCGATGTGACGAGAGCTGGCTGGGAAAGAGGAGGCACCAGGGGGACCTTGCTCTGCCCTGCACATACCTGTGCCTGAGGTGTGGTTATTTTGATGGAATGAAACATCCAGGTTTACCTCATTTTGCCATCTGTAAAGGAAGGAATATTTACCAGTCCCTGTTAGAGAAACATGAGGGGGTTTGTGCAATATTTCTAAAGCACCCTCAGATAAGAATAATTGCAAGTAATAGATGAAAAAGTGTGAGAGGGAGCAGCTGTGCTGGATTGGACTGATAGGTAGTGCCCTGGGACAGAGTGTTGAGATACGGTGGAGGTAAAGCTTTATCCATTCCCCAACGTGGCCTCTCACCTTTCAGCAGTTCTAATAAGGGACTTGCAAATAATATTTTGTGGTAGTTAAATGTTAATCAAAGATAAGAAATGTAATTGCAAGGGCAGTGTAAGCACCCGTGCAACCTTTTAATGCTCTGCAACCTCAGTTGTCATATGTAATCTTTCTTTGTATACTGGAGACTTTTTCTGTTGAGGGCCCTTCTCCTGCAGGGGTTGTTCCACCTCCCTATGAGGCATCCAGTGTTGGCCATGGTCTAAAAAACTGTATGGATGAGGTATATTATTAGTCTGATAAAGTGTAGCTATCTGGATGTGTTGGGGTAAACTACTGAATGGATGACTTAAGACCTGCATACCTGCATGTGCTGATCATGCACTGAACCATGGGATAAATGCTGGAGAAGGTGCTCCAGTCTGTGCCATTCTATGTGTTTGGGGGGTGGGAAGAGTCAAAGGGTTTATATCAGTTTGGTTTTGTTCCTATTTAGCTACAAAGAGGATGATGATTTTGAGACGGATTCTGATGACCTGATAGAGATGACTGGGGAAGGAGCTGATGAACAACAAGATAACAGTGAAACTATTGAGAAAGTCTTGGACATCAGGCTTGGAAAAAAGGGGGGTATGTAGTTCTGAGAAAAGCCTTTATTTCTGATGGCAATTGGATGCATTCATTGTTTCTCTTGAGCTAGCGCAATGCTTTTGCAACTCCAAAGATGGGCCAAGGGTTGTTTCAGTGCTTTTCACCCTTTCCTCTGTGCCTTTTATTTATGTCTTGTAACAGCTTTTGTAACATGTAGTATTGAAAAACCTAAAATCTCTAGTTTGTGTACTTGTCAGTTTTCATTTAGCCTGCACACATTTTAAAGACACACTCATTGTACTTCAATTCCTGCTCTTTTCTTCTTTGAAATATAAAATAGATCTTCCAGTAGAGTCAGTTTTCACAGCCCCATTGACAAATCCATCATGAAAATAAAGCTGATGTTTTGTTCTCAAAGCCTTACAAAAGTGTTTTTGTAAAACTGAAGTAAATGTTTTCAAGAGACCTTTGAATTATACCTAAAGAAAAGGAACTTATGACAGAGATTTAAAAAGATTCTGTTGTATGGAAAACTTTTGTATGCCTTTCAGGGTTGCAGAATCTGTAGGATATTCTTTGTGCTGTCAAAACAAGATGAATTGAAAGAATAACTTTCTGCTCTAATGCTCTTCATGTCCAGTGACAAAGGTACCAATTGCAGCCTGATTTCTCTTGCAGCCATTGGTGCTTCCACCACAGTTTATGCAACCGAAGCCAACGGCAACCCCAGCGCAGACTTCGATCCTGAAAAGGATGAGGGGGAAGTTCAGTACCTGATCAAATGGAAAGGCTGGTCATACATCCATAGTACGTGGGAGAGTGAAGAGTCCTTGCAGCAGCAGAAAGTGAAGGGGCTGAAAAAGCTAGAAAACTTCAAGAAAAAAGAGGAGGAGATCAAGCAATGGTAGGCTTCACTCAACCAGTGATTTAGCCTTGGGCAAGTTGTTTTTAGTGAGAGGTTTGCAGAGTCATGACTGAAAACACTTGATTTCTTCTTGCAAAGTGTGTCTTATGTGCACAACACTTATGTCTCTCTTTGCCCACTGAGGATCATGCCCCCTTGTAGAGATGATGCCTGTGGTGTTGAAACAGAGAGGAAGAGGCATAAAATCCACAATACTGCCACTTCACAGGCTTAAGAATTGTGGTAGCTGGCAACAAATAAATGGTGCACAAATTCCCCTGGTGTAGGAGGTGCTGTGAGGGTTTGCAGCCTTATTAACCAGTGTTAATTATGGGCTTATCTGTATGCAAGTTTTGCATCAATTTACGTCCAATTGCCCCAGTAACTATAAGGAGAGCTATGGTGTGTTTCCAAAGTGCTAAAGCTGAAGTAGCAGCTTCCATCTCTATTTGATTCTGGTTTTGAGACTGATTCTTGCAGCGGAATAAGGTGTCATTTAACAGGGAGACAGTCTGAACATCTATGACATTTGCTTCTCAGTAAGAATTTATAATTACAGGAAATTTAAGAAACATGCCATATAGCAGTAGTCTGCTCCAGTGATTTGTCTGAATGACAGAACCATATAGGAAAGCAGATTTTCTATATGTGGCATCCCTGAGCATTATGACAGAAGCATTACAGTGATTTTCTTTTTATTTTGGATTTTTTTCCATCCAGGCTGGGTAAGGTATCACCTGAAGATGTAGAATATTTCAACTGCCAACAAGAGCTGGCTTCAGAGCTGAACAAACAGTATCAAATAGTGGAGAGAGTAATTGGTAAGTGAAGCCAATGCTTTTTTAAAGGGATGAAGTAAGATTGGGATCTTTAATCTATGACTAAAATGATCATACAGGTCTCTCATCTTCCCTGTCCTGCAGTATCTTTGAAATGAAAAAAATGATGTTAAGTGTATTTCATCATGTGAAATACAGGAATTTGGACAGTAGGAATCCAAGTTTATGGATTTGTATTTACAGGCAATACAAATCAGTCACTTTCCCTGCCTGAATCACAAAATCACAGAATTAACAAGGTTGGAAAAGACCATTGAGTATGGGATGTGTTGCTGCTGCTGAAGTTCTTTGACTTCAGCCCTTTGGATGCAAGGTGTTTGTATCCAAAGCAGCAGTACAGGCCTGGCTTTTGTGAGGACCACTTTCTGTGGTGTGATTGAGGATGTGGTTAGGCTGCAAGACAGCTCAGGGGTGAGGCTTTCATGATTAATTATTAAAAATAAAACCAACATTTACTGTGCGCTTTGGTAATATCACAGTTGTGTCAGTCAGGTGTGCCAGCACTGAGATGCTTTGGGAACTGGCTTGGGGAGCTGTTTAACTTGTTTCCAATAGAATTCCTATAAAAACCTGGGGTGTATGGCAGTGACAGCCTTGCCTGCTCCCTCTGCTGGCTGCCAGCGCTCCAACCCTCCCTTCTCTCTCCAAACACAGCTGTGAAGACCAGCAAGACTGCTACGGGACATTCAGATTTCCCAGGTAAAGGAGCTCTTTTTGGTCTCTCTACACTTTTCCTGCTTGCCAAGACCTGTCTTGTGGCTGTAGGAGTGGCTCAGCCTCAGCCTGTGAACTGTGCTTGTGGTTCAGCCGCTCAACCACAGGTGTGGAGGTTCAGGCTTTTTTTTGCATATTTTATAGCAAACAGTAGAAAAACATCCTCGAATGACCCCGAATACCTGTGTAAGTGGATGGGGCTGCCCTATGCCGAGTGCAGCTGGGAAGATGAGGCTCTGATAAGCAAGAAATTCCAGCACTGCATTGACAGCTTCAACAGTCGGAACAACTCCAAAACAATTCCCACCCGGGACTGCAAGGTTCAGTGGTTTCTCTCCTCTCCTTTGCTGGGTTTCTCCAGGCTGGGGAATGATGCAAGCAGTGGGAACGTGAAGTTTTCTCAGGATAAATGTCAGAGAACATTTTCCCATCCTCCCACCTGTGTTGGAAGGGTTGTTTGCTGTTGTTGTGCTTTAGGCAGAGATGTGAACCCCTTTGAGCTTCATTTACTCGGTGCACAGTGAGAATGTTATGTCCCCCCTGGGGAGTGGGAGGCTTAATTAAGCATTGCAAAGTGCTTCCTCCTCAGAAGGAGCTGTAGCAGTTTTAATATCAATTGGATGAGAAAACAGCACACCTGGGAAAAGAGGAAACCTGCAATATGCTGATACAGTGGAGGAGAGGGACAGAAATAATGGGAGAAAAATCAAAAGAGGACAAAGAAGAAAGTGGAGGCTTGTTCCAACTCACGAGCATTGTGTGCAGCTTACTGCATTCTTGAGGGAACTCAGAGCCCTGATCATAAGAACCAGAGGATAGCAGGCAAATCACAAGAAATGCAGACACCAGCACTGGCTGGGAAAAGGTGGATGAACTTGAATCAATGAAAAGAAACACACTCTTTGATGAATTCATAGATTTCACTGCTGAATTTTTCGGCCTTTCAACCACTGACTGTTTTGTCCTTCTCTTCAGCGGACTTATGGCAGCATCTTTTTCAGGTATTGAAGCAGAGACCAAGGTTTGTTGCCTTGAAGAAACAGCCCTCATACCTTGGCGGTGAGAACCTGGAGCTGCGGGATTACCAGCTGGAGGGCCTCAACTGGCTCGCTCACTCCTGGTGCAAGTATGTGCAGATGCTGTGACGTTCATTTTGTGTCTTCTGGTTTTTATCCCAGAAGGATTTGGCCCTTTTCTTTTCAAGTGAGGTCTTTACCCCCCCTCCTCCTGCAGCTTGAAGGACGTCAAATGTTATCACGCCCAGCTGCATTGCAGACACCCTAAGCAGGAACTGTCTAAAGCATGAACTTTAGAAACCTTGTGTGAAAACAGAAAGCATTTTCCCTGTCTGGGCCTGTTTCACATGCTGAATTTGGCTGTTGTGCGAGCTTGGTAGGTATCAGCCCTAGTTTTCCATTGACTTAATGGAAAAAAAATGTTTCTGGCTCAGCACGTTTATATATTCATTGAAATCTTTGAGAAATGTCCTTCTAGAATTAGGCCACTGATTCCCCTGTCCCTTTGCCTTTGTCCTCCAGTTTGGTGTCATCATAGTACATTTTTGCATGTTATTGTGCCCTGTTCAGACTCGATGTCCCTGGGATCTATTTGGAAGTGGTCAGATAACTGTTTTTGCACTGCCCCTCTCTGTCCTTGTTGTGGATTGCCATTCACATGGAGCACAGTAAATCAGTAGTGGCAGAAACATGAATTCAGACAGCATTTTTTATTTGTTCTCCTCTTTCTCAGGAACAACAGTGTGATCCTGGCAGATGAAATGGGACTGGGCAAGACAATTCAGACTATATCATTCCTGTCATACCTGTTCCATCAGCACCAGCTCTATGGCCCTTTCCTAGTGGTTGTGCCCTTGTCCACCCTCACCTCGTGGCAGAGGGAGTTTGAAGTGTGGGCACCTGAGATAAATGTGGTGGTTTACATTGGAGACCTCATGAGCAGGAACATGGTATGTAATCAGAGAGCAAAGGGTGAGGGGCTGGGGAGAAGCACTGGGTGCAAAGCAGCAGCTTTTGTGTGATGTGTGTGACACACGTTCTGCTGGTGAGGCTGGTGGATGTTGCTGGCAGCATTGCAGGCAGCTGGAGCTGGTGTAACTAAACATGTGGGTGTAATTCCCTGCTGCAGGGAATTTTATACCTTATTTCCTCTCTTGGAGTGAGCACAAGAATACTGGTTTCTCTCAGAGAATCTGGAAACTACTACTGGGCTGAAACATGCTACAGTAAGGAGTCCAGCAGTGTAAAATTGCTTGTCTCCTGTGTTTAGAGTTACTCAGACAACAGAGCACACAAGTGTTGGGAGTCCAGTGGTGTCCATAGTGAGGTGATATGTTCATTTAGCTGATAAGATTGATGTCACAACAGCAAGTTTACCTTATCTTGTTACCTGTGCAAGGGCAGGTGAACCATGTGTGCACTAAAACAAGCTGCTCCTTGGGCACTCTGAGCTCAACAAATGGTACCTTGAATGACAGGGTCTTGGGCTTGGTTGGAATCTCTGGCTACAGTAACATTAAAATAATGATTGTTAACTCTTTCCTTTTTATAACCTTTGTTGAAGTTAACATTTGTCTCTTCTCACAGATACGTGAATATGAGTGGATCCATTCTCAGTCTAAAAGATTGAAATTCAATGCACTTATAACAACATATGAGATCCTCCTGAAAGATAAGGTAAGTGATGATCCAAGAATATTTTTATCTAGAATTTCTCTCATTGTCAAAGGGGGAAGCCAGTCCCCAGCCAGTGGGTTTCATTTCTTCCCTCTGTGCTCATGGAGCAGATACAACTGTATTATTTGCTTTTTCTTGCCAGTAATGCACAGAGAATGTGGGACACATGTTGTAATGTCTTCACTCTTGTACTGCACAGTTTTGTTATTCTTTTTACCTGTACTGTCAGGGCAGTAGCTGGATTTTTACCAGATTTAATTTAGGCTTGTTAAGAGGACCTCGAAGCAGTTTGCCTACTTAGGAAACACTCAGCCCTGTCAGTGCATCACTGAGTCCTAGCGAAAAAACAAAAAAGCTTAAAAAAAATGGAAAAGAGAAAGAAAATAAAGATCACAACTCTCAGATTACCTGAACTTCTTAGGCTTTTCCATCTGCTCTCATGCTGTTACTCCAGGGGGACTAGCACTATCCAGTGTCCCAGGGGCATGAAGAAAGTGGGGAATAAAGAGCTGGGGGAGGTCTGTGCTTTCTAGGTAAAGCAAAGGAGGGTTAGAATAGGTAGACTTGCTTCAGGACTATTGAGATATAGTGGGAGTGTTACACAAGATGTCTAATTTTCACCTTTTCCTTTCTGGGGAGGCATCTTGGTCCCCAAGTTTTGTTAGCAGGAAACTCTTGTGAGTCCAACTCTGGCTAGGACAGGACATCCTGGACAGCACACACTGAAATGGTTTCTGGCCATGGAGAAAGAGGCCTGTGCAAGGTGGTGGGGCTTGTCTGACCCAGCGTCTCCTTGGCGCCTGTGTTTTTTTTCTTTTCCTCCTCCAGACTGTTTTGGGAAGTATTAACTGGGCCTTTCTAGGCGTGGATGAAGCCCATCGGTTAAAAAATGACGACTCTTTGCTGTACAAAACTTTGATTGATTTCAAGTCCAACCACAGGCTGCTGATCACCGGCACCCCGCTTCAAAATTCACTCAAGGAGCTCTGGTCCCTGCTGCATTTCATCATGCCGGAGAAGTGAGTTCTTCCAAGAAATATCTCTGTGTCCATTCCTGTCTGCTAAATAGGCTCAAGGGAGTGCAGAATGGCAGAAATCCCTGAATTAAACTTGGTGGAGTGACAGCAATGAAAGGGGAACAGACATTAGTGGGGAAAATCAGAGGTTAAATAAGTAACAGAAGGAGTATTTCTGGCAGCAAAGTGAGTGGGGAAACCTGATACATGCCTTTCAAATCTGTCTGCTGTCTTCCAGCCATCTCTAAAAGGCTAAACTTGTTTTAAGCAATCATCTGAGCCATTTCTGGGGTTTCCAGTACACTGTGGTTCAGCCACCCTTGCCAGCCATTTTATGGCAGGCTCTGGGAGTGTCACTCCAGGACGGTGCTGTCTGGCTGATTGTGTATCCACACCATAAGAAATACTTTGTTTTCTTTAAAATAAACTGAGCTATGGGCATTGCTAAGGCTAAGGCAAGCATGCCCCAAAGCTCACCAAAGTTATGTTTGACTGAAAAAAGAGCTGTCCCCCAAATTCTTTTTGCTGGATCTCAGAAAGAGAAAAGGATGGGTTTGAGGTCTCCCAAGTAGAGGAGAAGAGTGGATCTCCACATTTCAAAGGAGCTGTCAGAGGGAAGAGCAATGCAAAAGAGCCTTCAGAGCAAGGTATAACATAGGCCAGGTGTCAAAGCCTTGGGGGAAGGCACTGTGTGAAGTTTAGAAACTGCTGCCAGGTAAATGTCAGCAGAGCGAAGTACTGGAAAACTTGGAATTTTGGGACCTGAGGGTCAGTGAGAAGCTCAAATATAAGATGTTAGGAAGGCACCTAAGCTTCAGACAGCTTCTAGTTTGCCACCAATCTGTTTAGTTAACCAGAACAGAGTGAACCTACAATCTTTCACTGTGTTTCCATTGAATTGATGATCTGTCCTGTGCACCAGGAGCGTATCTGATAGATGCTGTTTGGTGCCATAAGATAAGAGATATTCTGACCCCTCCCTGCTCCTCATTTCTGTTGCTAGGTTTGAGTTCTGGGAGGATTTTGAAGAGGATCATGGGAAAGGTAGAGAGAATGGCTACCAGAGCCTTCACAAAGTCCTGGAGCCATTTCTCCTGCGGAGAGTGAAGAAGGATGTGGAGAAATCTCTGCCAGCCAAAGTGGAGCAGATCCTCCGTGTGGAAATGTCTGCTCTGCAGAAACAGTATTACAAGTGAGTCCTTTAGTAAGTTACTGGGACTGCCAGTAGAAATTGAAATATCTTTCTGTGGGCCTTGGGAATTTGTTTCAGTATTCTGTGTCTTTCAGAGTGTAATGTGACAACCATCACCTGTAGTACTGGGAGCTTCCCAGTAGGAGTCTGATGTAGGGTAGTTGGTATCTTTCCTTCTGGAAGATGCTTTTGTAGGGTGATACAGTTCAGTTAGTCCTTTTCAATAGGAAATTAAGGGTTTCTAGTGAGGAAAGAGCAGTATTCTGTAAAAGAAGTGAGGAAAGATAGAGGGAGAAAGTTGACCAACGCCTGAAAGCGGTGTTCCTGAAAGTTTTGTTCCTCCAGGACTTCACTCTGCACTGAGAAATGATCTGGACTTTTATTTTCCTGCCTGCAGGTGGATTTTGACGAGAAACTACAAAGCTCTTTCAAAGGGAACAAGGGGAAGCACATCTGGTTTCCTGAACATTGTGATGGAATTGAAGAAGTGCTGCAACCATTGCTACCTTATCAAACCTCCTGAGGAAAACGAGAGAGAGAATGGCCTTGAGACTCTACAGGTGGGCAGTGTCCTATGCCACCTTTTCTCCTTAAATTTCATCTTTCTTCTGTCTTCCCAGCAAGATAAGATCTGAAGAAGCTTTAGCTTCTGTGGCTTCTCCATTAGAAATAGTCCTCACAACTAAGCCCCTCGAACACTCGGCCCTCCACTTCCACTGGAGGCAATGTTTTGTGGCCATCTAGAGCAGGAGTTGCATGCAGTCTAAGATCTGTCTTGAATGATTCATTCTTGTGTGTGGCCTGTGCTGTGTAAATCCAGATGATTTGACTGGAGATGCACAACAGCTGCATGACTTCAAAAGAAGCAGATATGTGCATGTCTCTGTCTAATGTACTAATGTACGTAAAGGCAAGATTGGAAAACATCAGCTGGAATGATGTTTATTTCTTCAGTCTCTGATCAGGAGCAGTGGAAAGTTAATTCTCTTGGACAAGCTGCTGACCAGGCTGCGGGAGAGAGGCAACAGAGTGCTGATCTTCTCCCAGATGGTGAGGATGCTGGACATCCTGGCAGAGTACCTGACTATTAAACACTACCCTTTTCAGGTGAGAAACATCAGCGTGGAAGACAGTGGGGTTCTCTTGAAAATGTGTGAAAATGCAGATGGAGCTTGAGCAATGAGAGTCACTGAGTTTCCAGAGACTGGTGGCTGAGATTATAGGTTGCACTTATTGGAGGGAACTGGGATGTATCTTCATTTCAGTGTGGCTTGTTCTCTGCAAAACTTTGACAGGCCCCTGCTTAGGGCCCTGTCCTATGATAAACCCTGAGAAGAGGACAGTGAACACAGAGAGCCTGGCTGGGAGCCTGTAATGGGAGCTGTGGTGTCACCCGCTGTTCCCTGAGCATCCCTCCTGCCCTTGTGACACAGCTGAGGCACTGCAGTTACTTTTAATTGGCGGCTATTTTTAACGAATCAAATGCTGCAGGCAGCAAAGGGGGCTGTAGGGCTCACAGAACCTGGGTGCAGCAGTCCCTCAGGACTCCTTTACCTTCTTTCTTTTATCGCTGTTGTTGATTTTTCCAGCGCTTGGACGGCTCGATCAAGGGGGAGATCCGAAAGCAGGCGCTGGATCACTTCAACGCTGACGGCTCTGAGGTACCACAGTCCTGCATCAGGAGGGTCTGGGTGGGCTGCCCCAGCAGTGGGTGCTGTGGCTGAGCCACAGGTTGTGACTGCCAAAAGGGGATTAGTGCAGCTCATTTCTTTTTACAGGCCCCCCCAGATACTTTTAAAGACACAGATATAGCAGGTTTTGTAAATAGCCATATTGCTTATTTTAAATCTCCCACGTCCAAGGAGCAGGGCTGCAAGTCACATCTCCAGGAAGTCCCGAAGAGGCTGGGAAGAGCCAGAATTTAGCAATTCTCTCCCTTTGTTTTGGAGAATGAGATGGTTGCTAAATGATTCCAGTCTGAAGCTGGTTTTGGATGTGAAGTGGCAGAGGCAAAAAGAGGATTTTAAGTGTTGGCAGGCAGTGGAATGTGGTGTTGGAGGTGAAAGTCCCCAGTGTAATAGGAGAGGGTATCTCAAACCTCTGGTCCAGGATTGCTGACTCACAATGACTGGTGCAAGGCACTTGTTTTTGTGTCAGTCAGCCTAGCCATGAGAAATACTTTTCCTCACTCCAAAAGCCTGAGCTGGATAAGAATTTTTGGCTGACACAGGAGATACACAGGCTCTTCATGGGAAAATGGAAAAGTTAACAAAAGAAAGTGAGAAGGAGACAGCAGTGTGAGTGGGGAAGGAGCAAGAATGCCCATAGAACCTGCTCTTTCCCATCTCCTGAGGGCATCCATGGGAGCTCAGGCCTCCTGGCTGTAACCTGGCTTCTTCTACCCTTGGGCAGTGACTCAAACAGTCTATTAGTTGCTGATCACACTCCCAAGAGGATTCAGACAAGAAAAGGCAAGTGTTTGTCTGCTGCCTTTGAAGGATTCTAGTGATCTGACCTTCAGAAGTGACTCCAAGGTACCCTTGCCCTGAGCTGCTTTGTTGCTTGTCCCATATTGATGCATACCTAGAATAGGACATCTTTAACCCCTGACAGCACTGTCTCACCCTGGGTCCTGGCTTAAAGACCAGTGGTGCTCAGCATGTGTGAGCATGGTATGTGGGAAGGAAATCCTTTTTCAGCTTTAAAAAGTGTGAGTGCAACAGAGGCTTCCATTTCCTTGTATAGCTTTTGAGTCACCACTGCTATTTTATGTCCACAGTTACAGGCTGGCTAACTCATGAATGTTTTTACACCCACAACAGGACTTCTGTTTCTTGCTGTCAACACGAGCTGGAGGGCTTGGAATTAATTTGGCCTCTGCTGATACTGTTGTTATCTTTGACTCGGACTGGAACCCCCAAAATGATCTTCAGGCTCAGGCCCGAGCTCATCGGATTGGACAAAAGAAGCAGGTCAGAAGAGTTGCCTGGGTCATTTTCTCTGTGGCTTCAGTGTGAGCATCTAAACAGTCTCCTACATCACCAGAGCTTCTGAAAACATGGTCTTTTTGCCCCAGTTCTGACTCCAGAGAATGCTGCCAACCCAAGGGAATCTAATTGAAAAACTAGGAGACAAAACATCAGCCCAAATTTGCCAGATGACAAGTCTTTCTGTTGTCTTGTGGTTCTGGGATGGTTCAAACCCAAGAACCCCCAACACGTGGCATTGCACTTCTCAGCCTAGTGGACTCTAGTCTTTCTTGCCCTGAAAAATTTAGCAAGTAGAGCATCACCTTTACTGGGGATTTATTAGATCTGTGAGAAGTTTGATGCTAGTTTGAATTTAGAGTGATTGTTTCAGAAGAAAATTTACTCTGTGCTTAGGCACACTTCAAGATGTGTTAACCATCCTGATTTTAACCTCTGAGATGTAAAGAGAATGTACTTGTTTTTCTTCTGAAAAAACCACATCTATATGTGAATAGACAATGTCAGCAGACCAGTCTTCTGTGAAAAAGCTGAGGGTTGCATTGTTGTGTCACCAGAGCATGTTCAGGTCCAGGAAATAGCTTTGTTCTCTTTTTGCCCCTCAGGTGAATATTTACCGCTTGGTCACAAAGGGGACAGTGGAGGAGGAGATCATTGAGAGAGCCAAGAAGAAAATGGTGCTGGATCATTTGGTTATCCAGCGTATGGACACCACTGGCCGGACTGTTCTGGACAACAACTCTGGGAGATCCAAGTATGTGACTGTGTCAGCAGGCAGAGATGTCTGGAACAGCATGTGGCACAGCCAGCCCCACCTGCTGGTATTTCCCAATATTTATTGGACAGGGTACAGGGTAGAAGGCTACTAAATAATGGCAGCTTCCACTGATTTGGCTTATGCAGCCATTAATTTTCACACATAGA
Source organism: Serilophus lunatus (assembly GCA_013399895.1). NCBI lineage: Eukaryota > Metazoa > Chordata > Aves > Passeriformes > Eurylaimidae > Serilophus > Serilophus lunatus. Next base: position 1,268,679 of record VXBA01004485.1, on the reverse strand, counting down.
ATAAAGATGATCAGAAATTAAAACCTAGTTTTAACACATTAGTTGTTTTTCTTTCTGCCTTCCACCCAGAGATGATTCTGGTCTGAGGGAACCTGTTGGTGGTCATGGAACAGCTGCACTTTGTCAGCAGCCTCAGAATCTCCCCATTTCCCCCCAGTAGATGGAAGTAGTTTCCTTTATGGTCATTATCTGTACTAGAGCAGAAAACAGGTTAATAAAAAAGCTTTTTATACTGCTAGGTAGAAAACCTACTCCTTGCTTCAACTAGAAAAAAACCTTGGTATAGTTTTGTGCTGTAGCAGTCCTGACCTAACAACAAAAACCACCTTTTCTTTTTTGCTTGTTCTTGCAGTTCAAATCCTTTCAACAAAGAGGAGCTGACAGCTATTCTGAAGTTTGGAGCTGAAGATCTCTTCAAGGAGCTTGAAGGGGAAGAGTCAGAGCCTCAGGTAGTTTGAAACTGAAATCACACAGCAGTTTGTTGTCCTCTGCAGGTCTGCATGAGAGATTGTGTGTAGTTAGTTGCTCCCACTTTGTACTTGCCCTGTGCACAGGAAGAGGAGAGTGAATAGGGCACATGTGAGTCTGGAGAACCCGAGGGAAGAGTTTGGGGTTGGGGGATCAGGAGGTTGAGAAGAGCCTTGTTGTTGGGGATTAAATAGTAATGGTCACCAAGGGAGTCCCTTTTCTGCTGAGGATTCATTAGCTAGTTATAGCACAGCCTGCTGAAAGCTCCTCTCTCTGCCTTTTCTGAGCACTTGTTCAGCATCCTTTTTTGGTTGTTCTTTGACAGAGGCAGGAGTCAGCACAGTAAAGTGAATAGGTCACTTTCTCCTGCCTCAGTGCAGCACTGCTTGACAATTTAGTATTGAGTGCTTTGACCAATTCTCTAAATGGCCCAAGCAGCAGAGCTTCTCCTGAGGGAAACAGTCCACAGTCCATATATCTCACTGTCTGGAAATTTTCCCCGCTGTTCAGCCTCATTGGTCCTTTTCTTCTGTCCTGTCACCTTATTTATACTGTGTTGTACCACTTGAGATAGTTCATCCCTGCCCTCGGGGATGGCACCCTGCAGATATTTGCACTTTATTTAGCTCATATCAGCACACGAGTCTGTTCTCAAAGCCTCTTATTTCCTGCTGTGCTCGGCACCCTCCGCTTTATCCCTCCTTCTTCTCTGGCTGGTAGGAGATGGACATTGATGAGATCCTGCGTCTGGCTGAGACACGGGAGAATGAAGTGTCCACCAGTGCCACTGACGAGCTCCTCTCCCAGTTCAAGGTATGGACCCCCAGGCTCTGTAGTGGGGTGTGGGAATGTGGCTCCCCACATCCTTCCGTGGTGGTAAGGTCAGTAACAGGCAGGAACACTTCGGAGAGATCACAGAATGGTTTGAGTTGGAAGGGACTTCAAAGATCATCTAGTTGCAGCCCCTCTAATGTAGGTATTAATTTAATTTCAAGTAAGTGGTTTTGAAGGCTGTGAATAAAATGCAGAATTTACCAAATTTGGAAACAAAACGAATAATTTACAAAGGCTCAGCAGTACTTCTTAAACTGCACGTACTTCCTCAAAAGCTGTGAGTCCAAAAACATGGCAAGGAACCAGGAATGTAGTGACATAGGGATCAGTTATAAATTAGTTTATGGAAGTGTTGGCAGAATTCCTATGGGGAAGGAGCTGAGGCTTAGCAGACAGCTCAGGAGTGCTCCTGCCAGGAGAGGGAATTGCTAAAACTTTTCCTTTGCTTGTAAAAGGTCGCCAACTTTGCGACCATGGAGGAGGAAGAGACAGAACTGGATGAGCGGTCCCAGAAGGACTGGGATGACATCATTCCAGAGGAGCAGAGGAAAAAGGTGGAGGAGGAAGAAAGGCAGAAAGAGTTGGAGGAAATCTACATGCTGCCTCGAATCCGGAGCTCAACTAAAAAGGTACAACCCACTTCAAGGAGCTGAGAGGCAGGAGGCGAAAGCTGGCAAAGGCAACACTCTGGGGAAGCCTCCTTGCCACCTGAGCTTCTTTCCCTCCTCCAGAGTTGATTTGGAATAAAGCACAGAGGTAGCACATCGACCTCTTGTTGGCATCATGCATTGGGCCCATGGTTTGGAATGCAGTGTAAGGGCCAAGACTGGATTTGGTGCAACTCATCTTAGCAAACAAAATTAAAGAGAGCCTGTAGTGATCTAAGGCAAAGTCTCCAACTGTATTGGATTTTACTGCAGATTGTGCCCTTTTCTGGTTGTTTCTTTTCCTTGGGCTCTCTAGCTCCCTGGGCTGCTCTTGTCTAAATGTGGGTCTTGAGGGGCAAAAGAGATGGTGTCTTCCCAAATTCTTCTTTAGGTGATGGGATCTACCTCAATCCAAAAGAAAGCTGACTGTGCAAGGAAGCTCTTCTGGGATATGGGACTTTGAGGGGTTATGGACTGCTCTCTGGGATGAGCTGGGGGAAAACATAGAGAGAAGGATGATTCATATTGGATGAATATAGATTTATTTCTGAGGAGTCCTGGTTTTCAAAATAGTCTAAGGGACTGTGGCACAAACCCATAGAAATCAATGTGTTTTAGTGTCTCTTATACCTCAGTAAGTCAAAATGCAATTGGTGAAACTGCTGACTGTAAAGGGAGGATGACCACCAGAGCCTCAGCCTGGGAACTGCAAGGGTGTATGGTCTCTCTGGATTGGTCACATGGGCTCAGGCATCTTCAGGAATGAATGCTGAGGTGTTTTACAGCTGCTAGATTAAACAGTGCTAGTGCATGAAGGAACAGAAAAGGTTGTTAGCCGACTAGATTAGCAGTTGTTAACTGCACTGTTGTTTTTCTGGTACATACAGGCTCAGACAAATGACAGTGAATCAGATGCAGAAACTAAGAGAAGGCTGCAGAGATCATCTGGATCAGAAAGTGAGACCGACGATACCGATGATGAGAAGAGACCAAAGCGCAGGGGACGCCCTCGGAGCGTCAGAAAAGATACTGTGGAAGGATTTACCGACGCTGAAATCAGGAGGTCAGTGCTGAGCACAAATGACAGTTCAGAAAGCAAATATAGAAATCTCATGCAGGTGGAGAAAATCCCAGATTAGTCCAGGAAGTGTTCACCTGTAAGCACGTTAGTGATTATGTGGAGCTGGTTCACTGGGACAGCTTCTCCATCTTTATATAATTCAGTTTGCTCCCAGCTGATCACCATCCAGGTCAGTGCAAAATGGACTGAACTGCCTTTAGTCAGGCTACAGTGAAGCTGGTACCTTCATAAAATTAATTCTTGTAACTGCCCTTAAAGGGCCAAGTGGCACTAATTCCATCTAATATGTGAGGTCTTAGGTGCCATGAAATACAGAGCTAGAGAAGCCAAGGACTCTGGCCTTCCTGATATTTTTCTGGCAGTGATCCTACTGATTTAAGCTCCAAGTGAAAGGCAGGCTTTGGCAAAGTGACCCTGTGAGAAGCACTGGTCCTGTTGCTCTGCATGGTTGTGAGTCAGTCCTTGAAGGCAGCTGGGGGCTGAATTCCAGAGCATTATTTGCTTCTTGTATCTTCTAATTCTTGAACCTTTCCCAGATGTTCAGCCAAAGAGGGAAAAATGAGGTTGTGAGTTTTCCTTGACTCTCTCTATATCTGAGTTGCTATATTTTTAAGCAGAAGATAACCGACTTTTTGGACTGTGGTAGCTGCCCCATAACCACCTTGATACCATGGAGCAAGAAGGACATGTTACAATATGGAATATAACAGCCATTTGGGTTATTGTGAAGTAGCAGAAAGAGGCTGAAAGAGAAGAAGGCAAAAAAAAAATTAATTTTTAAAATAACCTGTAGATGTAGCTATTGGATCTACTCCCATCACAAGGCACTGCTCAATTGCAGCAATAGTGTCTGACTCTTGCCTTAAAGGTGTGTTAGCCATGGCAGGGATTTTCACAATAAAAATAAAACATAAAACTAAACAACAATCCTCTGTGATGGATTGAACCACATTTGGGTGTTATGTGATGGGTTGCTACATTAACAGCCTGAGCCTTAAAATTACTAATGACATTGATTTAATGCCTCTTTTCTTCTTGGAAAAATTAAGTTAATAATTGCCAACACAGTGTGAGCCAGTGCTTTCTTCTTTATTTTTTTTTTTACACTACAGTTATGAGCCTCCTTTTTGTTTTCCTCATGTGTCAAACACTCAACATTTATAATAATGTTATGTTCTTCTCCAGCCAAGGTCAGAAAACTCTTTATGGGGGCTAATGGATGAGACTTCCCAGTGCCAGGGGTTGCTGAGCTAATCAGTGGGAAATGCATGGGTGCTAATGTGGCAGGCTGTAATTAATGTATTCAAGTGTATTTGTGATACTGAACCTCCTTTTTATGGCAGTTAGTTTTTTGATATTTTTTTCCCCTTAGGTTTATCAAGGCTTACAAAAAGTTTGGATTGCCTCTTGAAAGGTGAGTCCCACCCTGGCTCTGCTCCAGAGAGGAATTGCAGAGGGTCATTGTATTTCTGAGCACAGCCAGACACACATTGGTGTGGGTGTTTGAACCTTGCTGTCATGTCATCAGGAAGCCAAGCACTGCTGTGCAGTCCCTCATGTCTCAGTTGATGGGCACTGATTGCTGGACAAAAAACATCTCGAGCAGTTGTGGTGCTGGGCTGTAACAGCATCATCCTGCTGGCAGAGTCCAGCCCTTGGGGCATTCCCACTCTGCCTAGAAAGGAGAGGAAGCAGCTGTTGGAACAGCAAATGGTGCCCAAAACGGTTGCCAAGCTTCTCTATGCACATTAGCCTCAAGAATGAATTTGGAGCATCCTTCCATGCTCTGTCTCTTGTAGGGAAATGAGGAGAGGCACACACCATCCTTGAATGTGAGTCTGCAGATCCCTGACTGAGTGCAGTGATCAAGCATGAGTGAGGGAGGAAGGGAGATGCCATGTGTGCTGGGTCTGGAATGCCCCTGGTGATGTCTCAGGGCTGAGACAGAGTTCCCTGCATATATTGTATGAGAATTGCAGTGTTTTTTCATCTGATTATACTCTTCCGTTTTGAAACACAAGGCTTGCATGTGAGTCTTGATGTTATCAACTTCAGGCAAGCAAAAGGGACAGCAGATGGCAGCTTTGGGCCATCAAATGGAGTTAGTATAGAACTGGGAAAGCTTGAGGGAACACTGGATAGTCACAGAGGGTCCCTGTTGTCCCCCAAATAGACAGTTCTCACCTTTTCTTTTATACTAAAAAATCGAAAGGATTTGATCAGTTATTCCACATCTGGACAGCAGCCGTTAGACCTTAAAAATAAGACTAAACACTGGGTTGTTTCCTGCACGGGTGTGTTTCATACATTCATATATACACAGAATTGAATACTAAAAGCTGTGAAACAGTTGATTATGAAGCAACTAGGGGGAGATATGCTGTAAAAAATACAAAACTCTTTTCCCCTTTCCCAGGTTGGAGTGTATTGCCCGGGATGCTGAGCTGGTAGATAAGTCTGTGGCTGATCTGAAACGTTTAGGGGAGCTCATCCACAACAGCTGTGTGTCAGCAATGCAAGAATACGAGGAGCAGCTGAAAGAAAATCCAGGGGAAGGTAGGCAAGGGGGGTTGTGTGCTGCTGATATGATGGTTTTGATATGATGGAGCTGGTGAGGAAATGTTCCCATTTTGGACGGAGAGTTGTGACACATTGTCATGTAGAGGTAATGAACAAGCACACACTTGAACTATCCCATCTCTGCCAGGTAGCTCTCACCAATGGAGAGAAACCCCTGAGCCTTCTGCTCAGAATGGAAAGTGCCACTTAGGTCTGTTGGCTTTTTCTGGGCATGTATTTTCATGGAGAAAGGCTGGTGATCAGCTTATTTAAAGCTGGGCCACAAAGCCCAAGTTTTGCCTGCCCGTGGGACTGGGAAGCAAACTGGTGCTGTGTACTACATGGCAAAGACAGATACACAGTTAGCACTTTCCAGAGCTGGAATCACCACCCACTCACTGTATGGCTGTTCTGTGCTGTTGGTTTGGAGGTACAGGGTCAGGGATGGGGCTCTGCATGTTGCAGCTGAGCAAAAGTATTGAAGCAACAGCTCTGGTTTGCTTAGGGATATTTTTAAGAAAATGATACTAGGAGATGTTTAAATTGCAGAGCTAAGTGAGGTAGTGGAAGAAAACTTTTGAGACTTATGTTTAAATGAGAGGCTGCAGACAAGGTCTTGATCACTGTGAAGCTATTTTTACAGAGGCACTTCTTTCTGTAAGAGTTCTCTCAGTTGCTGTGTTTTATTGTTGAGCAGGGAAAGGACCTGGAAAAAGACGAGGTCCTACTATCAAGATTTCTGGTGTCCAAGTCAATGTGAAATCCATCATCCAGCATGAAGAGGAGTTTGAAATGCTGCACAAATCTATTCCTGCAGACCCAGAGGAAAGGAAGAAGTGAGTTTGACTAAGTAGGGAATACAGAAAGAGGCTCAGGGAACTTGAATTTTGTTGTGGAAAGAGAATAGCCTGGATATATGGATTTGTTTTAATCTCCACAGCATTAAAAGTAGATTTTGTGTTTGAAATGCCTTTAGGTACCGCCTGACGTGCCGTGTCAAAGCTGCTCATTTTGATGTAGACTGGGGAGTGGAGGAGGATTCTCGCTTGTTAGTGGGAATTTACGAGCATGGTTATGGAAACTGGGAGCTAATTAAAACAGATCCGGAATTGAAGCTGTCTGATAAGGTAGGTCACTTTGTTTGCTGCTTCCATTGGGTCCATTGCAGTGTTCATAGAGAACATGCTTTATTTACTGCAGAAACAGATGTTCATGGATGTAACTACTCCAATACTACTATTACTACTACTACTACTAGTAATAATGAGGAGGAAAACAGTGACCTTCATGGAATGTTGCATGCTTGATGGAAAGCAGAATTATGTTATTTGATGGGTAGTATGTTTTTCCTGAGCAATACCATATGAATCACACTGAAATGATGCAGGAAGAACATGGCAATGCTGACATGTGTGGTTACGTGCACAGAAGAGGCTGCATTGCATAACTGTGACTTGATGTTTCCTTGAGCATCTCACAAGAAGCTGAGTCTGAATTTCTGTGTGGAAATAATTTTTCACAGATTTGATATTGCTTCTGTCAAGACTGGTCTGTGTTAGCTTCGAGGGTATAGTTACATGACTGGTGATGGCAGCACAGCCTGCTGGAAAGCATCCATTTAGTTCCTCTGTTCACCAGTCATCCCCACAAGAACAGTTTACAGGGATCATGTTAAAATGATCTCAGTTAAAAATAAGCCTCCACCCCTTGTGTCAGTGCAGTGGAAAGAGCAAACGGCAGCACAGGGTTGAGGTGCATCAGGAATCTCCACACCAGCTTTGCTGGCAATATGTGACATTCCTATGACATCCCTACTAGCCCTGTTAGGAAAGATCAGGTTGTGGCTGAGAGCCCTTCATGTGTGGAGTTCAGAGGGGCATTTTACAGTGGAAACAACTGCCTGAGACATACCACTTAATTTCTAGTGAAATACAAAACTAACCTAGTTGACAAACTGAGATACTTTCTCCACAAAGTGGTGCCTTGAAGCCTTGTTTTCCATTAAAATTCTGCATCTGTACCACTGCCGTAGCAATGTCTCAGGTTACCAGAGGGACCAACCTGCTGTGACAAGGCTGTCACAAACAAATCTGATGTGTCAAGGAGAGTGGACTCAATTTTGCAACTCAAGGTCCCAAATATTGTTTGTAAAGGTTTGGGATTTTTTCAAGAAAAGATCTTTTTTCTTCAAGAAAGATTACAGAGAAGCTAGAGAGCCACCTTGGGGTCCTTTCAATTCTGCAAAAGTCCAAGGGGTTGGGTGGATGTTTGCTAGGAGCTTCACTTTTGGCTAGACCAGGAGAGGCTGTGAGAGGGGGAAGGAATGCTTGAGCCTGCTTATCCCCCCAGAAGGTGCAGCATCTCCAGCGTTTTGCTGGGCCCAGAAGGACTGCTAATAGTGTGTATCTCTTTTGCCAAGCTTTGTGCATGTAGGTATATTTTTTTTTCTTCTTTATCAAAGATCCTACCTGTTGAGACAGATAAGAAACCTCAGGGAAAACAGCTCCAGACCCGAGTTGATTATCTATTGAAACTGCTGAAGAAAGACCTGGACAAGAAAGAAAACATGAAAGATGGGGAAGAGGTGAGATGTGGCTGATTGATTTTGGGGGTTTCAGGAGGAGAAGTTGGCTGATGGTAGGAGACAGCCTGTATTCCCAGGTCACTGAATATCAACTATGTGAGGGAATATGGGCTTGTCTGTTGTCTGATTGTACTGTGATACTGAAATGATAACTAGTAAGGGGCAGGTAATTATTGCACTTACTGAGGAACTTGGGCTCATCAGGCTTCCTGCCATCCTGCAGGACCTGCAGCTATTTGTAGGATGTTCAGGAGACAGGATATGTTCCCAGGAAGTAGCTGTAGCTATTTGATTGCCCTGACTTCTATGTTTTCACTAGGGCAAGCTAAAGAAGAGGAAACCACGAGTAAAGAAAGAGAACAAGGCTCCCAAAGTCAAAGATGAGCATGGGAATGAACTCTCCTCTCCTCGGCACTCAGACAACCAGTCAGAAGAAGGTGAAGTCAAGGTGAGTCAACTTGTAGGATAGTGGCTTTTCCAGCTCTCCTTGAGCTATGCTGTTATTGCCCAAAATCACCTTGAGAAGCACCCCCAGCAAAGCCTGGAGAGCTGGAGGGCACTACAGAATAATTTCCCACAGGATTGGCAAACTCACAAAAATATATATATATACATCTGTCGGGGTGAAAGAAGGACCTTTCCCACCTACTTTTTAGGTCAGTCCTTTATGTGTTTTGGGTCATCCTAGAATGGCTACACACATCCATGTATTGACCTGGAGGAAAGGTTGTCTCAGGACAAAGCCTGTTGCCCTTATAAAGGAGAGAAAGAAGAATTGTTTCCCTCTCCTTTTGGGCATGTTAGCCAGTGGTGAAGCTGGAGTTTACCAAGGTCATGCTGTTGCTTAGAAAACGTTCTGTCTTTGAGTGGTTTGGCTTATAGTCTAAGGCTTTTTGTTCATGTGCTGATCGGTATCTACCTCAGGGGCTGAGTGTCCTGGAGCACAGCTGGCAGAGGAAAGCAGTGCAGATCTGCAGCTTGCCAGCTTGTCACAGACTGGGGCTTGTCTGGTTTTTATACCCTTTTGTCAAGTTTGGGTGGTTGGCAGCTGCTTAAACAGGGTCTAGTTAAAGAGGTGTGAGGGCAAATTTGGATGGACCTCAAAAGTTGCCTGGTTTTTAAGGATGTAAGTCTTATGGAAGGAAGTGTACATGAGGCGAGGAACTCCAACTTTGTGTTGTGACTGATTTTCTAGGAGGATGGCTTGGACAAGAGCCCAGTGAAAAAGAAACAGAAGAAGAAAGAGAACAAAGAGAACAAGGAAAAGCAGACATCTTCTAAGAAAGAAAAGGAAAGCGATAAAGAGAAAAAGAAGACAAAAGACAAGAAAGAGAAGGTATGTGGTACTCTCAAGAGCAGTTTGATGGGAAAATCCCTGAGCAAAAGGACAAGCTGTGAGACTTAGGATTCATCAAAGGCCCTGTGTGAAGAGACATCAATGAGGCACTGTGGGGTGAGGTGATATCCCCTTTTCAGCCCTTCTGAATTGCCATGAAAAATAGAAAAGGCAATATGTCCTAAAGCTTGATGGAATGTGAGCAAAATGGAAGAGATTTTGTCAGACTGCCTTTAAAGTACAGCTGTCCCTGTGACAGCAATATGGCCATGGTGCTGATGTTATGGAAGAACACGGGAAGAGCCTGGAGCATTCAGATCAAAGTTCTGTTCAAGTGTGATTTATCACAGGGTTGGCAACTCCTTGTCTGTATTCCCCTTTAATTTAAACTCACACAAATGACCCAACTGTCCACACCATCAAGACTAAAAGTTGTCATTGTCACTGCTCAGGACTCACCAGAATGAGTGTTTCAACATCACTGGTATGTTGGAGACTAAAATGTCTCTTGAATATTGGGTACAACTGCCCTGAGGCTGGGTTTGAATTGGAATTGGGGGTAAAAGCTTCCATAATAATGACCTGAAGTACCTGTCCAAGGAACAGGTATGTACTGCATGCCCAGTGTGTTTTGACACTGAGGTCATAAGTGCAAACTAAGAAGTTGTTGTGTATATGGGGGAAAGTTTGCTTTCCAGTGATTTTTGGTGTGGCTTTGACTACAGGTAAGTCATAATTAAAAATTGACACCAACAGGCCAAGATTTGTGAACCAGTGACATGCATGAAGTTGCAGATCCTTGTAGTTGTGAGACTACCCTGAGCTCTGTACTTTGCAAGGGAGAGATATTCTTTTTAGCTTAACTTCTCTTCCAAGTCTTCAACACTGATTTTCTATCCATGAGTGTGAATATTATATTCATGTCCAAACTGTTAGCTCTGACTTCTCCCTACTCCCTCAGGGATGACGTAAAGCTAAATAGAGCCATTGCAGCTCAACAGTTTGAGATTCTGGGAGGAAAGTTGTAGGAGCGGTGCCCAGGGTTTAACAACTGCCAGTAACAATAGTGCAGAGGCTGTTAGTTGGATCACTTGGGATCCTGCAGTCTGGCTCATCATGTGATGTGTGTAATTTGTCCTTGTCAAGCCTAAAGGTGGTGAAGCCAAATCTGGAAGCAAAGGGAAAAGATCACAAGGTCCTGTCCACATTACTGCAGGGAGTGAACCAATCCCCATTGGAGAAGATGAGGATGATGATCTGGACCAAGAAACATTCAGCATAGTGAGTATTTTCCTCAGAAGATGGTAGGGCAGTGGCAGAGAGCCCAGCAATGCAGCTGGGATTTGCTTAGATGTTATCCAAGGATGTGCTTTAGGTGTCAGAGAGTGAAACTCCTGCTAGTGACCCACAGGGATTTTCTCTGACTGATCTGAAAGCAGGGCAGAACAACCCTGGACAAGAGCTGTCCATCAGCCTCTGTGCTACCCACTGGCAATATGTCAGCAGAGCAAGCACAAGGGTTCTCTGCTTCAGCTGGTGAGTTCCTGCTGCTCATTTAGCAGCCCCAGGTTACAAAAAAACCTTCAACCTTATGTGGCAATTCATCTTCTGTAGAAGCCAAGGAGCCATTTGGGCTCTTCCAGGCAGGGAAATTGAGTTTTGAGGGTGACCTTGTATGGCTCTGGGAGATACAGAGCTGTATAAATGCTCTCACAGCAAACATGCCTGCTCAATGTAAAAATAGCCTTTAAGTAAAAGTTGTCATGGCAGATTCTCTTTGGCTGAAATACCGCTTTTTAAAAATAGTTCTCTCAATGCAAATCTGTTTATTTGCTGCAGTTGCTGTGTTACTTTTGTCTTTTTTCTATAACTTTCCCTCTGTGATACATGGAAGGACCAGTCAGGCAGTAGAAACCTGTCTGATTTCCTGTCTGTGTGGCAGTGTTGATGTGCACAGCAGAAAATGACAGTTCTTTCATCTCATGTCTTCCAGTTTTAGTAAAAGCAAGCATTAAAGTGACCAGAGATGGGGATGGACAGGGTTAAGTGAGCTCTCCTTCAGCTGGGGCTGCTGGTTCAGTGTGTGTATACTTGAATATGCTTCCCTGCCTGCTGTAAGATCCGTGCAGGAGCAGACCACATGGGGTTATGGCTTGCAAAGCAAATTGTTCCTCTATAAAAGGCAGAGGCAGTGAAGATGAGGAGACTATAATCTTTTCTTGACTGTTGTCTGCAGCATATCTAACAAATTGCTATTTTATAGCTGATTTCTCCTTGCCTAATAGTCAGAAAAAGCTAATATCTCGTGCTAATGAACTTCTTGTAGTTCTGTCTGATTAACAGGGGAACAGTGTAGAGACCTGTACCAAATTAATTACTTTCTCCTCTCCATTACTCTTTCAAGTGCAAGGAAAGGATGAGACCAGTCAAAAAAGCACTGAAGCAGCTTGATAAGCCTGACAAGGGACTGACAGTTCAAGAACAGCTGGAGCACACACGCAACTGCCTCCTAAAAATTGGTGATCGCATCTCTGAGTGCCTTAAAGCATACACCGACCAGGATCACATCAAGCTATGGAGAAGGTGAGGGATCATTGTGTTTTTCTGGGATGGTGTAGGATATTTTGAAATGGTAGTCAGAGGCTGCTGGGGTTTTGTGTTTGAGTGTGCTATTTGCCTCCTTCTGAACCTGTAAAATCTTGTGTTCTGTGGCCCCCACTCAGTCCACAGAATAATGGACTCACAGAATGGTGTGAGTTGGAAGGGACATTAAAGATCATCTTGTTACAACCCCCCTGCCATGGGCAGGGACACCTTCCACTAGAACAGGTTGCTCAGAGCCCCAGCCAACCTGGCCTTGAACACTTCCAGGGATGCTCTTCCATGGCCCAGGTGAGGGTTTTTTCTGCAAGTGCTGGTTTCATCTCCCTGGATTTCAGAGCTAGTTTAGGTAAACCAGTGTAAACCTCTTCATTTTCCTTTGGGGACTTTGATCCAGCCCTCCTGATCATCTTGTCCTGTGCTGGGTTGAGACCGTTTTCCAGAGAGGGTCGAATTGATTTGGTGTTGATTTGGAAGTAGTTGGCAGTTAAACTACTGATGTAGCCATTAACCAAAAATGTTCATCCTCCTAGGAACCTATGGATATTTGTGTCAAAATTCACAGAATTTGATGCAAGAAAACTACACAAACTCTACAAGATGGCTCATAAGAAAAGATCACAGGAAGAAGAGGTGAGAACTGAAGTGCTTTTCCTTTGATTGCTGTCTTTAAAAGTTGCTGCACTTCAAGTGTCAATATTTTCTGCCTCTTACTGGGGGTATTCTTTGTTGTTGGCAGTCTGTGATTTTCTCAACATCTAATCAGTCTGGTTGCATTTGCCTTCTCTTTAATGTGGCATTTCTGGTCACTTTGTCCTGGCTGTTCTGACCAAGAAGAAGCATTGTTTGGTGTGGCATGTGGTGTTGAGTTGCCCTTTAGAGTGAAAATCCTGGGCATGCTGCCCTGTAGAGATAAGGTGTAGAAGCAGAGCTGCAAAACTGTGCCTGTCCTCCACTACATTTATACCGCGCTTGGGCACAGTTGGGCATAGTTCATCAAGTCCTCAAAGAGGCAGGAAAATCAAGGCCATTGCTCACATAGTCCAAATTTTTTAGTGGAAGAGCAGCTAAGCTGTATCCCTCTCTTCTACCTTGCAGGAGCAGAAAAAAAAGGAGGACATGTCCAGCATGAAGAAGCCGTTCCGCCCAGAGCCTTCAGGCTCCAGCCGCGATTCTGTGATGTCCCAGTCTCACGTGCCTCACAATCCTCATTCCCAGAAAATCCATATGCCTCCTTCCCACACGCAGCAGCAGATGCATGGGCACCCGCGTGACAACTATGGCCATCCAAACAAGAGACATTTCAGCAACACAGGTGAGCACTGGCAACCCAGGAGAAACCATCCCTTCTAATTTAATACTCCTGGGCACAAATCCTTCTAGGACTTGTTTAGGTCAGGTTTAAAAGGTGATGGCATGGAACATATATGATCATTGTACTTGTTGCTGGACTAGAAAACATGATGATGTAGTGAGGAAAAGAATGTAAGAATGGGACAGAGTAAGACTTGTGAGAATAGTGATAAAGAAATTAAAAGAATAAAACTGGGCCCACATAGCTTAGGGAGGAGAAAGTTAAAGGGGCATCAATAAAATTTCTGTTTCTATCAAAAACAATTTCTATGAGCATTCAGCAAAGTAATGGGCTTAAACTAAAGTATGAAGGAGACTTACATGTGTTCTTTCCTCGTGGCAGACCGAGGAGACTGGCAGAGGGATCGAAAGTTCAACTATGGTGGCAACAGCAACCAGATGTGGGGTGGGGAGCGACACCACCAGTACGAGCAGCACTGGTACAAGGACCACCACTACGGGGACCGGCGGTCGCGTGGGGATCCCCACCGGAGCTCTGGGAACTACAGACCAAACAACCTCTCCCGCAAGAGGCCGTACGAACAGTACAACAGCGACCGAGACCACAGAGGCCACCGAGACTATTACGACAGGTAATTGATTCCCTCTCACCTCAGACAGGCTGGGAGGAGTTTGTGGGGATGCAGCCTGTGGAGGCCAGGCTTGCCCTGGGAGACTGATCTCCATCCATTTGTCTTCTCTCTGCAGGCACCACCATGATTCCAAACGTCGAAGATCCGATGACTTCCGGCCTCAGAACTACCATCAGCAGGATTTCCGACGGATGTCTGATCACAGGCCACCCATGGGATACCATGGCCAAGGACCTTCGGACCACTACCGGTCCTTCCACACAGACAAACTGGGAGATTACAAACAGCCCCTCCCTCCGTCCCACCCTGCAGTGTCGGACCCTCGCTCACCCCCCTCTCAGAAATCCCCTCACGATTCCAAGTCACCGCTTGATCACAGGTCACCTCTGGATAGGTCATTGGAACAGAAAAACAATCCAGATTATAACTGGAACATTCGAAAAGCGTGAAGTGACTGAGAGGGGGAAGTGCACGTCTGAAATACCTGGATTGGTGTGACGGTGGCTGCTTTCTCCAAGACAGCAATGAGAAACTCTGAACATGCTGCTATCATCTGGCTGGGTCAAGGAGGATTTTGGGAGAGTAGGTGGAGGAAGAGTTTCCCTAATTCTTGATTCTGGTTTGGATTCCCATTTCCTTTCCCCTTTTTCTACCATTGAACTGTTCTGTCATGGAACCAGCCTTGCTGCCTCGTTCTTTGTTTTGTTTTGTTTTTGTTTTCCTCAGTCCAATGGACCCAAGGGAATTTTCCCCAGCCAGTGTTTCCTCAGAAGGAGAAGGCAGATCGATGCTGCTTAGGATGGTGCAGAAGGCTGTGAGCCTGCTCCAACTTGATGTTACATGACAGATGCTGCTTTGGGACTGGGGATAAACTGGTTGGGCTGGGATTTGTGTGTGACCAGCATGGGACAATGGGAGGATATATTCAAGAAGGGACAGGAGAGTTCCTCAGCAGCCAACCTTGGTTTGAAAGAGGGACTTGCTGTCCCTGCAGAATTACTCCAAAGGAGTTGGAGCTATGCTGGTGACAATCCATCACTTTCCTGGCCATGTTATCATTTCCATGTCTTTATTCATTTCAAGAAACTGGCTCTGCTTTGATTGCTGTTGTGTCCCCTGTGACTGAAGAGCTTGGGGTAGGGGGAATCTTCCTCCCATCTGCAGGGCTGGAACTGGCAAATCTTGATTCCAGGGAGGGCAGGAGTTGGAATATATAAAAAAAGACCAATTGCCTTAGCAAAGGCTTAGTTAATTTCTAACCAGTAGGAAAGAAATTGGGGTGAGAACAGTATTTCCTAGTGGACAGGGCTCAGGAATTAATGACAAAACTCTTCTCTTCTGGTATGGGCAGCTTGGGTGGTCCAAGAACTAACAGATGCTGGCTGAGAGGTGCAAGGTCAAAAGATGGCTCTGGGCATCTGGGAATCCTGGAACTCCCGATCTCCCTGTCAACGAAGTGCTCTGGTCTTCAGGGAACTCATTTTTCTCTCTGCCTCACGAAACAGTAATCACAAACTTTTACTGCAACTGAAGGATAAAGGATGATACAAACTGTGAAATAGAAACTCAGTGAAATGGTTGCTGTTCAGGGAATGGTCACCTTCCTGCCACCCTTCCAGCAGTCAGCAGTGACTCAGAATTGCTAAAACTACCTGCACTTACAGACCTTATGTCTGTCTAAATTGGAAATGAGCTCAGAGCTTTAGCACCTCAGTGAGCAGGGAGAGAATGATTAATTCAGGACTGATCCATAAAAATCCTTGGAGCCATTGTCTTAAGAGCCCAGTATGGGAGAGGGAAAAGAGGACTCTGCAGCCCAGTTCAGTGAACTTCAAGGAAAACACTCCCAAGTATTCAAGCCACAGCTTTTGATGCAGCCTGGACAGTGGTGTGGTGAGAGGGGTTGGTTGTGCACAGATTGCTGGCCAGAAGTAGTTTGGGTGATTATTTTTCAGTTTGGAGTTCCTCGGACACTACAACGCTCTCCCAATAGCCAAATGCCCAAAACATGATGTGGGGATGCATCACCTCCCAGAGTTCAGTGTTAAAGACCATGTTGTTCCAGACTCCTCTCTTTGGTGGAAGACAGTACCTGGACCTCCTATTAAGATGCCAGTATTTGACCCTAATAAGCTGTGATGTCCTTTCCCTGAAAGACTGAGGGCAGATGGATGTTCAGGGCTGGCTTCCTGACTCCAGCCAGTGCCTTGGAAGGTGCATGCAAACTGACACTAATACCCCACGTCCCCTCCATGCAATGTATCCCTGGAAATCTGCTGCCATCACTCCTTCTGAGCCCACTGCTTTAACGGGACACATGGGAAGCGTTTTTCTTCCTTTTTTTTTTTATTTTGCGAGATTTCCACCAAATTCAGGGCAGTTTTGTTTCCTTAGGGGCGCTTGCTGCGCCGAGAAAGTGTTACACTTGTGTTTACCTGTGCAGGGCGAGGTGAAGGCAAGTCTTCCACAGTCCCCCTTGGAGCTGCCAGGCAGTGGGAGGTGTGGAAAGAGCATGTTTCCGCAGCGTTTCCCGCTAAGTCGTGATTGCAGCCTGTGGTATTCAACAAAGAGGTCCTTTCTTTTCAGAGGTATTAGCTTTTAATGTGAAAATGGAAGAAACCTCGGAGGGGCAAAGAGAATTGCTCTTTTTGTCCCCAGGTGGTGCTGCCATGGGGGGAGGTTTGTGCCATACTCTTGTAGCAAAGGCAATAGTGGCCAACCAGTGTTAGGGTTGGTGCAGAAAAGCTTCAAAACTCGGCGAGAGGCATTTTCTGTGTCTAGATGTGTGGGTTTCTGCACATTGTAGGTTCCAGGCATGAGGTTGGTTGGAGTTTCCTTCTTCTGCAACAGCAAAAGCTTTATCCATGTCCACAGGAGAGCTGTCCTCACTGTCACTTTAGCTTGGTGTTGAAGTCACATTTTTTTGTCCACTCATGGTGGGTGAATCTTCGCTGGGTTTGGCTTTAGTGAAGCTGGAGAATGAGATTTGGGGGAAAGTCCTCCCTGACACACACACATTTTATGTCCTCTCAGCACAGGGACCATGACTAGACACAGTCACTTGGATGTAAGTGGGATTAGAGGGGACACATCCACAGCCATAAACTTCCCTGTGGTGTTTGTGTCAACACCTGGTACAGCTCTTCCTTCTGGCTGTGGGATTCCCTCCAGCCTCTTTGCAGGAAAAAGTAGTAACTTAATGGGTTTTTATTTAAAAAAAAAAAAAAAAAAAGGAATTTTTTTTAGCCTGACCTCTTTGAAAATGGTGTAAAGTTATGAATTCACATGATGGAAGTCCTGCAGACCAAAACCTGCTGTGTGGACAGGTGACAGTGGTCCCAACCAAAATGGATATGTAATGGTGTGCTGAAGTTCTTGCGTGAATGGTTTGTGATCCACATGGATCCTACTCTGCTTTCACCTGTTTCCTCCCAACCTCTGACTCCCCTTCAGGGAGAGAAGGACTCTTACTGTAAAAATACGGACTTTTAAACCTGTTGACTAAAAACAGTAATTAATATTAATTTATATTTGTGAAAGAAATGCCACTGTCCTAGTGATTTCTGATGTAAATATGTTGTTTATATAGTATGTATGAAATTTTCCTACATTGTAAAACTGCTGTACTTTTGATTCTTGTACATTAAAAAGTGTTACTGAGATTTTCAGAACGGCCCCAGTGTGGTTGCTCTGAGGGGGTCCTGCAGCCCCTGGATATGGTGGCAGGTCTGGGGACTGAGCACCTGACACTGGGGCTGTTTTGGGATGACAGCCACAGGCAAGCCATGATGGATATTTTCATGCAGGAATAAGCATGTTCTTCTTGGCTGTTTTAACATAGTTTCACAGTCACAGTGACAGACTTGGAAACCCCTTCAGATGGGAATTTCTTGATAAGGAGGAGCCATGCATTCACTCACCCATTCCCACCAGGAGTTCACTGGGATGGTACCAATGTTTATTGCTATCCAGCCTCCTTATTTTCTCGATCCCTGGGGGTATGTAAACTCCATTTTGACCCTTTCTAGGGAGAATTCCCTATTCTCCAAAATAAGTTCTGCTCGTGCTGCACTGGTGGAATTCTTCACTCTGTCCCTGGCCCTTCCTGGGCAGGATATGCCTCTCCCCAGATGGGATGTGATGGCATCCAGCAGGCTGCTTTGGTTTGGTCTTTACCCTCCACCGCTCACACTGAGGCCCACACGGCAAGACATGGAGCAGGGATTGGAGCCATTTCTCTCAAGTTATAAAAGCTCATTGTAAAAAGCACTTTTCACACCTGTAGCCACTGGGTCCAGCCCTTCCCAACCTCTCTGCTGCTGAGCCAAGTTTCAGCCAAGAGTGAAATTTCACAGCTGAGTTATATGCCTCTGAAAAATGGATTTCCTAATGGAAAGAGTGACTGGCTGTTAGCCATGGGGCTGTGGCAGGGAGAGGGGCTTGGCTGGAGGGAGGCTCAGGAGCTGCAGGGAGCTGGTCTGGATGTATTTGTCTAGAGCACAGGGAGGTGAATCTACCTGATGCCAACGATTCTTTATTTTTTTTAATTTATTCAGGCAGGTAAGGGTATGGGCACCCTGATGTTGGAGACATCATCTCCCTTGCACAGCTCAGCCCAGCATCCCCCTGCACACCCATATCCACAGCATCCCACTGAGAACAGTTAAATCCTAAGGCCTTCTCAAAGCTAATGGGGAAATGACCCTTTCCAACATCTTGCTGTCAGACAGAACCAATTGCCCCTCCAGGAGTGTCTCCTCTGTTAGAACATGGTCCATAAGGTGCCATGGCTATCCCAGGGTGCTGGGAAGGGCCAGGACCCTGGCTGAGAGCACAGGCTGGTGCTGTGGTCACTCCTGTTGGCTCACCTTGGCAAGGGGTCCCAATGTGTCCAGCAAAACCCCTGTGCCAGCACAGGGAGCAGGACTTCCTGCCCTGCCTGGCACCCATCTCAGAGAGGGGATGGGGAGGCTGAGAAGTCCCTACACTGTGCTTTACACCAGAGTGGACCCTCTAGAGGGCAACTGGTTCCGGCAAAAAAGCCATTTTTTTTGTGGACAACATTCTGTGCTGTGGTAATTCCCAGACACTCGAGTGTGCAGAGTGGCTGCTCACTCTGAGTGCTCGGATGCAAAGCTGAGTAGCCAAAATGGTGGCCTGAGGCCAGGGGATGGGCAGGCATGGCCAAAGTGGGGCTGGAAACATCCCCAGACCCCAGGCAGGGGCACTTGAGCTGTGGCTCATCACAGTGTGATGGGATGGGATCCTGGAGCTGCTAGGGACTGAACATCACTGGCCATGGGAGGATGGTCTGGAGAGCAATTTGAACCCCTCTGAGGTGCCACAGGGCTATTGCTCCCACCACCCATATCCCTACATGGTCTGTGCTTGCCCCAGGCAGGAGAGCAGGAGACCATTGGTGACCTTCTGGCAGGGCAGTGAGCGAGGAGGACTCCCCTGATCCCTGCAATCCGGGCACTTTTTAGATGACTTTGCAGATACAGCTAACCCTGAGCTTTCATGCAAGGGGTAGTAGAGGGAGTGGGTCTAGTTCTTTCCAAAAGCTGCCAGTTGTCCAGGGCTCTGAAGGAGAGGGAGGTCAGGCCTCAGGTCTCTGGTGCTGGATGTCATTGCATGATTTGCCCAAACAATGTGTGTTTTCAGTTGGTGCTGGTGTCCCACCCGCCTGCAGCATATCCCTGTCCTCAGCTGCTGCAACAGATTTCAAAAATAGAAAATTTAACTAAAAAACATGCAATTTTGTTTTTCTTCATTAGAGGGCAGCAATAAACCCAAATGGGATGGGAGTGGTGCCCAGTAAAGGGGAGATCATGTAAAGGAGGAATTACCATTACCCAGGGTGCACGACCCATCTGGCGTGCACAGGGAAAGGGTGATGGCACACACTTGGACTCCATTGCTGCAGATCCCTTTCCCAGCAAGGCCTGGCTCTAATGGTTTATTACCTGTATTTTTCCCCCCAACCCTCTTTTCATTTTTCTCATTTGGCTGTAGATAAACGAAACCTCGAGTGAAATTCTCGGGAGAATTCAGGACAGAAATGAGCTCTCAGAAGGTTCCATCCAGGTGGGAAAAACATGCTTTGAAGTGAATGCAGAAATGGGGCAGCACTCATATCATCCCATGTGGGGAACAGCACCAACCAACACACCAGAAACAAACCAAGACCCACTCATTTATTGTCAAAAAACCTCAAACTTTACTTGCGTTTCTCTCAATAAATAATTTACAGTATATACACGTGGTGACACTCCCATGGGTCTCAGAGCAGGGAGGAGGAGGGGGGGCCTTCTCATAACGCCCCCCTTTGCCTATGTCTTTTTTTTCTTTTTTTTGTTTCCAAGTATTGGGTCCTTCTTGGCCACACTTCACCTTTAACCAGGACTGGGTCAAACACAACCAAAATAAAGTGCTTCACTGTTTGCTTCGAAAATAGGGATACCCCAACCACTGTATGCCAGGAGCCACCACTGGAGCACTCACCTGGACAGAGGGACCGAGCCACACCCTAACCAGACTCTCCTTGGATGGAAACTACCCCATAACCACAAATGTGCTGTGGGGTGATTGTTTTATAGGAAAGGGTGGTCTTAAGGTAATTATTGATCTCTTGGCACACTGTGGCTGGGCCAGCTCAGGCAGGTTTCAAGCAGCACTGTATCTTCAAAGGGATGCTGCCCATAGCTGCTGTTAGCTATGGGTAACACAGCAAGAAACAAATGTTTCCTCTTAGCCAGCAACAAATTTTGGCTTTTAAAACTTGCCTTTTGAATTTCTAGGGAAGATAAAAACCTGGTTTTTTTCTTGAATAAAGGAAACAAAAAGTACAAATCAGTCTGGCTGAGCAATTAGTGCACTGGGAAATTAAACCGTCCTGTGCTGTGGTCCGGTGGCTGCTCCCCTCAGTGCCTTCAAACTGTGATATCCTTATTTCAAAATATCTAAAGAGAGTATCTGGGGCACCAGCAAACAAAGCAAGGAGCAAAGTAGTAAACACATCTTTTTGTTTCTTTTCTTTTGTTAAACATTTAAAAACCAATTACATCTCTTCATCTGTACAGTCACACAAGATCAATGCCAGGGCTCTATATATTAAAGAGACAATATAAATTACATCCATTGACACAAGTTTGCATTTCTCTGCTGCTTTACAAATGGAGCTCTAGAGCTGTTAGGACACAATGAATAGTCACGTTGAGTATTTACACCAGGCTGCCTCTTGGCACCAGTTCAGACTGTCAAACCTAGCCTGTTCCCACCTCTTTTGGTGCTAGCTTGTCTCATCATGCCCAGAGACCTCCCTGGTGAGCAGGAGGTGCCCCGAAGTGTGACTCGTGTTTCTGGGAACTCCCCCCTGAGGAAAGGAGGGGGGAAACCCATCAGAAGGTCTCAAAGGCACAGACCAAAGGCGGTCATGATGTTTGTTCAGTGAGTGATGGGGCTAACCACAGAGGAACATGGAGAGGAGGAGATGGGCAGCACTATGTGGTGGGGAAAGGAGATTATTGATGGTTTTGAGGCAGGTAACAGACATTTGGAGGCAACTGGGGAGGGGGGGGTCCTCTGCTGCATCCCATCTCCTGGCTGGATTTCTAACATTGCCTCATTTCTGATTCAAGCCCAGAAGGGCTTAAGGTGCAACTGGTCTGCAGTGGGGTTGCAAGTCGCAGCCCCAAGATGGGGAGCAGAGCAGAGACCTAGCAGCAATAACAAGAGTGCCATGCTCCTGCTCCATCCCAGGGCCACACTGAGCCAGTGAGGGTCTGGAGGGAGGTGCAGAACGGGTCTCCCACTGAGCAGCCACCCTGCTGTCAGTTTCAGGGGACCAGAGAGCAAATGATGTGAGGAACTCATCCAACGCTGGGCAGAAGTTGCAGAAACCGCTTGAATACTGGCCAGGTTTCTCCCATTGCCATCAAGAGTCCATGGTGGGTCCAGGCAGAGACAAGGATGACAGGAATAAAACTATTAAGAGAATCAGCCTGATGAACTGGCTAAAATAGGGGACCCCCACAGCAAATGAAGGCCAAGGCTTGATGAATGTGTCCTCCTTCCACCCAGAAGATGCCTGGCACCAGCAGCCAAGCCAGCATGGGATCATTGCCCACCATTTTGGCCCCTTGCACCACTTTCTGCAACAACAGGGCTGTGGGCAGAGTGGGGTGTGCTCAAAAAGCGGAGCCTAGCCCTGGCAAGCGGGAACTCCCCCCTGAGGAAAGGAGGCAGGCTTGGCCCTGTTTCGCTGCTCCATGCCCTCCTTGTGGGCTCTGGTCTCTGAAGACAAAGCCATGTTCATGCACACAAACATCACAGTTACCATGTGCATTTTTGCAACCTCAGGGAGCGCTATGAGTAGCTACAAGGGCTCCTCAGCACCCACTCTACTGGGAGGAGGAAAAGGACGGGGGAGGTGAGGCAGGTCCAGCCAAGGTACAGTCCAGCAAAAATTCCTGACTGGTCCCACTGGCAGTGCGTTCCTCCCAGGCAAGAGCTAGGAAGGTGGAGAACTTGCACCCAAGAGAGAGACTAAGGTTTGAGGACAACCCATGTGGCTCTGATATCCAACCTCCTGTTTTCCAGCACCTCCATCTCGTCCCTGGTTCCCTCCTGCTCCCCTTTCCTTGCTCTCCATGATGTGAAGGAGCAAACCTCTATAACAAGCGCAACCAACACTGACTCAAACACAGCAGTGTTACCCAGAGGGTGGGATGTGTTCCCATGGCAGCCGTGTTGCCCGGGGCCAGGTCCCGTGTCCTTTCATAGAGGTGCAGCTTGTCTTTGTTGGAGTGAAGCATCTTCACGTCCTCAAAGGCATAGTAAGCAGCCAGCATGAAGTTGACATCCCCTGTGGTGAGGAGGTCGAAGACGCAGGACTGGAAGTAGAGATCCTCCACGGGCAGCTTTTCCCTGCACTTGGCCGTGGCTGTTTCGTAGGTGAAGGCCTCAGGGGGGGCTGGCAGGCTGGGCCCCTTCCTACGAGCACGACCCTCCGTGGCTTGAGCCGAACGCATGGTCTGGAAGTCAATCTGTTGGTTGAGTGGACAACCACGGAGGCACAAGTAGAGGCCTTGACTGTCCCGGTCCTCCACAGCGTTGACCACCTCCTCCGGCATGCGCACGGCGAAGGTGAGGTACCGTCCCACCTGCCTCACCACGATGGTGGTGCCAATGTACTTCGCCTGGATCTCAATGTGTTGGCCTGACACCTTCTCAGTGATCTTCAGGCTGTTGGCTCCGTGCTTGTCCCCACCGTTCTTGGAGCCGTCGGCAAAGGCAGCAGGGAGCTCGTCCATCTCTGCCTGGTACACTTTCTGCTCCACGCATTCCTGGAAGCTCTTGAAAATGATGGTGAGCTGTTGGGGAGGAAAGGGATAAGGTTACTAGCAGTGATGACCATGTGAGAACACACAGCCACCATCAGAAGTGGCGTGGAAGGTGGAGGAGCTGGATGCTCAATCTGGATGGGAGGATGGCCTTCAGTTCATAGACAGGTGCTTCATGGTAAGAAATGGCCAATTTTAGCCACCAAGAAGCGGCCATCCTGCTCCAGCAAAGGGGTGAGGACATTGTGTATGGAGACAAGACCCAGAGCCTGGACTGAAAGTACCATCTGGATTTGTACTGTTATCTCCAGGCCCAACACAGGAGCTCCCTTGCAGCTGAAGCTGGGTGGAGTATCCCTACTCCCAGGCCTGTAGCAGCATGCCCGTGCACGCAGCACTGCCTCACCTCCAGGGCTGGCAGATGGCAGCAGGGGACGAGCCCTGACACCCTTAGAGGCGGTGGAGCTTCTCCTCTGACTCCCATGACATTTACATCCCAAGGGCTGGACCTCTTCCTTTCCCTGGTCACTTGCAGACTAACAGGGTCTTCTCCCATGGACCCTAGAACGTGTTGTGCTCTACCTCAACCACACAGACACACACGTGTTCAGCATGTTCCAGTGGCATGGCCCGTGTAGGGGCGATTTTGCAGTGGCCTTAGCAGTGCTGGTTTAATGGTTGGACTCAATGATCTTAGAGGACTTTTCCAGTCTTAATGATTCTCTGATACAAACTGAGCCCAACACACCTCCTCACTCCTGGCTGGGCCCTTTCCAAAGGCAGGACCTCACAGCGCTTGCACTTCCCTTGCTGACCTGAATTTGGGGGGAAGGCTTGAGGAGAAGGATGAATAGAGTTTGCGTGTGAAGAAGACCAATTTTCTCTTCTTCCCAGAAAAACTATGCTTCCTCTTTCACCTCTTGCAGAGTTGCTGTTCTTGCACCTCTGACTGTGAGGGAAAAGTGGTAAAGGGGACCTCCCACCTTGTGGTGCCATGAAGGGGCAGACTGAGACCTGGCCAGGGTTGGAGGAGAGAGCAGAGAACACAAAGAGCCCCATGGATTGAGCACTCTCATCCTTTCCAACTGCACAGAGTCCTCCAGCTATGACACAGCAGTGCCTTCCGCAGCCCATGCTGCAGGTCTCATGACTAATCCCTCCTCACCACAAGCCTGTGAGGCAGATAAGGAGTGAAAAGGCTCAATTAAGATGGTGATCCTGCGATCCCAGCAGGTCCTGAGATTCTTAAGGACCACTTTGCTCAAGCTGGACTTCCTCACAAGCTTCTGCAGGTTTTTATGTCTGTAAGTAAGGAGTTTAGAGCAACATAAGTATGTTTTAGTAATTTTATCAGGGACGGGTCAAAACCACGACGCCAGCTCCAGCTCAGGACAAAGAGGTCACATTCATAGCTGAGAAGCAGCCCCTCTCCTACATGTGCTTCTCTCCTTTCCCCACATACAGACAGAAGCAAAACTCCCAGACATGTTGGGATAGGACATTTTCCAAAAGCAAGAGAATGCCTCCAGCTGAGCCTACTTTTTGTTTTTTGCACGAGAAGTACACTCCTAGCTTTAGAGATTGTGCATCATGGGGGGAGCATACCAGTTCCTCAGCTCCAGGTCCCTTCTGAAGCTGAGGCCATGCCACACAAGTCCTGCTGTATCACAGCAGCAAATTTCACTAGGGTTTTCTAAGTGCTTGTCTCGTACCCTCAGGATGTTTATTTAGGCTGCCAAAGCACCTCCAGAACAGACTGTTCCCCACAAAATGCCTTGACTTGGTTGCAAACCACTGAGACAATTACAAGCCTGGGCAGAGAGGAAGGCAGTGCAAGGAGCTCAGCTCTCTCCAGGCTTTTTCCTGCTAACTGGAGCCTCCCTGGGGGGGAGTGCTGGGTTTGCTTGGCCTTAGGTGTCCCCCAAAAAGTACAATTATCAGTCCTGGTCCGGCTGTTCAGCAATTTGGTGGCCCAAGGTAGAAGCCCTCTTAATCTGCAATCTCCCGCTTTGGCCATGATGGCCCCCTGAGCTGCCGCACCTCAGCCTGCTCATCGTGATGGGGCTAGATGTGTTCAAGAAGAAATCACAAGCCATTTAAGTGAAGCTGGGGGACAAAAGAAGGATGGACGTCTCACATTTAGGCTAAACATTCAAATTCAGAACGTTCAAATTCCATCTCACCCTCCCCAAGGACATGTGCAAATAGGGGAAGAGCCAGAGGAAAGAAAGGCTGTTCAGAAGCCCCTCTGCCCTTGCCCACCTCTGCCCACGGGGACATGCCCAAGGCTCACCTTGCTGGTGGCAGTGGCCGAGGAGCCAGGCAGCACCGGCGTGTTGGTGACCTGGACATTCAGATAGTTATTGTCTATGAGAGGCCAAGCCCCTTGCACCTTGCAAGTCTGGAAAGTGTCCGTGAAAGTCCTGAGGTGGGGGTCCCCAAAGAGCCCGCAGTGGGTGTAATTGGGGGTGGCCGAATGCTTGTGAAAGCTCTTCTCATAGTGGCAGATTTCGGGGCTGTCAGAGCGCTCCTGGCTGTCCCCGGGGGGCAATGTCCGGAGGCGGGGCTGGGACGTGGGGCCATCCTTGGAGCAGTTGTGTTGCACCATGAGATCGTCTATGCCATGCACGGCAGAGTGGTAGGCCAGGTCGCCCCTGCAGGTGCGGGCGGTGCGGCGGGTGCAGTGCGCGTAGGCGCGCAGAGCCGTGCAGAACTCGGGTGCCTCCTCCGTGCCCAGGTGGTGGGAGCCCGACGTGGCCGCCCAGAACTCAGAGTTGCACTTGAGGATCTTGCATGGAGATGTCACTGTGGGAGGAGAGAAAAACACGAGGTGGTCAGTGCCTGCCTGTGGGACACCCAACTCCACCCACAGCAAGAGGCTGCGTCCCCCTCCCACAGCCCAAACTCATGATGCCAGCTCTACCGCGTGATGGGGCAGCGCTCACCAGATGTGACCCTCTCACATGACCCGACTCTCAAGCATCAAAGCCAAAGAAACCAACAGGATCTGACCAAATTTAAGCCAAAAACGGAAGGAGCATCCAGTCTTTCAATGAATGCTCCTGTGGGAAAACCATGGTGTGGAAGAATGGGACATATTCATAAGCAGCGATAAGGGAGGATCATCGATGTGGGGGAAGATGCAATGGGGTTTTTAATGCCTTTTTAGGGTTTGACATTCAAAGCTCTGTGCTGCACGAGTTTCTGGGTGCTGTGTCCACACTGAGCTCTATCAGCATAAAAATCTGCCTGCCTTCCTTGTCCTCCTTCACAGGCATGGGGAAACCCAGCAGTAACACAACCACTGTGCCCAGCCACATGCCAGGATAGAGCAGGACCTGTGCCGTGACCCACCCTTCAGCACAGCCAGAGGCCACTCCACCACTCCCATGGTGCAGCAGTGACGGGTGCCTGTGTTCCTGTGCCTCCAGAAAGAAACAGGAGCCAAAAAACCTCTTTCTTGACTGCTCTGAGGCTCTGCCCAGCCCTGGGAGCCTGTTCCTCACCACGGCCGGCTGAGAGAGAACAAGAGTTGGAAGAGAGGAGAAAAACCGGCGTAGCAGGTGCGGGGATGCCAGGGAGCCCCCGCCTCCCTTTCCCACCCGCCATACATCGCCCGGGCGGAGGCAAAGCCAGAGGCTGCAGGGCCTTTGCCAGGCTCAGCTGGAGTCTCAGTGCTTCCTGGCAAGGCAGAGGAAAGGCAAGAAAATTCAGATCCTGTTTCCCCCCCCGCCCCTCACAACACCTGCTCCCTGGGGCAGTGTGGCTTCCCTGGAGCAGACTTGAAAGCAGCTGTGAAAAAAGCACATGGCCACTGCTGAATGGTCGCAGACACCGCTCTGCCCCTGCCAATTTAGAGTCTTGCTGGGTGAACCCAGGCTCACACCACTTAAAATTCATGGCATTTTCCTTCCTCTCCTCCTGATCGACACCCTTGGAGTGCTTGGAAACAGGATGGGCAAAGGCACAAAAGGCAGCAGTAGGAGGAGAAGCTCCACCATTTCCAGATGCTTTCATGGTGCCTCTTGCAGGCATACCCATATATTCCTGTCTCGGGATTTGTTGAGAAGAAGCCTGGCAAGGCATCTCTGCCAAAAGCATTTCAGATTTGTTTAGAAAGAAAGTTACAAAACCCAGCATTGTTTCAGGGAAAACAGTATGTTTTACTTTTAAACATCACGGTGCTGGAAACCTAAACAGAGTTGGTGCTGGAAAAATCAGAAAGGGAGACTGAGACCATAAAACACTGAGCAATTCAGCTGTGAGAAACAAGCCTATCTCCTCTCTGTTTCCAAGAAGAGTGAAGTGCAAATAGGAAATGGTGACAGGTTCTTCACAGTTTTAAAATTCATGTTTAATAAACTCAGATGCTAGCAACAACACTGAGAACCCGGGAGCTGTTTGGTTTTGGCAGCATCCCATTTAAACCTGCAAAAAGCTCTATGGAAAGTCTTTAACTCCTCGTTGATCAGAGATGACTCAACAATAAGGTTCTGACATGGGACATGGCTCACATTTCTGCTAAGTCTTCTGCATGCATGGAAAATACTAAAAAATATTTATTATTTCATATGCCTCTCTCGTTCACCCAAGATTGTTGCAGTGGAAGGCAGAAGTGAAAACAGCATGCAGGAGTGTGACCAGTGCCACTGCTGCTGGTTACCCCAAACCCTTGTGGCATCAAGGCAATTAAAGTCATTGCTCCCTAGTAGTTATGCTAATATACAGCTTGAGGATGCCTTGAGGTTGCATGTGGCAGAAGGTGCTGTCACTGCAGACAGACTTGCCAGCACAGCCCCAGGAGGAGCTGGAGGACACCTCTCTGGACGTGCAGGACACCCCACAGCTCTGTAAAGCATCAGGATGCTTACAAAGCATTCCATTCCACGAGCAGCTTGCAGAGCCCAGGCTGCAGTACCCTGGCCTGCTCCAGCCCTTCAGCCTGCGTGTAAAGGGGATCTTTTAGTAGGAATAAGCCACAGCCTCTTATTCTTTAAGGACTTGCTTCATTCACTTGGATAAGGAGATGCAGGCATGAGCTGCAGCTGCCTATGGACAGAGTGGGCTCTGCAAACAGGCTCCCAACGCCCAGTGCTAAACACCCTCGGTGCTGAGCATCCCTCACTGCCACTCTGCCCAGGGTCACACATGACTTTATAAGGTACTGAATGAAAAAATCCTAACAAAACGGAGGGCAGGGAAGCCCATCTCCTTCCTCCCTAGGCCTGAAGGGGGAGCGTTCTACTCTAAGATGTTATCGCTCCAGTTTTGGCACCCATCCCCTTCTCGCTGTTTCGCTCAGGGCCCCATATAAGGCCAGGTCTCCAAAGCCAGGTGCTGCAGCACAGGGGCCGCCCGGACGCTCGTGCCTGCCCTTTCCCATGGCCATTTCTCCAACCTCACCAGTGGCCACCGGGTTTGTCAAAGCCCTCACACTGTTGGGGAGGGACCATGGCTGACAAAGGTTGTGGAGAAAAGTAAACACGACCCTTACCCCTCCCAACAAGCCCTGCCTCGTCCCCTCTGGCAGCAGCTCTGGCACAGTGGTGCAGGCTCATTTGTACCCAGGCCAAGAAGCGATGTTTATTCAATTTCGCATAATCTATTTTCCATCGACTCACAATGGATCTGTTTTTCAACCACAGATGACTTAGCACGGAAACTAATCCCTCTGAGGCAGGAACCCAGCAAGGTCTGGGGGATTTCTTGTCCATAGCAAAGAGTCCTTCATCCCCATAGGCAGGTGACTTCAAACCCTCCAGCCACTTCCCAACTTCCCCATCATCTCCTTTCAAGGCCTTGGTGCCACTCAACAAAGGAAGTTTTTTCCCTGATTTATCTTGAAAGAAACAGTTTCAGAAAGTTTAAAGCCAGAAGAAATCATAAAACCACCTGGACCAGGACAGCCTCCCCACCACGTAGCCCAGCGCCCCCCATTTGTTCAGGTACACCTCCCACGAGGATTCCTGTGGTCTATGAAGACTGAAAAGCCGCCTCGTTCCTCAGCAGGCTGTTGCAGGAGTTTATCACCTTTACAAAACACGGGTCTTGGTTCTAAGTGGATTTTATCAGACTTCATTGTAAGGACGTAAAAAGAACCAGTGATTTTCTCCAAAGCAGTAAAAGGTCCGTTAGTAACCAGTGTGTTTCCCACAAAGATATTTACACACTGCAATCAAGTCCCTTGTCAATCCTCTAGATAAGCTAAACGGTTTGCACTTTTAAGTTCTCACTGGAAGGTGTTTGCCCAGCCCCACCATCAGACCTCCCTGTAGCAGCCTTGTTTCCTGCTCAACCCACCCCTACGGATAGAGGACACGCTCAGGGCTCTCCGGAGATCACCCCCTTCACGGGGACGTTGCACCGAGCAGGCTCTGAGATGTGACCTTCTCCAGAGCTCCTAGTTTGTAAAGCATTGGTCCTTCATTCAGCAAGCATCCCATGGACCAAACACACAGTCAGGGGTCCGGAGTATCGCATGACCCCGATCCTGCTGCTCTGCCCTTGCTATCGGTACATTATTACTACCTGCTGTTAAATTAAGGGTTCAAACATATTATCTGCACACATCTAACCTTAACAGCATTTAATGACCATGTCCCCCTATTTTCCCTTCAGTGGGTGTCAGGTAACCTGGATTTTATTTATGCGAATCACACTCTTTCAGAAAACTAGCGCAAAACCAACATTTCATCTATCTTCCTGTAACTTTTCTAACAAAGACAATTACTGGAAATTAATTTCAGTAAGTAAAAGGCAATTCTTTTAAGACTCTTGATTGCAAGTTAACCAGACCTGTTAATTTTAAAGTGTTCACTGCAAAGAGATGCTGTTTAATATCCTCTTGGTTACTAACGGGCTGGAAAGTATTTCATCACCCACATGTGATTCAAATACATCATCCCGCGTTTTTCCAAATACATGGATTGAAGTGTAGATGTGCAAGCCTCACACATGCAGTAAAAGGCTTTTTCAGAGAACACAGTAAAACGTAATTACCTTTGGCCTCAGATCTGAGCACCCAGACCTAGGCTCCTAAACACATATTTATTTAAGTAATCTAAATAAACATATTTATGCTGACACCTCAATAGGAAAGGCACGATTCTCTGAGGTGCTAAATACCATTTGCCAGGAGATGTGGGCTGCTCTGCTCACAGGCACACAGCAGTCACCATCAGGACCAAAATCACCTCAAAAGAGTTGGAAAAAAAATAATTAAAGAAAAATAAATCACACTGCTCCTTAAAACTGAGGGAATGAACATCAACCCTTTTCTGGAAGTCTACATGAGCCACCCCTCATAGTGGCCATGCTGGTCCCACATCTTGATGCTCATGAGGGTTGTGAGAACAGATATAATTAAATTTTTTAAAATTAGGTTGGTGAAACACTGGCATAGGTTGCCCAGAGAGGTGGAGAGCACCCCATCCCTGGAAACATTCAAGACGTTCCTGCCAGTGGCAGGGAGGGATGGGATCTTTAAAGGTGGTTCCAACCCCAACCATTCTGTGACTCTGTTTTATGACACGGATCAACTGGCGCCTTGTCACACCAGGGAGAGAAACGAGCCCATCGGTGCTGTCCGCAGCCCTGATGGATGATGGATGGGGTGTCGAGGGCAGGGGTAGCTCTCCTGAATCCCCACAGGGCACCGTGGGGTGAGGAAAACCCAAGGGCCACCTGACCCAAGCTTGGTGAAAGGATTTGTGCGTGAAGGGAGCACCGGGCTCTTCCAGCGACCTCCTTTGAACTGTTAATCAAGCACAATCTTGCAGAATAATAGCCTGGTTATTATTGCCTTGTTTGCATAACAAAGAGGCCCAATAAAACTGATTTGACTGTGCTCAGAGGGGGTGTGAAAGATCAGCCCTGAGAAAAGAGCTGCAGGAATGCAGCAAACTGCTCCAAAGCCTCAACCCAGGAAGAAAGACAATGCAATTTGCCATCAAGAAAAGCCCAATAGACCAATAAATTACCCATGTGCAAAGGGATTAGATCAGGTTTCAGTTGCACTGAAGTGGGGGGAGGACCGGGAGGAGGGAACTGAAGGAGAAAAATAAACCTGACTCTCTTAAAGAGCTGAGGCTCGTATTTTGCGAGGGTGTGCGTGGGGAGGTTGGCTCGGTGGGGCCACCTTCCACGCCGGGGCCGGGGTTTTGTGCTCTTTTCCACTGGCAAAAGCAGCACATGCACTAAATCCAGGCAAAGGCTGTACTTATGTACAATAGAGTCATTAGATGTACCAGAGAGCACAGCGCAATCCGCACAGCTTCCTTAAACCCAGTCCTCCTCTCGCTCAAGAGGATGCTGGGGAAAGCAGAAACCAGTTCCTTTAAGTCAAAAGAAAGACAGGGGAGGAGTTTTGTCGTTTCAACCTATTTCAATCACTAAAGCATCCGGAGGACCTGCCACGGCCAACTCCCTTTTGTCCTCAACGCCGAGTTCACGGCCCCCCATCTCTCCTCTCCAGGCGTCGCAGAGACACCGGGCAAGTCCAGGCAGGAAAGAAGCAGAGGCAGCGCCTTCACCCGCTACGGCACAAACTGTTGGATGCTGCCGAAGGAGCCCTTGATCGCTCCTGTCACTTAGTCAGCTCTTTGGGCTTAGAGAGTCAGCTTACCGCTGACCCGGCATGCTCGGAGGAGCAAATGCATCTCTCCCCAGCGCCCTCCCCCCCGGCCAGCACTGCTCCTTCAGCCTCACCTCGACATCCCTGTGCAGGGAGAAGGGCTAGCAAACACCATCGGAGAGGGCATCAACCACAGAGGTGGTAGCCCGGGCAGTGCTGCTCTGAGAATTATTGGCAAATGTGGAAGTTCAGTAGGCATGACGGGCTGAGAGGAGGAGGAACCAGCGTTCACAGACAATGCAGCAACGGAGTCGCAGGCTTTGCTCTTAAATCTTCCTCCTGGGATTGAGGCCTGAACGCTGCCTTTGCTGCAAACACTGAGCCTTCACCTGCTCAGAGGAAGCAGCACTAGAAGATGGCTCAGAGGATAGTTCAGAGGATGCAAGTTTTGCTCCACCATGAGCTGGTGGACGGAGGGTGAGGAAGGAAGGAAGTGATTTCCTCTGACTCTCCATCTCCAGAAGGACACTAAAAAAGCCGGCTCTCCCACCACAGTGTGCTGTGGGCTGGGAAGCCGTTCTGGAGCTGCACACCTGACTTTCCCAGTTGAAGAGCACACAGATGCTCTCACCAACAGGTCCCAAGAGCCAGTAGATCTCCCTGGGAGTAGCACATATTAAAGATGAAGACACTGAGCATGTGAAAGGCTTCATCCAAGATGAGCCCAGTGGGAAGAGGGGTGGATTTGCGCTCTCATCTCGGCATGAAGCATCACCCTCAGCTTCCTCCCCCAGCCAACACCACCCGTGTCCCCATCCCTCTGTAGCAGCGGTAGTTGGATAAGGTCACCTCTGCCAGCCACCCCCACTGCCAAGTGTTTCAAGTTTCCAGCAGACATCACTCTCCCCACGCCAAAGCTGTTTTCCCAGGGTGCCTTTGAAGGCACAGCTGCCACCCACCAGCGCCTGGGGCCCCCCAGGTGTGGCAGTGGGTCCTTCACCCTCCTCCCCCTCACCTGGGCCATGGCAGGGCTGGCAGGGAACGCTTTCTGCTCACAGGTGTGGATTCCCTCTAGGAATAATCATCCCCGCCGTGCTCTTGTGAAATTTCAACCCTTCAAACGCAGAGGTAAATGAGATACAAAACGGGGAGATGAAGGAAAGCCCGGAGCACATAAATCTGGATGAGGCAAATTCACACAATTAAATGCCTGCCAAAAAATTGCGGCATCTCAAGAGAGGTGGAGAGCACCCACAGCGCGTGGGGTGGCAGCAGCCCCACGAGCCCAACAAAAACCTATGAGGGACACCTGACTGATGCTGGAGCCACACCCAGGGATGCAGGGGATCTTGTGGATCCCTTCCTGCAGGCTGGGCTCCCACCCAGCACCAGACTCCTTCCCAATCCTTCATGCCTCATGGAAGCCACAGTGTCTGTTCATCCTTCACAGACACAGTAGTTTATTTGTTTGCATCCAATTGCTGCCCCTCTGGGCCTCAGGTTTTAATTCTAAGAGAAAAAGTAACTTTCTAACTGGAATGCACCCCCTCAGTCCTGCACTTCCTCCAATCCCATCCCCAGTGATGCTGTGGGCTGGCAAAATCCAGAGTCATGACCCATCCCTAAAATGTCCTACCACATGTCCTTTTCATCTCACAAAGGGCCAGCTGGAGTGTGTCACACGGCAAGAGAAAAAGGTAGCTTGTCCAAAACCCATACTGCCATAGATCATTACTAGGGCTTTGGGGACCAAAGTCAACAGCTGTCCAGGAAAGAGAGGAAACTGAGGGAGGAGAGAATTCTTTGGGCTCAAGTGAAGCTTACTCTCTGCCTGACCCATAGCTCTGCCTGCTGGGAACTGAATGCCCAAATTCCCCTGGACGCTCATGCAGCAGAAAGTGGGACTTGACACCCTTCTAAAGGGCCTGCTGTCCCTGCAGCTGTGGGGACACGAGCCCCCGATGCCCCACACACCACGGCCACACCGTCAGACACTCAGTCTGTGCCTACCAGGGCTGCCTGTGTGTCGGAGCCAGCTTGTTCTCCGCAGTGAGAGCCCGATGACTTCATCGAGGGGATGGCATCTGGTTTTGCAGTTGGCCATAATTCAATTCTCCCCCTTGCTGCAGGAATTTCAGCTGGTGGAGCAGTGATTTACTCATCCAGGCTGCACTTGAGTGCAAAGCAATCTTGAGGCTACAATCGAACGCCCTGTTATTTTGAGAGCTCATGGACAAAGGAATAAATATCCTCTTCTTTTCATCCCAGTAGCTGCCAAGTGCAGGCTACAGAGCTTTTTAAAGGCATTTAGGAGCTCTCCTCTAACAAGTGCACTCTAGACACTGTGCACAGTCAAGAAGGGCCCTGCCTGCACAGCTTGCTCCTGATCAGGATGGGATTCGTCAGGACAGACAAAAAAAAGGCCAGGACCTGCCCCACCACAGCTGCATCTCTGAGCATCCCCCATCCTCCCCAGAAAACCTTCCCCTGCACACATCATTCCTGGATTACAGCAGCCCTGAGTTCACCCCACCCCCTTTCAAAGCACCTGTGACCCTGAGGCTCTTTTGGACCCGGGTTCCCACACTCCCTCTTACTCCAAGTTTGGTGTCTGCTCCAACAAAGCAAAATCAACCAAGCAAACCAAACCAAGTCAAACTCATCCAGATGGACCAAAAGCCCCCATCTTTGATCTTCTTCACTGTCCTACTAACAATCATCCCTTGGGAGCAGT
Organism: Serilophus lunatus; assembly: GCA_013399895.1. Lineage (NCBI taxonomy): Eukaryota > Metazoa > Chordata > Aves > Passeriformes > Eurylaimidae > Serilophus > Serilophus lunatus. The sequence continues at coordinate 1,233,973 of VXBA01004485.1, read as the reverse complement.
CAGGCTTGGCTGTGGAATCCTCTGAAGGACTGATGGGCTGAGGAGGGGCTCACTCAGGCCACACACTGCCCTGCCAGAGCCTACAGCTGCTCTATGGGATGTGCCCATCAGGGAGCCAGAAGACAGACCACAAAACTCATTGTCACTGAGGCCGCAGCCTGGCTCTCCAGGGACAGCAGGTCGGTGCAGAGCCCGAGAAGAGCCCCCAGGTCAGGAAGTTTTTGTGGCTGCCCAGCCCTGCGAGCACTTTCATGTACACATCTGAGTCGGCACAGCTGTCCAGGCCACAGAGAAAGAAACCTCAGCTGCTACCATGATAAACCCAAAGTCACTCTTAATATTGCCTTGTTCCCAGCAATGAAGGGCCAGGAATTTCAGGATTTTCTGTGGAAAAAAAGCATCTACATTAAAAACAAGGCGCTTCCTTCCAGCCCCGCAACGAGCCTTGCTGGCAATGACAGAGAACTCCCTGTTCCAAGTACGAGACTAGTTCCAAGCAAGCAACAAAACAGGGAAGCCAAAATATTTCCAGGTTTACGTTTGAATCCCTCCCTTCTTCTCTGCCCTGACAACATCCCGCACAGGCACGCTCCTCCCCTGCTGCCACCTTCCCCAGGTTGGGCTCCCTGTTCACAGCACTGGGGGGTGGTTGTTTAACCAGCCTCTAAGTCTCAGTTTCAGCTTAATGCAGGATCACCTCCTTGCTGCTGAGACAAAAGCCATTTATCAAACAATCCAATATACCTCCAGTGGGGTTGCATACTTATCAAGAATCCACTGCATCGCCTGGATGGACCAAGGGCAGAAAATCCCCAAATTTTTTTGAAGGCAGGAGCGTATTGCAGCCAAAATGGCAAAGCTGGAAACAAACAGGGAAAGCCAAAGCAAACCTGAGTAGGAGGTGGAGAGCAAAGCCTGACACACCTGGGGCAAAACACTCAGGGCCAGATTTTGGAAGAACAAAAGGCTACAAAAGGATTTGCAAGAAAACTCATTACAGCCCATACTGGGAGGCACAGGTGGGGGCTCAGCCGAGCACCGTTAACCAGGGTCCCAGCTGGGAGGGGAGAGCACCCACGAGCATCCAACACTGGGTCTTGGCACAAGCTCCAAGGAGGACTTGTGCCAGGAAAACTGTCAGGAGTGGTCTGCTCTGCCCAGACTTTCTCCAGCTCCCCTATGGTCACCCTGACCCACACCGGTGCCCCCAGCCCAAAGGGCACTCGCTGGTGGGGGCTGCGCAGGAGGCAGCAGGGAGAAGCCATCAGTGTGAGAGCAGCACAAGCGGGAATCCAGCCCGAGGTGTGANAAGCAAATAAATAAATAGGGCAGGACTCGGTGAGGCACTGATCTGACACGCCAAGCGCCTGCTTGGGCAGCCTCCAACAGCCCTGCTCACCCAGGGCTCTCAGGAGGGGTGTGAAGCCTCCTTGGCACTGGGAACCTGCTGGGAACCCACAAATTCCCAGGAAGCATAGGGGAAAAAGGGGGAAAAGATATGCCAGGGAATAGATCTCCCCTTTTCCCGTACCTTCCCACCTCAAAAAACTTTCAAAAAAAGCCCCCAGCGTGCTCCCAGCCCTGGGCATGGGGAGCCCCGTCTCTGCCTGCACCCCACTCCCGCGGGCTCTGGATCACCTCGTTCTGCCAGTTCTTTGCACCTTATTTGACTGCTGAAGGGAGAATCAAACAAAGCAGCCAGCCAGATCTCCTATCAAGTTCTTTCTTGCACCGTAAATCTCACAGCCTCGACGCTATGCAACTCAACCGCTCCGAAAAGGGCGTTAAGCAACACATATGGGAGCAGCTCCAGAGTTTCCAGAAAGAAACGGGGGGCTCAGCTTCCAGCCTGCTGAAAAGTCCAGTGAGAGAAGTGGGGACCAGAGGGACACCTTAGTGCTTAAAGCAGCGCTGAAAAGGTTTTGCTTTCACCTTCCAAAGAGGGCAAACAGGGCAAAGCGGGGAGGAAGGGCATAAAGCAGTTATTTATTTATTTCCTACATGTGTGTGCAAGACTGCTTCACCTACGGTTATGCAAAAGAAAGGCAGAGGCGATTTAAAAATTAATATTATTTTTTTAAAAAGGAAAGTTTTATTTTAGTAAAAAGTGAGACGGGGAGATTTAAGCCTCAGAGTTTTTCGTTCTCTCTCCTGCTTTCGCTCCTTTTTTTCCCCCCTTGCAAGTGAAAAAAAAAAAAAGAGGTAAAGAAACTGGAGAGTTTTGGAAGGAACAAATCCGCCTCTGTGGACTGGGTTTCCCCTCCCCCAACAAAAACAAGCACTCAGGGCTTGAAGGAATTTGCAGGCAGAGATCTGCCAAAAACATTGTGAAAAACTATGGGGGATTCATTGGAAACAGATGGCGTTTTCAGCTGTAATTCTGAAATTCTCCCCTTTTCTGACACAATACAAACAGCGGGGCTGGGGCTGGAGTGGGGGCAGAGCCCCGCGGCGGGTGCGAGCGGCCGGCCCGGGGGTGCCGATGCGCGAAGGACCATTTGGTTGCCATCCCGCCCTCGGACAGCGCAACAGCTCCCGGCCCAGCCGGGGCAAGATTTCCAACCAAATAAAGGTGCTGAACCCCAAAAGCCCCGACCGGGCCGGGCAGGGCTGCGGGGAGGAGAGGAGCCCGCTCCGAGCGCCCGCGCATCCTCCGCCCGCCGGCCCAGGTGAGCGCCGGGGCCGCGCTCCCCCCTCCGCGGGGCCCTGCGACCCCCCGCACACCCCACCTTCCCCAAAGCACAAAGCAACGACCCCCTTGCACCTCTCTGCAACCGCCCCCTGGCTCTGCCCTTCCCGGGGGGCTCGGAACGGGAACCCCGCTGCTCTCAAGGCAGAAATCTGGCATCTGGGAACACCGATGTGTGGGTCCGCCCTCCGTGCACCCCTTTCCTTTCACGGCACCCGGGAAGGGGAGAACAAGGTAACCTGGCGCTGTCAGGAACACCCCCCGACCGCCTTCGCCGCTTTGATTTCCACGACCTCCTTCCTTGTGGGGTGAGGAGCGGGGAGACAAAGACGATGAGGTCAAGGAAAAACACTCACCGCAACTGCTTGGGGAGAGGGGAATTGGAGGGGCACGCACTAAAACTGAGCCCCACTTGCTTATTTTAAACATGTGGCAAACTGCTGCGAGGAGAGGGAGAGGGAAAGAGGCCCAGGGACAGGGGGAACGGGGGCGGCGATCCAAGGGCTGCCAGAAACACAGGGAAAAAGTCTGCAAAATAAAGAGGCTGTTCCTTACCTGAAGGGAAGATGCAGAGAAAGACAGGGAGGATTTGGAAAAGTCCCAGGGCTGTGGATCCTGCCCCTCTCCCCATACCCATCCATCCAGCTCGAGCTTTAACCACTATCCTCTCCCTGGAAGAAGAGTTTAAAAAGGGGGAGAAAAAAAAGGAGAAGGGAAGAGAGGAAGAGGGGAAAAAAAAAAAAAGGAAAAATAAATCAATTGAAAGAAAGAACTGGGGGGGAAAAAATGAAATCAAAAGCCCCACATGGCTCCGCGGAGCGCAGCAGGGACGGGCGGCCCCAGCTCCGGGCTCCGCACTGAAAGATTACACAGACTTTTTCTCCTTCTCCTCCTCCTCCTCTCCGTCCCCTCCCATTACAAACCAGCCCAAACCATCAATCATCCCGCTGCCTCCCAATGCCTGCATCCTCCTCTGCGCCTCCTCCTCCGAGCGCGCCCGCCTCCCCGGCCATGCTGCGGGAAGGGGCGGGAGCGACCGCGGCCATGGAAGCGAGAAGGGAGGGAGTGGGGAAAAAGAGCCGGCTAGACCGAGGCAAGGAGGTTATTGGTATGGATAGGGCCACCAAACTCTCCCGTGCCCTGTGGGAAGGGTGTGGCGGTGGTCCCATGCAGGATGGGCTGCGAGAAGGGCTTTTGGTGTCGCTCCATCTCCCCGCCGTCACGCATCGCAGCTCGGTGACAATTAGGTAGAGGGGCTTCCTCCTATCCTAGTGGGTCACAACAGCCACTGTGCCTTCCCTGCCTCTCTCGCATGGGCCTGAGAAGAGCGCTTTGGGTTGCCTGAAAAGTAAGCAATTTGGGGCAAAGAGGCTGTCATACAGCAAAGTGGGTAAACTGAGGCAGGGAGTCTCCAGGCAGCTGGTGTGGGTCAGGGATTGTGACAGCGATGCTGAGGACCCTGGCTCGCTGGGGCATGGAACTCCCAAAGCAAGGAACTCCTCCATGTCCTCCCAGCCCTGGCAGCATGGTAGGTGCGAGTGTTTCACAACCGTTCCAGGTCATTCACCTGCACCAGCACTGGCAGTGGTGCAGTAAGGCCAGGTGACTCAGAAACTGCAAGTCTCATAGATCTTTATCATTATACTGACACTCCTTAGATAGTGGGACAACTGTCAGGCACCCCAAATCCAGCTGTCAGCCTGCCAAGGACTGATGGAGGGGACTAATATGTACCTATGCTCTCTCACGACCTCCACCACAGCCTCGTCTGTGCCACCAGCCCACGCATAGCCCCGGTTGTTCAGTGTTTGCTGCGGGAAGGTCTCACCAGTTGTGTTGGTAGGGTTGTCACTTTGTAAGTCTCCCTTAGAGACCCCAGGCAGGCTGCAGCCCTGAGAGAACCCTCCCTGCTCACAGACCACGTAGACAGAGTAGTAGCTTGGGCCACACAGGCAAGATGCTGCTCTTTTCCACCTTCTGCAATGCCACAGTGTGCAGAGGTGAGTAGATTGGATCTGTATCCCCACCATCACAGGGATCTGCTCCACCCACAAGAGCATTAGGCCAGGAGCAAGGCATCCACTTAGCTTGGATCTCTTAAAAATTTCCCTTGAAGGATGTTTTAGCCACAGTGAACTAAGACAACTTCACTTGTGAATGAGGGTGCCCACGGGTGTAGGCTTTAATAACTTCCTTGTTTTGGATCATTAGCCCTCCTTTGATCAAATGCCCCCTTGCCATCACAATGTTTCATCTCCTTTCTCTTGGGCTTCTTATACAGAGAATAAAAGGATGCTGGTTGTTTTATACAACCCTTCTCCCAACTCTATAAGACCATGAGTCTTCCCTCCTGCAACTTGGTATAGACCTGGCATACTCCTTGACTTTTCTTCTAGTTGTCCTTGGAAACCTCCTTCTCTTCCACCTCACAAACATCCTTAAGGTTGCTTTTTGGAGTGACAGTAGCTTAAAAGTCTCCAACAAGCATTTGTGATCTCTGTCTCAGACTGAATCTGTGATTCAGCTACAATAAATATCCCATGGAAAGAGGAAGAGGAGATGGGAATAAATATCCAAGAAGCAAAGATACCTATTAACACCTATCTACTCCTCCATGTGGGATGTGAGACCCCTGCCTCCAAATGAAGGAGGAGCTTCTCTGGGGTTTTATCCAGCCTGCAACAGGAATTAAAACACTGAAGCTTTTCCATCTGGGACCCAGATGGCAACCAAAAATCCTGTGGCCTTGCCTGCCTGACTGGAGATCTGTCTTGGTCCTGCTGGTCCTAGAGCTGTACACAGACAGTGTCCACTAAAGTCAGAAGGAGCTCTGTGTGCAGAGGAGCTGCCAGAGTGGGCAGAGCTGGGCAGGAGATGAAAGCTGGCAGGCCGGATCCAGACCTGTAGCAGAGGCAGTGTGGGAGGAATGCCGACTCGAAGCACCTCTTTGTGGGGGATGTCAAACAGGGGCAAATATGTCCAAACCCTGCCAGCTGCTCCTACCACCCAAGAAGAAATGCCTGCTGATGGGATGTGTAGGCAGCTGGAGCTGGAAGGGGCCTGGGAGGCTGGAAGGGGCCTGGGGGGAGGANTGGGGTTTCAGAGCCCAAACGTCGCTCCTTTTGCAATGCAACTTTTATTTTAAAATGAAAAACGTCTCTTCTGCTGTTATCCTGACTGATGACATCTAACATGATCTATTTATTTTTCACTCAAAAAAAAATCTGAATTATGAACTTTTAAAACCCAGCTGTTAAATAGCTGCTGCGAGGCTGCTTTGATGGTTTGACCTAAAACACCACTTTGGTATTGCCATTTTGGGGCAAGCTGACACATTACAACGATAGCCTGGAATCCAGTTTGAAGCATTATATTTAAAATAAGACCCTCAATGGAAATTCTGTCTTTGGTGTAGGGAAAACTGCACTGCCATAAAGCAATGGTCGGATGCCCCTGGCTCCAGTTTGTAAAAATTTCTCCTTGATTTTGCTCCGTTGCATCATGCCTTGCAAATGGGATTGCTGTTCTTGGCACCGATCAAAGCAGCGGATTTCGCTGGAGAAAACAACAGATGTGTCCAAACCGTAACTTCAGGGAGGAAAAGGCCCCAAATAAGGTGTGTTTCTGAAATCCTGCTCCCCCTTCTACGGTTTTCAAATACCCTTCACTTTTCTGGTTAGCTCAAAGACCCAGACTTTAAACTGCCTACTGAATCATAGCTTGTGCGAAATTCAGATCTCTGCCTTGCTTAATGGGGATAGCTAAGCTTGGAAACATGGAGCAACTGCATTTTCCCCAGCTTCCTCCCCTCTCAAAGCCCATCCAGGACTCCTTGTTTAGGCAGTGCTGAGCCTGATGCTCTTTGCAAACAGTGTGTGGGAAACCACCCACCACTAAAATGCAACCGCGGCAGAGCTCAGCTCCAGGGCACAGGCACCTCCGTGGTCATCTGCACGTTGATCCCCGTGTTTAGTGTCATTGCAGAAGGGTTACATGCAAATCACAGCCTCCTCTGAGGTATTTGCAGGATGAACTGGAAGATTCCCAGTTCCCAGGGGGCACTCAGCTGGGATCACTAGCCTTAACTTTACTTTTGTCTGCCCTGCATCACATCATGCGTGGCTGTGGGATTCGGTGGGGCTGAATGAATGTGGCTGATTTCAACCCAGAGGTTTGCAGATGAGAGCTCCCCTTACAGCTTTCCTAATGGAATTATTCATTACCTGTAATTATATGGCTAAAATAGTAAACATGGGTATTTCTGAGGACTGCAACTAGTAGTTAAAAGAATGGTCTCCTGGTCTCCTCCTGACTCTCCCATGAACTTTCTGTGTGGCTACTTTTCACACCACTATCTCCACAGACGTGCCTTTGCCTGCTCTGCCTCAGGACAAGGTGTTCAACCCATAGCCCATCTGAAATAAGCCACAATCACCCCTGCAGGAACCTAATCCTGAAATGTTCTTCAGCGATACATGTGTGTTTGGGGTGAGCAGCAAAAAGCAAACTGCTCCTTAAAGGAGGAGGAAAGGAAATTTGGAGTGGAAACCCACAAGTTTTTGTCTGGTGAGATTTGACAACTGATCCCAAAGTGCTTGTGGAGGTAAACCCAAACACTGTGCCTTTACTAAATTAAAAAACCCTCCGAACAAGAAGAAGAACCAAAAAAACCCCAACACCTCTATGCATCAACAGCCACCTCTGATATTTGCAATAGTGGAAAATGCTGCAGTTAATTTTAAAGACCTTCCTTTTACCCATCATTCAATTTTTTATCATTTTATAATTTCCCTGGCTGAACAAGCAGATGCTCTGCCTGAGCTGTGCACCTCAAAGCTGCTGAATACGCATCTGAACTCCCTTCCCTGCCAATCATTTGCCTTGCAGATAGAGCAGCTGACAGGTAAAGTGTCCCCCCTGTGATCTCCTTAGTGCCCTGCACTGAGCTTTGGCAGCAGCTGAAAGGGGAAGGCAGAAGTGATGGCACAGAGTTGGGCTTTGAGGACCAGCCCACTCCTGTACAGCAAAGTACAGCAGAGTTCGCTGGTTGAGGTAATCCCCCTCCCAACAGCTGGCCCTGCAAACATCAGACTCACCAACCTGGCTGTGTAAAAAGAGGCCAGTGGGTTGAAGGAATAAAATACAGCTTTGTACCACCAATAAATAAAATATTAGAACGCTTTGTTGACCTACATCTTTTCATCTGCACATTTGTGAGTTAGCAGCAGCTCCCACTGAAGTCATGGTGGATAACCCTGTCTCCTCAACATGCCTGCTCCAAGCTCACAGCCATAAAAATCACCTCTAAATGCTGAAAAACAGACAGGCTGACAATGGGAAGGGAAAACGGGCTGGTGGAACACTTCCAGTCTCACCCATGACAAAAAGCAAAACGAGCAGGGATATTTTCAGGCAAATAGAGTTCATCTTGTCAACTTTTTTTTTTGACTTGTGACATTCATTCATGTCTCTTCCCTTCCCTTGCTTGCAAAACCCTGTGGGGTGAGGCCTGACTCCTACATATGGGAGCATGTAACCATCCCTTGTTCGACAGTGTTTAGAGAGCTGGCTGGAATTCGCCATCTGTATATTTAGTTCTCTGCAGGGAGCTGGTCTTCCTGGCCCAGTCTCCTCTTTGGGCTAAATATGAAGCAATCTCTCTTTCGTTTATCTTCTTCACATCTGGGCTCCCCTCTAAATAAAAATAGGTAGGCTGGGAGGTTTGCAAGACCCAGTTCAAATGGCCAAGTGTCAGCTCAGCAAAAAAGACGGATAAATCTGAACTGCCAGAAAATTATCAGAATCACAGAATGGTTTGGGTTGGAAGAGACTTAAAGATCATTGAGTTTCCCTGCCATGGGCAGGGACACCAAGAGAGTTGCAAAGAACTGGGTGTTTATTAGCAGAGGCAGAAGCCAGTCTGTGAGATGGGACAGTCTTTCCCTGCTGCTTTTATAAGCTCCTAATATATCGAGAAAGTGCAAACAGCTCCCTAATCCTCCCCTCTCTCACTGACAGGTCAGCTGAGGACATCTCCTGGATCTCATTTAAAGGTGGGAGATGGGATCGAGTGTTTGCAAGTCTACATCTGCAGCCCTTTGAGCAAGGGGTGCTTGAAGGATCCTATGAAAAAGGTCTGTGAAACTGAACCACCTTTCCCAATTCCTGACAGCAGTGGCGAGAAATAAAACCCAACACAGGAAACCTTTCTTATGCTCTCAGTCATGGAACAATTAAGTGACAGTGTCCTCAGTTGATTTAAAACTTTGTCCTGAATATCTGAGAAGGAGACATTCCTTCTTATGGAGGGAAAAAAACCCTAACAATTTTTTCTCTGTAGCACTTTGGCAAACGAAAGTGGGAATTTTTATGGAGGGGGAGCATCTTGGTGATGGCACTGGGACTCCTCCCGGGTGTGCCGGCTCGGGGCATGCGTGGGGCTGGGCTGAGACTGCGGTGGTCTGGGACTGAGCTGGGTTAGGCTGGGACCAAGTCTAGGCAGGGACTAAGGCTGAGCTATGTTGGGGTTGGGCTAAGTCTGGGGGCTGGGGCAAGAGCTGGGACTAAGTCAAGGCTGAAGCTGAGCCGGGACTGGAGTGAACTGGGCTGGGAATGGGCTGGGACTGGGCTGGGCCGGGGCTGTGGCCCCGCTGGGTGGTGCTGTTATCCCTGCGCCGCCTGCGAAAGTATCCAGTTTATAAAATAAATGCAATCCAACGCCGCCTTAAACCACATGACATAACAGCAGCTTGCGAGCTCCCATTAAAATCTCAATTTGGGGAAATTGATTCTACCTCTGAGCAATTGCGATGCAATTACTCCAACAGGCAGCAATCAAGAATCACATCAAAACAACACCAAACTTTCATCTCCTGCCTCGCAACCACCACCACAACAAAAAAGCACCTGTCTTGCAAAGGCAGCCCGGTCTCCTTAAATACATAAATTTTTTAGGAAGGGCAACGTGCATGTCCCAGAGTGGAAGTGAGCCTGGACAGGGACTGATCTAGCTGGTGCCTCTGAACTGTCGTGACTGGGGGCTGCATTCCATCCCCCGTCTCCTGGATGAGGTTTAGGGCAATTTACGGGCACAAGGCATCAGGAACAAACTCTCTCCCCCTGCCCAGCCACATTCTAGCAGCCCATCCTCTCCCTGCGCGCAGATGTGCCCATCCCTGCCATGTCTCGCATCTCTCCAGCTGTCACCCCTTCACCTTCTTTCCCCCGGAGCTTGCAGACCCCTCACCGTAGGGCATCCAGAGGAGTTCAAGGAAAGCTTTGTGCTCTGCTTTGGAAAATCGCGATCAGCCCCAGGATGAGCTATCCAAAGGAAAGGGGGAGATACTGGGGAGGATGTTTTCAGTTCTCATCAGTGGTCTGCAAGGAATTACTCGATTGACTTAGCGCAGCAGGGAGCAGCTCTAGTGGCAACCATCAGAAGGGAGGATAAATGAATAACCGCATGCACGCCAGCTAGCGCCGAGCCGGGCAGAGAGCGCAGGACAGGGGAAATGGGAAGAATCGAGGTTCCTTATAAAAACGGCCGGGCAGAGGGGAGGCAGGCGGGGGCCGGGAGCCTCAACAGGTCCGAAGGAGGAAGGGCCATGCAGGGAGCCGGGGACATGCGGCCGGACGAGCCCCCTGCCCCAAGCCCCGCTTACCTTGGCGGCCGCATCAGCCTCTCCAGCCCCGCAGGGGTCGGTGCAGGCAGCGGCGGCTTTTTTGTTTGTTTGTTTGTTTGTTTTTCCAGGAGGGTTAAATAAAACAAAAATAAAAAAACCTAAATAAAATAAAACGCAAACGAAATAAAATAGCCAAAGCCCCCAAGGGTCGAAGTGGGGGTGGCGGGGGGGTGGAGGCCGAGGAGAGCGGGCAGCCCCCCGCCCTGCGGGCAGCCCCGGCGGGGTGCAGGCGGCCTCGCTCAGCGGGACGCGGGGAGCCGCATCGCTCTCCCGGAGCATGTGAGAGGCAGCGGAGGAGATAGAGCCAGATGGGGAGGTCCCCTCCCTCCTCCCTCCTTCCCTTCTCCCTCCTCCCTCCTTCCCTCCGCACACGCTGAGCAGCGTCGTTCGCAAGCAGCGGTGGAGGCAGGGGAGGCACAATCCCCGAGGATCGGGGCTGGGGGGGGTGTCCCCTCTTCAACACCCCTCCCCCCGGCTCCCAGCACCCCCTCTCCCTGTGCAGGCAGCCAGGGCTGCGGAAGATGTAGAGGGGCTTGCAGGGTTCACGTCCTCCCATAGGGATAGGGATGCTCCACCTGCAGCCGGAGGGAATGAAGGGAAAGGGGGATTTGGGAGGGGGACCTCCTTTCCAGCAACTGGGACGTCGATGGGGGATTGTAGTAACGATTGAGATTGGGGACCGGAGGAGAATCCTGAGAAGGACTGAATTAATGAGGTAGAGAAGGGATGGAGACACCAGGCTGCCCTTACGAACCCCTTGGTGTAGCCCCCCCACTCCAGCTGTCCTAGCACCTAGCACTGCCTAGAGTATGGCAGTGTGGCATCTCCCCCCTTAGCCTCCTCACCATTCCTGAGGTGAACTTCCATCTCCTAGAAAGGCCTGGGGGACTGATTTTGGCATGCATGGGTACCAGGGTGCCTGCTGTGATAGGAAAGCTCTAGGTGCAAGGCTGTGCCAGCCAAAGTGTCAGACACACAATTAATTACCGCAGCCCCAGTGCCACAAACACTAAATATGCTGTCGCTGTAGCACGTGGATAATAGCAGCCCTTTGCAAAGTGTTTCTTTCTCTTCTTTATTTCCCAGTGCAAGAGACAGCAACTGCAGAGAGCACAGAGCAGCTCGCTGCTGCTTGATTAAGTCAGCAGCGAAGATAAAATATGCCTGTACAGCTCAGGCTTAAGGAGGGATTTGAGTGTGTGTTAGGTACAAATTAGAAAATGGATGTGATTTAATTACAACGAATATAAACGGTCCTGCTACAGAAACTCTGCCATAAAAGAAGGCTTTTTCTTAAATATAGACACAACGGATGTATAGTCCTGGCAAAGGAACAATGTGTTTGGGATGAGTTGTTAAAGAAAGAACAGAGAGAAGACAGGGGAAAGCCTGATGTATACCAGATAAGTTATCAGCTATAGAAGTAACGTCTTGCTTCCATAATAATTATTTGCAAATCAGTCCATGGTGCTGGATACTGTGGTGTCTGGACACTATAGCCGAGACAGAGCTGCTTCTGTCAGGCTTGAGATGCTGCACAGACAGGAAAACAGAAGAGAAGAGAAGGTAAACTGCCTGGGAGAAGGTAAACTGCTTGTTCTGAGGAGCCCAAGTGAATGCAGCGGACAAAGAAGAGGAGGGAGAAGTGATGGCAAGCCCAGGCCTTCCTGCAGGTGTGCACAGTGGGTCGGGCACAAGTCCCAGGCTGTAAAATACTGTACACTGGAGCGTTACTAATCCAAGCACTTGTGCCCCCGCTGCCTTGGGGGGGGGGGAGGGGGCATTGCCACCACAACCACAGCAGCTTTGATTGTGCTGTGGAAGTGCTTCCCTGAGAAGACAAAGCACAAGACAGAAGAATGCTAATGCACAGGATGCTGGGGTGCCTTGGTAACAGCGGCAGAGCATCTCCGTGGCAGCAAATTGGTGCTGAGCCTGATTCCTTTTGGGAACCAGAAGCCCGAAAGCAGGGAGGCTCCAGCAAAGCACAGCTGTGTTCATGGGAACTCTCAGAAGTCTCCGCTGGCCACTTCTCCCAGCTCTTATCAGAGCGCCGTTAATCTTTGGCATCACAACAGGAGTTGGCACCTTCAGTTCCAGGTGCAAGGTGCATGTCTCTGACCTTGCCATTTCCTCCATAAACACCTGTCAAGGTGTAGAGTGGAGGTGTGGGTGTAACGGCAGCCCACCATGGGCACCCTTCTGTGTGAGCTTTGCCCCTGGAGTAGGAGCAACACTCAGCTAGCAGAGCATTAGTGTAGATAACTGCAGATTGTGGAAGAAGAGAAGGACTCAATGGAGGATGGACTTTCGTCCTTTCAGACATACTCCAAGAGTACTGATATAAATTTGCCCCCCATGTGTTAAGTACAGCCAGGTGAAAATTAAATCTGGAATATTCTGATTTCCCTTTTACTTGCTTGTCTGGGAAATCCCCAGTTTAGTGCCTGTGACCAGTGTCACCTATTTGTATTGGAGAGATAAATTTTCCCCTCTGCCCCCACAGGGAGCTGCTTGGCTACAAAACAAACACAGCAAATAGTGCCAGTAGAGTTTGTCGTTCCAGAAATGACGAAGAAAAACACAAGTAAGTGGGCAGTTAAAGGTGGAGCTTGGTCATGGGAGAAAGAGGAATGGTAGTGGTAGATCCATCATCAGGAAGTGGGTGGCTGTCCTGAGGAACAGGAGGGCTCAGGTGACCTGGGGAGTCTTGAGGGCTGGGACATTTCATAGAATCATAGAATAGTTTGGGATAGAAGGGACCTTAAAGATCATCTATTCCAGCCCACTGTCATGGAGCGGGTGGCAGAGATCACTCCACAGCTCACAGACACCGATGCAAATCATCTTCAAGGGTTTATGGGCATCACCAGGCTGAGATGCAGGGGCAATGAAGAGCATGACACAAGAGATTTTCATCTGCTATTTTCATCCATGCTTAAGGATTGCCTAAATTATTTTGAAGGCATTTTCCATGCTGCAGCTATCTTCCTTGACCTCTAAAAGATCTGGCTGATCCTGATCTCAAGATGAAAGATTGCCACCTCACAGGCCGTGAACACCCGTCTGTGAGATTAGGCTCTGAATTATTAATACAATCAATGACTACCTCTTTTCATCCTGGAAGAGGCACAAAGGAAAGCTACAGGGGCCCTGAAAGGGAGGGAGGAAGGATTCTTGAGCAAAGGGAGGGGAGAAGTCACCAGTGGAAACTGGGTTTTTTTGGGTGGGAACACCTCCTGTGTCTTTTATTTTGGAGGTAGGAACAATGGCACCATTCAGGAGGTGACAACCCAGCTGTGCTGGTAGGGCTGATGGTGGCACTGGGAAACCTCCCATGGGGACTGTGCATCAGAGGAACGACATCCTTCCTTCCAGCCCCTTTCCTGTATTCAGTGCATCATGAGCTAAACCAAAATGGGGTCCTAAGAGCCTGAACTGCAGAGCTAAAGCATATGGAGCCCCTGAGAAAGGGAAGAGCTGGGGAGCAGGGAGGTATATTCATCTTTCCAGTGATACAAATCTACTGACACAGGTGAGACCTCACCCTTTAGCAGGTGACAGAGCCTGTGTTTTTTCGGGTGCATTTAGTTTTATATGGGGTTTACGTTGGGGAGGATATGGATGTCACCAGACTGGAGTGAACCAAGGAACCAGTGAGGGATGGACTGCAAGGCTGTGCTTTTGCCGACTGGAATGCAGTAGCCTTTCCTTTCTGCTTCAGTGCAGAGGTGCTGTGAACATGTGCTGCTGGGTCTCTGTTCTGATCTTTACACTTTTCCTTGGTTTAAGCCTGACCGACCTATTTGGGACATTTCAGTGAAATTGGTTCCTTTCTTCTCCTTTCTGTGTTGCATTTGGAAGGAAGGTACCATGGCCCTATGCTCATCTAGAATTCCCCAGTTCTGAGCCCCATAGAGAAAAATTAAGCCAGTTGGAAACCCAAAATAAAATACTATCTTCATTCCATTTTTCAAGAGGTTAAAATAAAAAAGGTATTGTGCTAATGAAGCTATTCTTTCTGGGTAGATAATGCAAAGCATTGCTTCAGAGCTGGCCAAAATGTCTGAGAAACATTTTTCCTCCTTTTTCATTGAAGTTCATATTAATATTGCAAATAAGATAAGAAGTGTTCAGTTACAATTATGTAGTGCTTTGTGATCACAAACAGATTCTGTAATCCCTGCCCAGGGGGTTTCAGAGCTGAATTTAGCTTATTTCAGAGCATGAAGTTGAGCTCAGCCAAGACTGCTCTTCTACTCTGTATGATCCTCATCTGTGAGAGCACCGTGGCAAGCCAGGCTGCACAATCAAGCAACATCTCAAAGACGTATCAGCTGCCCTGGCTGGGGACCAAGCCTCTTTTTTGCCTATGCAGCCATTTATTAATATTCTTCTATTTATTAGTTTTAAATTGATGCTTTCTTTAAGCTTCAAAACCTGATTCCGGTTCAGCTGCAGCCGCTGATGGGCTCATTCACAAAGATGTGAAGCTCTTCACCATGGCTGAGAATGAGTATTTATGGACTTTGACCTGGTCAGTGTTGTCCTCTCCTAAGTGGGAACATAGCCCATGGGCAAAGGCAGGATCCTAAGGAGGCGGAAATATTCCTCCTCCCTTGCCTCTGCTTCTAAACCATCTGACCTCAAGGTATTTGCAGCAGGCATGGGAGTAGTCCCTTGGGTTCAGTGTGGACGTCCTGTGTTTAAATTTAGACATGAGTTAAAATACCTGATTGAGGGAGGGCTTTGGAATGATGTTTATAGTAGAGCAACCTTTGTCACTTATATGGACTTCATAGAGCAATGCAGTCTACAGTGAACATGAAATTCAGTGCCAGGCTGTGCATGGATAAAGCTATAGACAGAGAGATGGACAGGAGTCAAGTGCATCTGGACTTCTGGAGAGCAGCCCCAGCTGCTCATGGCTTCTGCTGTCATTCTTTGACTTTACGTCACAAGATGGAAAAAGCAAAGGATAGAAGGTCAGTGGCAAGAGGATGCCCTCTCTACAAAAATAGTCCATTGCTGTGGTACAGAGCTCTACCTCCATTTCCAGGCAGCTGTTAGAGAAACATTTTTACATCATTATGTCTCCTGGAGCAATCTACAAAGTGTAGCTTAGGGAGGCATTTGGGGTTTATGTGAATTTAGGTTGCCATTTGCAAAAGTGCTTTTTTCCTAAAATGCTGATTAGGTTTGCTGCAGAGACTGGTGTGTTAGAGGCAAATCTGGCTAGAAGGTGAGTAAAAAGTGACCTGGCAAGCAATTTGGAGAGCTTAAGCATTCCTAGATAATTCAGTCCCATCAGGTGCCTCTTGCAAAGCACCAGCCTGTGGTCTCCAGTTCAGAAGGCTGCATCTGGAGGGGGAGTGGTGGGAGAAAATTAAACTCAATTGGAAAGTTCAGCTAAGGATTTTGGGGTTGTTTTGGAGAGATGGTGTTAAATTCACTTTCAACCACCAGGAATAAAGAGTTATGAAGACTGAAGTTCCAAAAAGCAAAGTAGCTGTGTGGAGGGTCTCAATGCCAGCAAAATGCTATGACGATCCCGAAGAAACATTAAATGATTAATACAGATGGCTGAAGGCATCTGAGACCCTTCTCTCCCACAGCAGCTGTTTGAGGCTGTGTGCTACCCATCCCAGTGGAGAGTTTAGTCGAGCATCCCCATGCCCTTCAGTCCGGTATGGAGTCTCACCGTGCAGGGCTGGTGTCCCCCTCCCCGGGACCAGCCACCCTCCCTTGGCTGCTGCCAGTGACTCGCTGTCGCTCCCTGCTCCGCTCCAGCGCCTCCTCACCGAGGGAATACAAATTGGACAGCACTGAAGCATATGGAGGGGAAGAATGCTCAGCTGTGATTTTCGGGGATGGGTATTATACAAACCCAGCCACCAGCACGTCACCTTTTCAAAGGCTTCAAATCCGCTACAAATTGCTTCTGAATGACAATGGGAATTTCTCGCCCTTCACAAAGCCACTCATATTAGCATCTTTATTGGAATAAACTAGCTAATTTCTGCAGTTGAAGGGCTGGTCTGGAGAATCCGTAATTCTAATTAGATGGATATTCATCAGCACCCTGACGCTTGCAGGGTGCAAGGACTCGCCAGCTGCCCAAGTCCGGATCAGACAAAGAGAAGGGGAGCGCTCGGTCCCTGGGGCCAGCAGCAAAGCAGGACATTGCAGGGACAGAGGGATCCTTTTGATCCTCAGTTTGTTCTTTGTGCCATTTATTAATTTCCAGGCACAGGGTGGGGAGGGTCAACCTCTACTTGCAGGAATAATGAAGAATCTGTGCCCTTCACTATCCATCCGGTCCTTGTATGACAAATATACCTAAGCCAGGCTGACTGACTGCAGCTGGACTGAAACACTTATGGAATAGGAGGTTCAGTCTGTCTATCCATCCTGAACAACTGCATGGCAGCTTGTTATTAGGTTCAACATTTGTCTTGTAAAATGGCTACAGAGTTTCTCCAAACTAAGGGCTGATGCCTTGCAGTTGGCAGTGGTGCAGAGATGAAATTTCTTCTTTGTTGCTAACAATAGATTCCTTAAGAAAAAAGGGGATGAAAAAGGAAGAATTAAGCCAAACTCCACAAATATAAATATTCCAAATCTAAACCTCAATGATTTTGCAGGTAAACAGTGCTTATTTCTTGCTAAGGATTGAAAATGTGAATACTTGGGAGGGCTTTTCCTGGATGTGTGCTCTCCGGAGCAAGGTTTAATTGGGCATCCACAGGGTAGCACTGGCCTGGCTTATAGCTAGGATGGCTCAGGACTGTCCCAGGACTGTCCTCACAAATAGTCCTGATCTATAGCCTGGGATACCAGCCATGCTGTAGTAACTGCAGTGTTATCAGAGGGAGAATGGGCATTGTGCCTTCTTGCCTGTAGCAGGTATCATTCATCTCTGATCTGTTTGGCCTGAAGTGGCTCAGATCAGTTGCATTCAGTGGCTCTCACTGTCAACAGGACAATATTTCCCCTTTGTTTTTTATGATAAACTCTTGGATTTAACCCATGGGACAAGAGTGTTCAGGAGCATTGAAGTCTTCACAGTGTCATTTGAAGGGGGGACAGGTCCTTTGGATTTTATTCTCTTACAAGGTCAGACTTGGTGAAGGAATGCTGAAAATGTCTCATCTCTGTGCTGAATAAACACAGCCTGAAGGCAAAGCAGGGCTAGTTTTGACACTGTCTCTCTAATCATCAGAACAGCAAAAACCCCTCAGATGTGTAGCATCGGAGGCAAAGCCAGTGACTCCATAGCCATTATAACTGCTCTGACTCTTCCACTGTTCTGTGGATTGGGCAAAGCAGCAAGTCCATGCCAGGTTGCTGTCTCCGTGTCTCCTCCATGGATAAATATAGGCTCAGCCTCTCCCCATGGTGTTGCCTGAGAGCAACTTGCTGCTCTTTGCGCAGATCACCAACCACCCAGCATGCAAACCCATTCCTTTCTCTGCCTCCCACCTCTCTGAGGGTTAATGGAAACAGGAGATGGGCTGCTGAAATGCCAGTAAACAAGGCTCAGCTGCTGAGGGGGAGAAGGTCAAAGGACAAAAATGAGAACAAGTCTGTACGCAGCCCTGCGGCTGCTGCTGCCACCTGCCCCAGCCCCAGGATGGAAATTGCTGCTTGACTCTCCCTTCCTCCCATTGAAGGTGTCATCCTTCATCCAGGCTCTGCTTGTATTTCAATGTATTTGCCAGAGGGTTTCTTCTGCCCCAGACCAATGGCTCATGAAGGCCCCATGGATGCAAGTTGTCTCAGTCTGGGTTTGTCTGAGACAGAGGCACAAGGGTTCCTGCTGAGGAGGGATTTGACTCAACACATGCAGAGCAGTGTGTGTTTGCTTCCCATCACCCAAACCACCAGGCCACCTCCCTGCTTGATGCAACACATTGCACAGGCAGGTGGTGGAGCCTGAGCCATAGTGCTGTGTGATCATGGATAAGCTTTGCTGCAGATTTATTTACGCTGGAAAAATTATGTTTGAGAATATTTTCATGAACCATTGATAGGCAGCCACTTCTGGAGTGGGATGTGAGAGCCTTGATATAGTCTATCCTATCCCTTGTGAACGTTCCTAGCCCAAGTATCAACCATCTTTCAGCAGTGCTCTGGTGATGGGATTAACGTGCATTGGGAGGTTTTGTTCTGATCTCTCCCAGGGAGGATCAGATGCAGTGAAATATCTCATTTTGCTGGTTGCTTTTTAAAAAATGTATGGTATGTGTTAATATTAGAAAGGCAAGGTCAAAGGAACAGGACTGTAGCACATAGAACTGGAAAAACCCTTTTAGGACAAGGAGTTTGGCCCATGTTATCGTAGCCCTGTTTGCACACTTTTAGAAGCAGTGCAGTTGTTTACCCTCAGCACATGTGCTACAAAGCTGTTCCTGGATCCCAACTGTTTTCTGAGAAGAAATGCGGAAGAAAAGCTGTGGATCTTGTGTCAGTTGTTCTTCAACAAGAGACCAAACCCTGTCCCAGCTCAGTGCAAGTTCCATCTGCTGCACCCAGGGCATTGTCCTGCCTTGGGAGGTTTCTGCTGTACCCAAGAAATACAAGTTTTTGCTGATATTTTCCCCGCAGTTTTACATTGGTCATTTCGGCCTGAGGAATATGAAGTTGTGTTTGAGTTGTTTCAGCAGAAATCAGCACCAAAGTAAGACTTAATTCAGTCTGTAGGAGACACCTATGGAATGGTTTAGGAAGGATGTTGAGAGTATGTAATCCAGCTTAAAGAAGCATAGGTGCAGGCAAGTTAAAACACCAAAAGCCATTTAGCCAGCATGACTATGTTGCTTCTGGCATCAGATTCAGCTGTTAACTAAGTACTTTTATGGAGAAAGAGTCTCATGTGGCATCCTTATCAACTGTCTCCTGCATTCCCCACTGAATCCCACTGATCTGTGACCAATTTCTCTTGTAGGCCAAACGCCTTCCAGCCTGACCTGCTCAAGTTCAGAGTCATCTCAGCTGGAAAATGTTCATTATGTGGAAGCAGAAGTGGTTTTAGGTCAACTGCTTGGGGGTAATTTATACCTCTAGTACACTAGAAGTATAAAAGTATCCTGTATTTCTAGGTACTTCTATCTTGGTAGGTATAGACCTCTGGAGGACTCCCGTTGTAATGATGCCCACATATAATTTTTCTTAGCTTTTTCCTCCTGAAGTTCATCTTCCTTCCTCAATCACAATAATGGATCAGGGTTGCACCTTCCTCCAAGCAGATGTGACACTTAGAAGCAACCCAAGTGGTTCTGGCTCATGCACCTGCCATATGGCTTGAAATGAGTCCCACACTGAATGATGCAAATGGGAGCGCTATAAAACCTTTCAGGAAACAGATTTATGAAGACAGAAGTTGTTTTCCAAACGATGGAGTGAAATTAGTGGTAGCAATGGCAGAAACTTTGTTTTTGTGGTGAAGAAAATATTGTGTGGCCATTGCCAATACAGTGCAACCAGCTTCCTGGAAGAATCTTTGACAACTTTTTTTCCCTTTGGCTGTTGCACCATCTTTCATTCTGTTCCCTAGGGGTTTTAGCTGAACTGGTGAATTTTCCAGAGACAGGTCTCCAAACCCAATGTTGTTGTTGAATCAGAGGTACATTTGCCAGAAATGCCTGGCTGTGAGCTCTTGCCAAACTGTTCTGGACCAGAGCTGCTGTCCCATTCAAGTCAGCAACCAGGGATGGAATAGATGAGGTGCTGCAGTGGTATTGGCTGATGTTTTGGCTGCCAGGTTGGAGTGGGAAGGCACAGGTTATGTTTTAGGAGAGATGAATCCTCTCCTTGTGGCATGAGTATTGTTAGCTCCAGATTTCTCATGCTGAGAGTTTTAAACGTTTTACTGCACATAAAATATTAGAATATCCTGAGTTGGAAGGGACCCACAAGCATCCTTGAGTCCAACTCCTGGGACACTGGATACTTGACAGGCACTTGGACATTGGACAGACTTCAGCATTTCTAATAACAGGGATGCACTTTGTGCATCTTTTATACTCTTCATGCCCAAGGAGCCCCAGCTACACTATGGGATCAAAATTAACTGTGCTGGATAGTTCTTGAGGGGATGTGAGTGGATCTGGGATGCCCCAGCAAACCACACAGTGCTTTAGGGGATGAAAAGGAACTGCTGTTACTGTGGGGGTGGAGTACAGACCCCTCCAAAACCCCTGAAGGCAGATGGGGGACTAAAAGGAAACTACTCACACCAGCATTTGTCAGAATGCTGTGATTAGCAGCCATGACTCTGCTTGTGGGAGATTTCCATTTAAAAAGTTAACAATGCACCGTTGAGAGGGAGCAGGGAACCAAAAGTTAGATTTTTCAGCTGTTAATTATCAAGGTCGCATTGCATTTATGTTGGATTTTCCTGCTGTTGTGTTTTGGGTTCATTACAGTTGTGTTTGTTAGGATAGAATCATAGAATCACAGAACAATTTAGGTTGGAAGAGACCTCAAAGATCATCTAGTTTCAACCCCACTGCCATGGGCAGGGACACCTTCCACTAGAACAGGTTACTCAGGATATGGCTGAGATGAACATGGATGAGCACTGAGAGAATTCCCCCTGAGAACATGCTTTTTATTTCCCAAACAGACAGTTCACACATTGCTTGTTCATAGCAGCGTATTTCTGGAAGAAAAGTAAACTTCTTCCCTTTGAAAGGACTTTGGGAAAAAGGACCATCATTTCCAGGCAGAAATTTTTCTGTGGAGGATATTTTTATGCCTGGCTAAGGAGAGACACAAAAAGGTCATAGAAAATTAAAATCACATGCTCAGAACATTTTGGGGCAGGTGCTTTTCCTAAGCCAGAATTCATTCTTTGAAGGGTGTATCCCAGGATTGATGCTCCTCCTAAAATTTTATCTGTTGCACTAGTACTACTGGAGAGTGAGTGATTTCATACCCCAGCAGCCTGGTTTCTCTGGACCCAACTCAATTACATTGCTTTAAAACATTACAGTTTCTGCAGCGAGAATGAAGCCTCAGACAAACACTCTGGTCTGGCTGCTCATCGCTGCATTTCACTTGGCATGTAGGCTACAGATGAGGAATGCACAGAATTTCCTTTTCCACCCGGTTAGATCCTCTGTCTCGAGCCTGGCCCAGCCCCAAGAGCACAACGGATGCAGCTGGAGAAGGGCAGGTCCAATCTTGCTGCTAAGCCCCAGTGACACTTAACCTCCTCTGCTGTGCAATCCGGCAGCTGGAGGTGGATGCTAAGAAGTGGCCGAGCATCAGCTGCTGCCTGTTGAAATGGGTCGTTTGTGAGGGAAGAGGAGTTTATTTCCCAGGCTGGAGGAGGTAGTGGAGCACAGGACTCTCGTGGGAGAAGGAGGAGACAGCCTTGAATCTGAATGATGGTGTTTTCCTGATTTTGCATCTTGAATTCTGTGTTGGTGTTTGGCTATTTGAGCAGGTAATGGGATAGCAGGCTCTTTCTCTGCCTGCTAAGGATTGCTGCCCGCAGCCTTGTCCTAGTGTGAAAACTGACTGCAGCTAATTGTAATTCCTTAGTGTCAGCAGTAGGTGAGAATCAATAGGGAGCTTTGAGCTATCAAATAATGAGACCAGTTAATCCCTTGTGCTGGCCCAGGAAAGGTGGTCAGGAGGAACATTAAGCCCTTTGAGGCAAACTGTCTTCATGGTCACACCTATGCTCTATGAGACAGTGAGGCTTTCCCATAGGTCTGTTTGTTTGGCCTTGGTTGCAATGTGGGCTGTAAACACAGGATCAGATTCTGTCTTATCTCATCCCTAAAAATTATTTTTCTTGGCGTGGGATGGAACATGACCTGGCTTCTTTCCTAAAGCAGCTGCACAGCAAAGATGGGATTGAATGAACCTCTTTCCCTTGAGCTTAGGAAGAGCTCAAGATGGGTAGAAAGCTGCTATTGCATCACTGGTACAGAAATAACTATAATTCTCACCATGTACTAGATACCAGAGCTTGATTACTAACAGTGATATCTGTACTGATCACAACTATCTTTATTGCATCGGGAAAACAAGTTATATCCCAAGGATGCTGCTGAGAAATGGAGAAGTGGTTCTGGTTTTGTTTGTTTTTTTCTTTTTTGTCCTGCCCTCCCTCCCCCCCAGTGGAGTCATCCCAGCAAACAGTGTATAAATTGCTGGAAGAAAGTCAGAACTTCAAAAGACATTAGAAAATATTCCTCTTCCTCCCCAGACTATAGATTTCCTTTATTGGATGAACAGTGCCTCGAAAATAGCCTATAATAAAATTTGCTGTTTAATTAGTCTTCTTCATTTAATTTATGTATTTAATTTTGCTGGAATGGTTGAGGACTACTGAGGTTGAGGGAATTTCCTTTTTGTTTTTCCTGTATATTTCCTTATCTTAGAATTTTTAAGACTGTCAAATTTTCTCTCCTGGTTTTGCTAGGAGGTCTTTTTTAGCTGTGTAGAGGCAAGTTTTCCTAATAATGTTTATTAACTTAATCAAAATATTAACGAAGAACTCTTTTAAACAAAGCGCTGGCTATGCACTGGAATGAAATAACTGTTAACAAAAGGGGTTTAAACTAGAAAGGAACTTTCTGCAATCATTCAGCTTTGTGTTCTTAATGGTGTCATTATTTTGCTATTCAGTAACCATATAGAGCTCAACTCTCACTTGAATTTCTCACATCAAAAAATCAAAGAGAAATGGAAAGTAATTTTTACAGAGGATTTTTAAGGCCTCCCTCTCCCGGAAAAAGGAATCTAATCTTAACCCTATGTATTGTTGTCCCTGGCCTCTTGGCCAATTGGGTTGGATTTAGTTTAACCCAAAGCAATCATCAGGTCATGGTGACTCTGGAAACAATTTTATTTTTTTTTAAACTGAACTACTTTGTTCTTATCTTTACCCTCCAGTTGCTATAAAGCAAAAGGCTTCGCTTGTCTTTTCTCTAGAGAGAACAGCAGCAGCAGAACAAGTGCCATGGTAATGGAATCCTGTCTTGGTTTAATCTAAGCAAGGATTTGGGCTAAACTCTGTTTATTCAGTGACTCCTCAGCACAGAAGTGCCCTAGGGATGACTCAGGCTGTGGGACAGTCCTGTGGAGAGTGAGTCTGGGGGCTGAACCTAAGTGGTAGTATCCCAGCACTGATGTTATCCCCAGCTCCTAATGATTTGCTGGCTGATATAACAGGCATAGAGTGGAGGGGAAAAGATAACTCAGATTTCTGTTTCACCAGGAATAGCTTTGTAAGGTGATCAGCCACCACGGTGATGCCTTGTCACCCTTCTCCCTGTGCTGAGGATGCTGAGCAGGTGATGGAGAGGAGGAAGGGCACTGCCATCCTGCTGCTTGGCAGAGCATCCTGACACTCCAAGCCACTGACACAGGTTATATGTGCTGTTCCATCTTGTCTGGAACAGGCAGGTAAGGACATGGTCCCACCTTACCAGTGTATGGTGTGGAAAATTCCCTCCCAGCCTCTGAAGCATATTACAATGATGCAGGATGTAGAAAATGGACAGCAGTTGAAGTGTTTCCTTATAGGATAATCAGAGGAAGTCATTGTATTAAATATCCATTTGTGTCATTAGCCTTTTATTTGGTGCTTTGTCCAGACATCCTGTTTGTTTCCCCTTTGAAGTAATGAATATATTTCCTGTGTGCCAGGTCCAATCCAAAGCTCTCATGTAAGAGCAAAGTGAGCTGAGACCAGCTGTGTACTGAGTGGGGAAGGACATCTCCTGACTTACTTCATGTGAGGAGTTTTGGGATAAATATAGAGCAGTGTTTATTGGTTGCCCTGAAAACCACAGTCCTTGGGCTGACCTGCCTGGAGGTAATAGCTACCTGCTCCCTGTGCTACAGGGGAAAAGTTTCTGACATTTGAGACCTCACACTACTGTGATGGGATGTTACAGCAACTTCACTAGGTCATCCTGACTGGTTCAGAGATTGGGTCCCAGGGTACACAGAGCAAATACTGAACCACAATTCCATATATTAGGAGATATCAGATGCAATGAATTTTGACCTCTCAGTCTTTACACCTGAGAAGTCACCCATCTGCTCTACATCCCTCTCCCTGTCTCCTTCCAGTTCTTGCTGAGGAAGCTCCCATTGCCTTTCAGGCAGGAAGGATCTGTGTCCAGCTACTTTTCTGCAATATTTGCTTCGTATCTCCCACCTTAGTCATCCTGGGATCTCCACACTGGCAGCAAAAGCTACTGTTTCTGAATCTGTGTCTGGGAAGAGAGATGGAGGTTTTGTATATGGGGCCTGAGGGTGGGGGCATGACACGAGTAGATTATAACCACGTCCAAGGTGCACTTTAAATACCACGAGGAATGCTGTGCCAGCATGTGGGATCCTGCCCAACAAACAGCTGGAGGAGCTGAATAGCCCCTTTGAATGTCTCTTCTCCCTTGATTGGAGTGGGGAGGGCAAGAGGGAGGGAAACCAACTATTTGTGTCCATCAAACTACTGCAAACCTCTTTTGCTGCCAGGTTGGGAAGGGTTAATCGGGGAAGCACAGCCCCTAAGGACACAGACTGTTGTTCTATGCAGATTCGCTTGTTCTTGTTTCTTCTATTGATCGCAATCACTCAGAGCTGTGCCTGCAACAAACTGCCTTAAATCATTGCAATCATAATAAGCACACCCTGGTAAATAATGCATGAGATGTCCGTAAGCCTATATTCATTAGAAGGAAGGTGCATATAGACCTCGGTAATCATCACGGTTTGAGAGGGGGGCTTGACTGGTTGGATTGAGATGTAGTAGCTGCTAGGGATGAGCCCTGAACTGAGATGGGTTTCAGGAAGGCTCCCCAGCCCCTCAAGATGTTGGAAATACAGACAGGCTCCTTTTCAAGTTCATGAATTTTGCACGAGATGTTTAAAATGCCTCCAAGGTTCATAGCATAATACAGGTTGGGCGGAAGCGGGCTTGTGGCAAGTCTCCAAATAGCATAATAGCAAAGCATCACAATTAATAGTGTTTAATATATCTTAGTGACAACAAAACACATAGTGGGTAACAAGTTTTGCTGTGAAAGCCTCATAGCCAAGTTAATGGTCTGGATATTAGAAGCCTTTGTTTTAAAATGCAAATTAAAAATACTTAGTTTTCCATTTGTCTTGAGGCATGGTGCTAAATTGTGGAGCTTCTTTAGGGCAACTTTGCTCAGGCTGGTGGTTGGTGCAGTCCTTGGCCAGACCCCAGAGCACGGCAGGCTCAGGTGCTGTAGCCTTTGTTAGAAGGTTCCCAGGGCAATTTGCGGGAAAAATTAGTTATGTGGTAATTTTCATTGGAGGGAGATGATTTTTGTTGTTGTTGTTGTTAAATGGTGATGATAAGTTTGGCTTTTGTAGGATTAGAAGAGATGGAGGAGTAGGAGGCAGAAACATTCCTGGTTATATCAGACAGCTGCGGATGGTGATGGGTCATTTCACTCCATTATGGTTTCTGGCATGTGAGTACTAAAGGGGGTGTGAGGGCATAGTTTCTCAGCGATGACTTCATTTGGCTGTATAAACAAACAGCCATTCCTCACCAGGTGCAAAAGGCCTTGTATTTGTTTTTTTCCTCTATGAAGGGAAAAGAAATACCTAAAGTGAAAATACCACCAGTGGGTTGTATCTGCTTGACAACCATGGTGGTCTCTGCCTCCTGCAAAACAACAGTGATGTGAGCAGGGAAAACTCACTCATCCATGCTCTACCTTCATGAGTGCCTTCATGGGCAGATGAGTGGGTTCGAAAGTCCAGACCCCCA
The DNA here is from genome assembly GCA_013399895.1 of Serilophus lunatus. Lineage (NCBI taxonomy): Eukaryota > Metazoa > Chordata > Aves > Passeriformes > Eurylaimidae > Serilophus > Serilophus lunatus. The sequence goes on along the minus strand of VXBA01004485.1, from coordinate 1,207,827 downwards.
AAGTCAGACTTTCTGTTCACGCTGGTTGGCTCTAGGTTGTCTCCATCCACCACATGGGTCTGCTGAGAATACCCACAGTGGGCTGAGTAAGATCTGAGCTTGCACAGGACATGAATGTCTTGGGGAGCAGTTGCTGAGCCCCTGGATGTTTGTGCTGGTGGGAGGGATGAGCCTCTGGTGTGCTTGATCTATCTGAGACTGACTATTTTCTCCTGAAACACAAGTGTTGGATTTGATTTTGTGGGTGGTGAATGAATCTGGCCTTAAGAATGGGTGAACCTGTCTGGTAAATCAATTGGCAGCACACTTCCAGCTGTCCTCCTGCCCCCATCCTTTGCTCATGCAGTCACTCACACAGAATCACAGAATGATTTCGGTTGGAAGGGACCTTAAAAATCGTCCAGTTCCATCCGCCTGCCATAGGCAGTGACACCTCCCACTAGATGAGGTTGCTCAGAGTCCCGTCCAAGGTGGCCTTGAAAGCATCTGAATGCTCACCCCACCATTCATTGAACCTCAACAATCTCACTTTAAGCCAGGATGCAGAAAATATAGAAGTGCTGAGAAGCCTACTGTCCCTGTAAGATGTCCTCTTTGAGAGTGCCAGATTAGCTGGTTTGGAAGAACACCTCAGCTTCAATTCCTTCTGAACCAAACCAGAGCACTTTATAGAAGCAAAAAAATTTAAACTTATGTCAGATCCCTAAGTAGGCCACATCTCAGATAAAGTTAAAACCCCATCTCTCCTGTTGGCAGCCACTTCTTAAACTTTCATTAAACTGCTCTACCTTAATCTCTAAAGCTGTATTTTTGTCCTTGATACTCTTCTCAGAAGGCGGTTGCAGAAATTCACAGCTGGTGGCTATGGTTAAATATAAGGAAGAATAGCAAAACATTTCCTCTCTAAAAGTACATTTCTGAGTGCCAAGCTCAGCCTTATCTCCAGGAACAGTCTGAAGAGCTTGAGATGGTTTTTGGATCCAGGTTTGTTTTATTTTTTTCCCAAATCAATTCTTTTTGGTTCTAAGTGTAATTAAGGAAATAAATCCCCCAGCAACTCAGACCATGTAAAGCAGAGTCCCCCACAGAAAAATGATGATCCTACTTATGTTATAGTTATTTTTTTCACTGTACTTTTAACTGCTTCATCTCTTACAGAGAGAATCAGAATGGCAGAAGAGAAAGGGTCAGTAAATTTTCAGCTGGTCCAGTTCGACTGGAAAAGTCAGCAAACTCGAGGAAAAACAAATAAATGGGGAAATGTTTTCTAGCTGTCCCACCATCCTGTCTCAGTTGCTTCTTGCCTTTGTAATGGTCATAAAACATGCAGCAATTTTTAGCCATGAAACTGGTCAGACTGGTCAAGGTCCCCTGGAAGTGGAGCCCCAATATGGACATCACATGCAGGGTCATGGGGTGCTGGGGCTGAGTGTGGTGTGTAACACATCTGCTGGCCTGGCTGCTCAGGAGGCAGCGTCACCCTGCAGACATGGCCAGAGCACACCAGACTTGCTTTCTTTGGTAACCTGAGCCAGGATTAGAGCCCAGCCCTCCAGAGGTGAAAGGCTAATACGCTGACCTCCCTCCCTGCCACTGAGCTCCTTTTGCTTTGTTAAGGCGATGCACTAACTTTGTGAAATAGCTCCTGCATCCCACAAACGATGTGCAGGGATAATGTGCTGGCTGCTGGGCTGTTTGCTCTGTGATGGTCAGCAAACGGGCTGCAAAGAAAGCTCAGCAGGATCCTGGAAAAAAAGGAGAGGACAATTAACTGGAAAACTCAATGGATTCAGTTATGGGCTGGCTTCCCCCACAACCAGCCATTTGCCACCCTCAGGCAAAATCTGTCTCACAAGTAGGTTTCTCTAAGGTCTCAGAGCAGCATGCAGAGGTGTTAGGCTCAAAGAGTTTCTTATTCACACAGAGTCCTGTAGATACTATGGAAGCTTGTACATCTTGCTTCTGAGTAAAGCGACAATGCTGGAAGTGGAAGGAGCCGGGATGTTCTTGTGGCTGGGAAATCCAGGCTGCAAAGAAGAGAAGGGTAGTTAAAGCCCATAAATAGTTCTCAACTAATGAAATTGCTGGGTGGGGAAAAGGGGAAAATAGCTCTTTTTTAAAGCTGATGAGGCAAACATTCATCCCAACATATTTTCTGCTCATAAAACTCAGTCTGGGTTTCTAGGTAACTAGTGGAGATACCCCAGTGTGAGGCTTCTAAGGATTTCCCACAGTTGCCAGCTTTGAATAATCAAGTACTGACCATCAAATTAGTCTTGCACAGAGCATGGCTTACCCCATCCCACCTCTTCTGAGACTCACTTGTGTATGAAGCAACCTGAAAGCCTGGGAGTCCTTCAAATTGGGAGACCCGCTGTTGGGGTCCGACATTCACCAAGTTCAAGCCGAAGAGAGACCATTTTTATATGATCCAGTCTGACCTCCTGGCTAGCTCTGCTGAAATTCCAGTGTTGTTCTCTATGTCTGAATGTTGTCCTGGCTCCTGGGACTGCCCATCCTCTCACACAGTCATGTTCCTTGGATGAATTTTTCACCTTCTGGATGGGGATGTAGAATTTGATGGACATTCATGATATCTTGATCCTACTTTAGATCTTAATGTTTTATTTCTAAATTATTTCTAAGCATCCCTTACTTTCTGGAGCTCTAATTTTTTACTGGTCTCAGTCTCCCCTTTGGTTCTGCCTATAGTTGTGCTGTGCTTTGTAATAAGGTAGTGAGTCAAATTAGTTCTCAAAGGCACTGACAGGTTCAGATGTTGGGATGGATGGTTTTTCCTTACTGGCCATGCTTTTCTCACAGGACCAGGCTGCAAACAGTGGGGGATAGGCAAGGAAAAGTGCTCCTTCCTTCCATTGTGAGTGATGGAGCTGGGAATGACCAATGGTCCTGTTAAAATTATTTTTATGAATGTTTCTCCCTGACTGTGATATAGTTGGGTTTACCCCAACTAGTATTGCACTTGAAATAAGCATTTGAATCCCAGCCAAGCCTTGCTGTGAGCTGAGGCATTACAAGGAAATCAAACTGGATGAACTATTGATTTACATGAGGCTTTTTCCATACTGGCTCCCCATCTTTATTGGGATTCAGACCAGTTCATCCAGTGTGTGAATGATTATCTTGTCCAGTGCTGCAGTGCAAAGTAATGTAAGACTCTTGCCTGTCATAACTGAATCTCAAATCCAAGGAAGACTTCAATGGCAAAGCAGGGATGTGCACAAGGATAATTTAAATCTAGATAACAAACTTTGTGTTAAAAAGCAACTACAGAGAAAATAAAGAACCAGCTGATCATCCCTGTGATAGAAGAGGGCCTCATGATGGAGAAGGCACAGATACTTTTCCAGTGAGCAGGCAGGGACAAATGGCACAGAAAGAATTTACCCTTGTGATTGAATTTAATATTACCCATATGCCTGTGCAAACTGGTGGCTACACAGATAAGGTGCCAGGCAGTGCCTGTATCCTTCCTCTCATGTGGAGGAAGGTGAGCTGCTGATGTGGGTGGCTAAGTTTGGAGAAAGGAGATGTTATGTGTGCGCTTCCAGAGGGCCAAGCCAGAGGCAGGACAGCTGAATATGACTGCAGTGAAATCTGGTGATAAGTGCATTAAAAGGGGGTGTCTTTCTGTAGATGCAGAGGTCAGGCGTGACTACAAAGGCTGAGAAAATCTCAGCATCTCAGAATTAATTATCACAGACTGCCAGTTTCTTCAAACACGAGCTACTCTCATGTTTGCAGAGTAGAAGGAGTTATAAATGAAAGAACAAACTGTGCAGCTGACAAGTGAAGAGGTTGTTGTTTTAACCCAAATCTCAAAAAGATTGTCTGGTGAACTAGTTTCAGACTGACCTTGCCAGGCCTGGGACTGGCCAGTCTCTGTAGCTGCCAGAGGGATTGGGCAATCTCACCAGCTGCTCTTGCCTTTCCAATGTGCCACGTGCTGTAGCTGCTCTTCTGGGTCTTGTTCCTGGTCGTTTTGTCCTAATGTTCAGTTCCTGCTTCCTGACATAGTTGTCCTTGTCCATGCTCCCAGCAAACCCAGTGTACTATGCCAGGCTAGTCTTCATCGTTCAGGGTCTGTCATTCCTGAGTTCACAGGATGGTCCAATGTGACTGAGTGTGTCTCTGCCTCTCTCTTGCTTTGGTACATGTCCCCTCTCTCTAGTTCCATGACTCTTGGCATGCCTGAGCATCCCTTTAAGCATGGACTTGAAGTTAAATACAATCCCAGATTTCTGTTTCCTGATATCTGCTCCAAACCCAATTCTAGTTGGGCTCTAACCACTTAGGAATCATTTTCTATCTTAAATAATAGTTTGAAGCCCATGGGAGCTGCTAATATCTATTCAGGTGCTTAGCAGAGGCTGACGTGTGTTGAGAGCAGAGGACTATATGTTCTGTACATCCGTCCTGCCCTGAAGCCATTGTTTTATCCTCAGATCTATTTCATTCTCCCCACTAGACACTTTGGGAGGACAGATATAAATTAAAAGCAAATTATGCAACCTGATACCATCAGTCAACAGACACCTATCTCTGCCCACATACCCCGAATAAATGAAACCACCATCGTATCTGACTACAGACTGTGGAAAAGCTGAGGGAGAGGTTTGAAGGTCAAAACATCCAGACACTGTATCCATCATGTGTTTGGGCAGGTTTTGAATAGTGCTGCATCAAGCAACTGTCTCTCTCTTTGTGGTCGTGCTTGGAAACTCTGGCAGTTTCAGGTGACAGCTATTGGATCAAAAAGCAGAAGCGGTGGCACAAAATTCCCTTCAGAGGAAAGATGGATGGTATGTCTTTCTGTTCACTGTATGGAGTAAATGATGCAGTCTGGGATGTACCTCTCTTATGGGGAATTTTCTCTGCATGTGCACAGACTTGTGGGGAGTGCTGACAGCTAGGTGAGGGAGTGCAGGACATCCATTCCTTCTTTATTGTGGGAAGGGGATGCATGATGTCACTCTTCTTTGCATTCACACCAGGTATATAACCCTCCTGCTTCCCCAGGAGCTCAGTTCCACCCGTGCTGGAAATCAGGATTGGCTGCATCTCATTTCTAACCACCTTTTGACCAGCAAGATATCTGGCGTCTCTGGATCCATCCGACATCGTGCGCTCCATCCAGCCATCCACCCCCTCCTTCCAGCTGCAGTTCACCGTCACCTGTGTAAATGCATCTCCCTGTTAAATCCGTGCTTGCAAAGCTTGAAAAGACTCCAGACGCTGAAACCCAAGTGCTTGGGGCTGTGCTGCAACCAGCTGGGTGCTGTTTATTGCCCCCCAAAGCTCTCTCTAATTGCAGGAGCTGGGGAGGGCTCAGCTGCAGGCTCCTGTTTCATTGGAGGTGGCTGAGCACAGCAGTTATTCTCTCATGCTTTCTTCCACACAAGGATTTTGTGTCTCTGGATGAGATACAGGTCTGGCTTCTCAGTGTGAGCTCACAAAGTTTGGCAAGGGCCCACATTCCCACTTCCTGTCTGTCTTTTCCTCGTGGGTACTGGAGGGGTAACTCTCGCATCAGAGGGATGCTCCAGCTGATGTCCATGAAAAAGATCCACATTTTGTGTTTCTGTCTTGTTGTCTACAGACATTTTCCTCTGCAAACCCACTGTTCCACTGGAGAAGGGTGAGGCCAGGCCTCTCCTGAAGCTGAATGCTCTCCTGTGATGAAAGGGGAGACATAAAACTAGACAGTTGAAAGGGGGCTAATGGAAGGTGAAAGAAAGCCCAGAGGTTCAGTTTGAGCAGAGACATTGAAGCCAGTGTCTTGAGAGTGAGGACAGCCTTCTCCATACTCTGCTCTCCGTTGATATCTGCTAAACTTCTCCATTCCTAATATAGCTGATTATACATCTAGAAGCTGTCATTGTCACTGTTTCTGGAAATGGCATTCCCTTCCTCACGTTTGCTTCTGTGGCTGTGCAGTAAGAGCAGGTATTTCTTCTGCTTGGTTGAGAAAAGCATCCAAGCTACCTTTATATGGCTAGAGTGCTGATGGATGGGGTGAGTGGGAAATGCCCAGATTTTCTTTAAATCATCAAATTCTCTGCTCTCAGTGACACCCAGGTAGCACTGCAGTAACCACCTGTGCAACTTTGAGGCATTCTCTGTCTAGAGCTCAAAGAAACCTGTTGCGTTTCAGATTGGCTGGATAACCTCCCCAGTGACAATCTTAAACCATAAATAGGGCTTGAAAGATATTGCTGCATTTCCCAGGAGCACCCAACTTTTGAAATGCCGTTTCCCCTGGTATTAAGAGTTCTGGAAGCTAAAGGCAGCCAGAAGATCAGTATCTTTTACCATATCATGAGGGCTTCTTTGGGAAAAGGCATCTGTATAAGGAATTGTCATAGGCACACGAATGAAGTGTTGACAATCAGTTGAGGGGCAGAACGTACAGGAGAAGGTGTGTCTCTGGGTGTGCTGAAAGGAAATGTTATCTCCAAATTGCTCATTAAAATCTTCATTTTAATGTCCTGATTCAGATCCTGTTTATTCCAGTGCAGTTGGGAGGAGCTCCCCCAAAGCAAAGCTCATGCTGGCAATACAGCAGTACCTGGCGAGTGCAGCAGGAGGAATGTGGGAGCAGAGCTGATCCTTGCATCTTCGACTCCTTTTGTGTTGGAGCACACAGCAGTTATAACTCAGCCTTAAAATCTGCCCTGTTTGAGGGAATTCTGCTGTAAATATTGAACATAACCCACAGCTGCTGATTCTTTGTCTACCTGGCTTTGACCATCAGTGAGTCAGTCCTTGGTCTGCTGCTCTAGAGATCCAGTAATGCTGTGTTGGCAGATTTTCGAGGCAGTTCATGAGTAGTCATTCAAACACTGTTCAAAACCATCATCTAATAAGCTAGTAGCAAGGCAGCTTCCAGAGCTGTGCTCTATTCCAGCCAGCTAGAAATTACACTATTTTCCGATTTCATTATTACCTCTGTTTTTTATTATAGCATCATTAGAGTGAGAAAACTGGAAAGGAAGTGGGGATTGTATAATGCAGGAAATAGTGAATTAATACCTCTACCATATGATGGAACGGTACAGAGCTGTGACTGTGTTGGGAAAATGTAGAGCAAATAAAGATTGTACTGGCTGGGTGAGGATGGCTTTTCCACTTGCTCAGAGGAGTATTAATTTGCAAAAAAGAATTATTCCTCAGAAACGCAAGATCTGCATTTTCTTTTCTCGTGCACATGTGCTTGCTTGTGATTAAAGCCATAGCAGGCATATGGAACAGGGAAAGGAAAAATAAGCTTTTATGGTGCATAGATGGGCTTTAGCACATCAGGAAAAGAAAGCTGATTTATTGTCTGAGAAATCATGTCAGGGCATTTTAAGGAAGGGGGTATGTGTGGTAATAAGAAAGAATTGTCTATTTCTTACCATGTACTTCTCCAGTACAAAATCCTGAGGAGTGTTTATTGGCTCTTGAGCCTTTATAACTAGTGGCTTCAGTGAGCTGGGGTCTGAATAGGAAAGTGCAGCTTGTGACAGCCAGGAATGTGGAGGGGTTTGTTTTCTTTATTCCGAAAGTGTAGGCAGCACTAAATAGTGCTAAACATATTTTTTTCCTTTTATTTTTATTCCCAGCCACTTTTTAAATGACATCTGTATTTTCAAGCTCACTGACCTTACATCGACATACACAAATCAGACAAATAACGTGCTATTTGCTGTGTCCCCCTGAAATTTTTGTAGGAATATGGAAAATCTCCTGCTATAATACATGGAAATGACATTGCCTGCAGTTTCTGTGGGTACTGGGCTGAAAGCCTTGTAAAATGTATCCTTTAAAAAACTATATTGTTTGTTGTAACACCAGACGGTAATTAAATATGTGTATGTATCATTTTTATTTTGACACTATCTTTGGAGAAATGATTAGTGGGCTAACCAGCTCTGCAGCACAACCTGTGTGTGGTTCTAACAACTGTGGTGCAGTTGTTAGACCTCAGCAAACGTCCTTTTACAATAGCTTGTTATTCCCTTTGCTGAGTTGCAGATAAATAATCAGAAATTGTTTCTAAAACCTGAATCTATCTTATGATCATTCCAAACGCCTGACAGCTGAGTAAATGCCTTTAAAGGAGCTGCAGGCAAACTGACAGGGAAGGGGAGAGCACAGATATCAGTTGGAAAGCACCGATGGGTGAGGAACTATGAATTTTAAAGGATAAAATCCGGATTATACATTTCTAGAGGCTCTTGAAGGTTTAAACTCTTTACAGCCTGTTGAGAGCAGAATGATCTCTGACTTCCTGCGAGGAGGCCAGCGCTGGGGTGGAGGGATGCAGCTGTGTTACCGGCGTGGAGCAGCTGGGCAAGGCAGGAAAGGATGCAAAGAGGAGTTTTACATCACCTGAAAATGCAAGGAGGAGATGGAAGGCAGTGACCTAACCTGCGAGGAGTCCTTGGAAAAGCATTGGCTCTTGGGCATGTTCCTGCTGGGATCAGCCTGGTGGGCTGGGGCAACCCTCAGTGATGCTTTGAAGGTCCAAGTGTTATATAGGAAAATTGTGGGATATGAAATAAAATACTAGGTGATCGATGAAAAACATACGTTTATTGAGATGTAGCAGTCAATTGCATGGCTGTTAAACAGCTATAACTATGTATTAAATAATCAGTTCAGCTGGTATTTATTTAATATAATTGCAGCCTATTAAACCTGAATTAAGTACAGAGTTAAGTGTCTCTGGGACACACAGCTGAAAATGGTGCCAGGAACATTTTATGTTGCCTGAAACCCTTTGTGGAAAACTCTCACAAACATGGGCTTTGCAGAACTGTCCTTTGCTTGGTGGGGGAAATACAAGAAGAGATTTTTAATTTTGACCTGGACTGCAGGAGAGTTATCTCCAACTTTCACTTAGACTCAGACTTAACGTAGATGCCTAATTCCTGCAGATCAAAAATATTTGACTGACTTTTTGGAACTGTTCCATTCCAGATTTTTGTATGATTTATTTTTGCTTTACTTGCACATCTCTGCTCTCCTGATTGCCTGATACTTATGTAGTTATTCACACCAGCACAAAGTGAGTCCAAAGTAAATGTAAAATGCTGCTAAATCAACACGGGATTTGCTCTGACCTGGCTGAGCTTACAAATGGGAGATGTGAATAAGGAGCAACTCTCACTCTGGAAATGTGAGGCCAGAAGACCCAAGGGAACGTATAACGCCCAGCTCCTAACAAATTCCCACTTTATTTCAACCAGCTTGTGGAGGTTTGTGCCCATCTCATGGGCATGGTGTAGTTTACTGGATGAGTGTTCAGGTTCTGCTCTGAAAAGTGCTGGTGCCAAACGCCTCAGAGTGAGCACACGGTAAATACCTGGGATGAAACTTGTATCTGTTACTTTGTGGAATTGCTGCCGTAGCTGTTCTGGGTTTGGGTCAAAGTTTTTCTGTATTTGCTTACTTTATGCTTCTTCTTTCTCCCGTTCAGTGACAAATGAAACCAAGTGAAGACTCTTGTCTTTCAAAATAAATATCCAGACCAAATGCCACATAAACTGCATATGGTATGCATTATAGATTTATTTTCATGAGACCTTGCAAAAGAAAAACTGCTGAAGTCAGGGCAGACCCTCACTCACTAGCCCTCTATGCCAGGGCTGTCTGTGTTATTTTATATGCAGACAATTTGTGTTTCTTTTACAGGACTTTGTGTCTTTTCCCAGCTTCCTGAGCCAATATGTCATTTCACCATTCCCAAGGTGTGGGATTGCTATGGAGAGCTGAGGGCAATTTATTCTCCCCATCAAGATATTCTCCCTGGATAGTGGCAAATAAAAGTGAAAGAGAAGGCGAGTGAACCCACGCCGAGTGTGATCCTACTTTCCAGATTCTCTCCCGTCTTGCAGTAGGGGCAGAAACAAGCCAGGATTGCGCTAACCAGGCAGATCCCAGTTCCTGTGGAACCTGAATGTCTCTGTGTGATGAATACTATCCCTGCTGCAATCCCCGTTCCCCTCCTTCTGGCTAATTAGCCCGTGTTTAACACCCAGACAAAACCCTGCTGCACCTGCACTGCCTTGGGAAGCACAATGCTGGGGCAGCCAACAAAGCGGCATGGCAGGGACCTGAATGCACTGAAAGCCCTGCCATCCCTTGCAAGCACTACTTAGAAAAAGGATGAGAGAAAAGAGGGGAAAAAAAGAAAAAAAAGAGGAGGAGGAGATTCACTCGCTTAGACTTTTTCACTATTGGAGAGAATGGGTGAAAGCCCCACAAAAGCGGTTTAATAAAGAGGAGAGGGAGAACAAGGCGAGAGGGGAAGTGCAGGGCAGGCTGAAAGGAAGGAGGGCTTTCCAGGTTGTATTGTCCTCTCCGCCCTCCAGAGATCCTTAGTCAGCGGCTCAAAGGCCGTCGATGACATCAAGTTGATTGGTTTTGCCGCAGCCGTTAAAAGCAGCCGCTGGAGAATCAATGCAGCATCTTCCACACGGGACCCACTTGTTAGGAGGACAAAATGAGTCTCATTCATGGGCACTACAAAGGGGCGAGCTGTGCTTTGATGTGGTGATGGATGGCCCCTTCACCTGTTTCTTTCCTGGGGAGGAACTGGGCAATGTATTTTTGTCCAGCTCTCCGGCCAAGTTCTTCCTAGAAAACGCTGCAGTTCAGCAATAGGTGAATTTATTTTTGAAAAAAATACAAAAAATTATCTACTGAGAAGCATATAAATAATTTTCGACCTTCCATACAAGAAGTATAGACTTATTCCTCCCTGGTCCATACACATATGAAAGGAAACCTTATGCAAAACCTGTGGGTTTTTACAGATGGGTTGGCTTACTTTTAGGTCATGGCTTTTAGAAAATGCTGCTGCTTTGCAGTGGCTGAGTCACAGATGGGCCACACTGCGGGATTCAGGCTCCCACGCTGATATAGGCAGCTCAGGAGAGGGCAAAGTAGGGTGCAACACTAACAGCCACCTGTGAGATGACCTGAATGGCTACGATTGTTTGTGTGATGGATGAGCTGTGCTACAGGAGGGAAAACAGAGAGGGGATGGGTAAATGTCTTTCCTGAGATTGTTTAAAGAGTAAGTGTTGAAGATAGCCATAGATCTCAGGAGATTCTTACTTCCAGGCCAGCGTGGGCTAGATGATCTTCAATCATCTTTTCTTATTATTATTTGTAAAGGATGGAAAAAGTGGAGCCCACATAGCCCAGCTGAGGTGTCAGGTCTGTTGTGCAAGGTGCTGCATTTCTCCTTAGCTAAGTTAGCACTCCTGATCCACAGTTTGGTGCAAAATTCCTGAGAGAGATCTTAGTGGAGAGAGTGTTCTCTATGAATGGGCTCACTGATTTAACAACTCATTGTTGTTTGTGCTTAGGAGCTCTGGAACACCCTGAACACACACCCACATCACCTTCACATCCCCAGGAATGCCAGGGATTGTGACATGGGCGGGCAGTGTCTGTCTGACCAGTTGTGGGGTGATGCCCATGTCGCTGGGATGTCTGGCATCTGGGACCGCAGGACAGTCCATAAGGAGATTGTTCATAAAAGCAGCAGTAACAATCATTGCAGGCGTCAGGCACAACATGGTTGATCTTGAAACATGAGCAGAGTAGCCAGGCTTAAATAGGTTGATCCAAAAAGAATCCATAGGAGTCTAATATGCTGGAAATAAGTTAGTATTGTTAGCTCAAACACCTCAAAAATGCCAAGTAAATTACTTCAGACACTCAAAACAGATGGTATCCATGCACCAGACGTAGCCAGAGAGCCCATCTCTCGGAGCAGTGCTGGTTCCTTCCTCTCATGTGAGCTGGATTGCTGCAGGGAGATGGGACTATTGCTTGATGCTGATGTGAATTCCCTGAACCTCCTGGAAAGCAGACAACGGAAGGGGCAAAGAAAGTGATTTTTGCCTGGGAACAGATAATTTTTCTGGAATTACTGCTTCAATTCATCCAGAACATGAGCAGCAGAGAGAAAAAACTAGTTCACTAACCCAGTCTCCTGCTGCGTCCTCCTACAGTGATATAAATATGGCTGGAAAATATCTGTGCTGTTTATTACTTTGAAGTCAAATGTGCACCAGTTATTTTCAGAAACATGGGAGAAGAAATGCTTTCTGGCTGGCTCTGGGTTTCTCGGTCATCTGACAAATTTCCCTATCTCCCTGCTTTTATATACATGTGGAAAAGCAGACATGGATATTTTTATGTACATAAAACTAGACCAAACCTTAGTGTGCTGTTTGGAGATGTGTGGCATAGAAATAAATCACAGAGGAGAGAGCAAGGGAGGAACATGTGCCGCTCTATGGCAGCTTTGGCTTGCTCGGGTCTGCACACCTGAGCAAGACAGCTCCTGAACAGGCAGGTGGGTGCAGAACAAACCATGTGGGCCTGTGGGTTTGACAGGGGGTTTAAAATGAATTTAGGGGGTAGCTGAAGGGGTATAGTACAATGCTGACAGCTTCAAGTGGGAAGAATTCTCATGGCAAGGAGAAGAGAGAGGAGGGCTAATTTCTCTGTTCCCTGTGGCTACATGGTTTCAGAGGAGCTGCCTTGGGAGACTCTATGGAAGTGGTGTAGGAGAGGACATAGAGGACAACTAGACCAGCTCCCTGCCTCACCCAACTACTTGAAAGTGTCCTAAGACATCAGCTCCAAACAGCCAACCAAAGTAAATCCAGACTTTAAAGGAAGCACAAGGTTAAAGGAGATTGTGGAGCTCTTTTGTTTCCCGCGTGTCACGTTGCTGTTGTTTGTTTTCCAACCGTTATGATTAGATAAAAGAAAAAAAGCCCTTGGAAAGGTGACTTAGGTCTGCCCAGAGCCATGAAATCTGGAGGTGCTGCTCTCCCAAACAATGGGCTATTGGACCTAGTGTACGTATAGCAGAGGGCACCGGGCACTAATCCACCACTTGATGCCAACAAGAGTAAGGTAGCCCTGCCTGGGGACAACCCCATACTTTCCAGATTCCTGCCTTTCCCTCGGAAAGCTGGTGTTGTCCTGTCTGTGACATGGGGGCAAGGCTAATTGCATAGTTCCAATGCTAGAGAGCAGCTCTGTGCAAAGCTCCCCGAGAGCACCGCCTGCTCATTACACTCATTATCATTATCCCTGCCTTTCCAGATAGGATGGATGGACAACCACATGGCCTCCAGAGGGTTTTGTGCACAGACCTGTGCACAGATAGAAAGGAGAGCTGTAACGGGGAGGAGAGCAGAGCCTGGAGTTGTCTTGATTGAGTGTTAATGGGTCCCGATTGGGAGATAGGCTCAGCTGGGTGCCAATTACCCTAATTGATAAGAAGCTCTGATGGGGCCCTTGGAGGAAGCTGGTTCCTCACTGAACTTATTAAAAGGAGGCTGGAAAAGGAAATATCTGTTGCTGGGAAGGGGGAAGGTTTCGGTTATTGGGCGTATTGTTTGTTGGTAGGGGTTTTTGTTGTTGCTATGATTTGGAAATGTGTGATAAAGCAAGTGGAAGGATTAAAAAACAGAGCCAAGAGAGATATGTTGTGGGGTGAGACTGCAATGAAGCAAACAAAAATACCTAAAAGAAGGTTTGCCAGTGGATGTAGGAGAACGGGCCCTTGGCAGGGCTTCATGATGGGTATCTGATTGTTCAACTACTTGAAAAACAAGAGCTGTGTCTTTCTTCTTCTCCTGTGGTGCTTTCTCAGGAAGCGAGTGGGTCAGGGAGGGGCGTGTGTGGAAGCTCAGGCTGTGAGAAGATGGTGTCATGGCTCTGGTTGCCCCCTTGCTTGGTCACAGCTGTGAGATGCAGAGCTGTCTGTAGAGCTTGTAGGGATAGTGTGATAGAAGGTGGGGTCCCCAAGGGACAGAGCTCATCCCTACGTGAAGATGCCTATTTGAGCTTGGGGTAGCTCTGTGCTCACTTGTGTATCAGACTCCATGTCAGTGTTATGTGGGGAAATGGGGTCAGGGAGAGCAGCTTTTTGTCTCTCAGCCTGCTGGCAGTACTGATGTGAATGATGGCTCTTGTCTGATGGTTTCCTTCCCCCTGGGAGCTGGTTATTATAGTCGGAATAGATGGGTCCAAAGGAAACAGGAACTTCTGCTTGTCTTTGAGACAAAGTTAACCCTTTGCAAAGAAGAAGGAAACTGAGGCACGGAGAGACTGTCCAAGTGCAGTCCCTCAAGTCTAAGTTAGCTCTATTCTGCCAGATAAATGAAACACAATTGTGTAAACACACAAGCACATCTGTTGGTGGGGATTCTTTGCTGTTTATTTTGCTTTGCTGAGAAAACTAGAAATTTTTAATTTGCCTGCCAAATTGCTCCATGGCCCTGACTCTCTACTGAGAAGTGGTACCTTTGGTGTGTCAGTCAGAGCCCTTTAAATCCTTCCCACAAAGGGTTTTCTTTTCCTGTAGGAGGAAGGAGTGCAGCAGACTTTGTACAGCCCTGCTGTAGTGCCAGACACTGGTAATAACCTTATTAGAGGATCCCCTCTTCCTCTTTCTTTCTTTCTCTCTAGGACCATAAAGCACTTGCAGATGTGAAGGCAGCTTCCAAGCATGGCTCACCTGCTCTTTGCAGTGTTTGGTCTTGATACAGCTCCAGGAAACTCTTTATAAAGCCCTGTAAAAGTATCAAAGGGATGGCTGGATGTTTTAAAGATGGATGTATTACCTTGGATTGGGTTTTCTGGCCCAGGCTTTGTTAAAGCTTTATTTTTCTATAAGCAGTTAAGGTACCTGGGCAGAGCAAAGGTCTGGCTTGCCCAGCATGCTGCTTCTGAGTCTGTGCTTTTGTACTCACTAGTACTGGCTTTGTGCATTGGACCAGTTAGTGATACACCTGATCTGGAACACCTTTCGCACGTACAGGGCTTGCACTGGTTTTACACTGAGAAAGTAGGCACATAGGGAGCTAAATGCTATTTAACACAACATAGACACTCAAGCCATCAAAATTAATCTGCCAAAATTTTTGGAGCTCAAAACACACCTTTTTATTGAAATTAGAGGCTACACTGTTTTATCGTATCTTTGAGCTATAACAGCAACAAATTTTGGACTTAATGTGAGTTTTTTTTCTGAATTTTTAAGGCTGAATCACAGCCTTAGATTGTCAACATTAGATGCTTTCAGAAAGGAGATCAAAAGTGGATAAGTAAGCAATGAAACTCCTTATTCTATTCTCTCTGGTGCTGTTAAGCAAACAATACTGGCCACGACCATATGAATTTTATCTGTCTCTGTTGCTGAAAAAGGAAAAGCACAACAGACATCAAGGAAACCAGCACGGTCTCATCCCCAAGTGTGCACTGCTGACTTATCAGCTTTTAAATTGCTGACGAATGACAAGCTCCTGTAATGATCTAGTTCAGAGGGTACCTTCTTGGAGAAACACGGGGATGCTCCTGGCAGGATCATTACTGGAAGTCGTTAATCACGGATTTGATATTCAAAGCTGATGGCGAAGTCAAAGCAGGTCAGCATGCTAATGGCCATCAGCGGTGGCAACGACCAATTTCCATGGAATTATTGTCGGAGCAGGCAGCAATAAGCAGCTCAGAAAAGGCAATCTTTTATTTTTAAATGGGAACTAATATGGGGTGGGCTGTAGGGGCAGAATGAACCACTGCCTGACAGGAGGCAGATTTGCTTCTAATTGGGAGAGGCGAGCATTCGGGAGAGGTACAGCTGGAACTCCAGGGACAAGCAACATTTCCCAGCTGAGACCATTTGCTGTCATTTTTGACAGAGGAATTAAACAACGTTTATTGTTAGCACGAAGGAGCTGGTGTGCATCATGGTTGGGGATGAGTCTGTCCTAGTGACTGGAGAGCAGCTCTGCCCCAGTGTGGGAGATGGGCAGAGGTGAGTTGTCCAGTATAAAGGTAGAAAATACACACTGGGAGCTCTTGAGGTTGTTGCTCAGCCCTTGGCTGGGAGCACGCTGTCCAGGGAGAAAACAAAAATGTCCTTTTGTGTGTATGTACAGCTGTTTTCTAGCAGCCCTAAAGACACCCCGGGACAAGCTAAGGCAGGTTATGATGAGTTATTCCCTAGTCCTATGTGGTGCTATGGAGGTACCATCTGGAGCACAATTGCTGTGAACTGTTGGTTTTCTGATGTGAACAATTTGCTGCAGAACTTCTTATTTGTGTCCCATAGTTTACTGCTCAGCTAAATAAGGGAAGTGACTTTCCATTAATGTGCCTTTAAAAGTATTTTTATATTTAGCTCTGTGTTTTAAACACCTTGGTGAATGGCTTTCCTTCAGAAGATTTCATTTGCTCACTTTAAAGTAGTCTCACTGGAAGCCCAAGTGGCCCAAGCTGCCTGGTTATGGCTCAGAGCAGTGATAGGTTCTTATTCCTGTGCTTGTGGGATAGGGACTGTTGTGCTAATGGCTGTGAAAAATTGGAGCAAAAAGTCTGTCCTTGCCCTATAAATCTTCCTGTCTAATACAATTCTCTTAGCTTAGGTATTTTTCCTTGGAAAAAAAAGATTCCAGCATCATGTTAGGGGGTTACTCATGACTGAATTACTGATTCAATGTACATGAATCTGAGAAATCCTGAAGATATTTCTCTGCAAAAGCATATGTGGTCCGAGAACAATACCTCTGGAAGTGGAGCAAGCAGGACGACAAGCGCTGTTTGATCACACTGACCTTTGCCAGAGGCGAGTTTACGTCTGGGGATGAGGCAGGATCTTCATCACCCTTCACTTCCCTGCCCTGTGCTTGAATGGCACTTAGCTGCTGCAAGTTTTACTGAAATGGACACACATGTACTAGGAATTGGACTTGAGACCAGCAATTAATTTCACATAATACCTTTGTTGTACCTCACTTGGGCCAGATTTGAACTAGTGACCTGGAGATGAAAGTCACCACAGTCCCCTAAGAGTCCCCTGAGGCGAGTGGGCAGCCTTCTTGCTGCTGTGCTAAAAACCTATGGCCAGGCTGTTCCCTGCCTCTCTCAAGTTTAACCCTCTCCCACCTCTCTTCGTTGTCCTTGCCTCCTCCAGCTCTCTGCCTGCTAGGAATGACCAGGATAAAAGGAAGAGCAATGAGAGCCATATGTGGAGCATTTTAACCCCTCTGCAATGGCCTGGGGTGAGTTGTGGAAGTCCTGGGTCTCTGGGTTGCTTGAGCCTCTGCACAGGGCTTTCAGGGGACTATACTGAGTGTAAATGTATTTGCTGGGGAAGAAATGGGAGTGTTCAGAGTAGAATACCTGTAATTGGCATCCAATTGCAAAGCACAAGGCTATCTCTGGTTTCTTTCATGTTCAGGTGGTGCTCGTACATCTTTACCCTGCTCTAGTCCCCTGCATCTCCCCATGTGGTGACAATGACTGGTGGGCTGTATGGGAAAGAAAATTCCCAGCACCCGTGGTGCTGCAAGTCTGACTGCAAACACAAGGAATTTCCCTTTCCCATAACACCATCTACAATCCTCTTCCTAATGGAGGCTAGGAAAACTCTTCTGACCTTGCATCTTTCAGACAAGATGAAAGATCATCCATTTTCCTGTTCTTCGTTGCTGAGCCATAAACCTGAAACCCCAGAAGCCAGTGTAAGACTGACATGCCCTCAGGTGGGGAGGTAAATTGGGCATGGTTAAGTTTCACCCTTTAACCAAAGGTTTATATCTGAATCTATTTTGCCTCGAGGACCTTTAGAAGTAGTGCTTGAAATGTATTTCTAAAAGAGGATCAGCCAAATCTGAAAGTATTCCTGAGCAGCTCCACCTGAACAGAGCAGGCAGGCAGTGCCTGTCTGTATACACCTTGCCTTGTCTTTGGCTTGTTTCCCTGCCTCCTCTTGATGTCCCAGAGCTCCTTGTCTCCTGACTTTGTAGGGGGAAGGTGTGCTGTGATCCCCTAACTGGGATCTCTGCTGAATAAGGAGCCAATGGAAACTATTCCTATTGGATCACCAAGCAATATGAATTATCAGCAGCTGTTATCCTGTTCCCACCCAAGTCCAGCCTCTCTGGATAAGAAGTAACCCTTCAGCACTTGTGAGTGGTCTTGCTCCCACTTGCAGTAAAGGTGCTAGAATTTGCAGCTAGGTGCTGCAACTCCAGTGAGAGCTGGATCTGCACATTGCCAAGTTTTGTCGCTGTGGTTGCATGGTGGGGAGATGAGGTTCTCTGAGGTGGATTTTATGAAGCTTAAAATCCATGTGAGAGGAAGGAAAAGTGAACTACACCCTAGGAAAATATCCCATTTTGGTGCTACCCAGGAAGTGCCTTGCTCTGATCTGGTGAGCACCAAGAAGTGACGGGCGTGCTTTGGCAGCAGAAGGCAGCAGTGAGGTTTGTGCTGCAGAGAACTCCCACCCTGGAATGCAAAGGATTTTATGGGCACTAATAAATTAAATCTTATGTATCGACTCTAAAAATGTGGTGGTAATGAACCAGCCTGGATTTACAGATAAAGGGTGTGGGGAACAGGGTAATGTGCCTGTTTCTCTGTGGTCGCAGGACCATCCAGCAGTGTGGGTGGGATGACACCCAGGAGTCCATCTCTCCTGCACAAAGGCCTTTCCTTCACGCTCTTGCTCCTTGCTGCAAAGTACCCAAATATTCTCTTTCAAAATCCTCCCTCTGATTTTCATCTAGCAGTATATGCAGCCACTGTGACTCCTCTTTGACAGGTTCCTCAGAAAAACAGGTTTCTTGTTAACCCGGCATTCTCTATCCAGAGGAATGCCACACCACTGGGGGGGAAAAAAAGTTCTGGAAATCAGAAAGATGCTGAAAACTCCATGTGTCTCACTGTTTGTGTTTTCCAGAGCTGTGGCTGTTTGGCCATCCCCCCTTCGAGGGCTGGCTGCCAGATTAGTGACATGAGTTCCTGAGGAGGGGGAACACGTTTCTGCAGGTCCCGCGCTGAGGAGTGCGCAGGCAGGCGGGAGCTCTGCAAGCCCTCCATGGCTCCTCACCAGCTGACAAGGAAACAGGAGAGGCACCCTTTCCCCAGCTAATGTTTTTTTTTTTCCCCCCTCAGTCCTCTCCCTCCTTCACAGATGTCTTAAGGACCTTTCTAAGTCTGGCATTCAGGCCCTGACGAAGCAGAAGCTGCCTTCAGGGAGAATAACCCGTTCTTGGACAGCTGGATGAAGACATCACTCATCAAGCATCAGCCCTCTCCAGGTAACAAATCTCTTGCTCCTGCTTTGCAGGAATGTCTGCAGTCACAGGCTCGCACCTGAGGCTGTCAGCCTTCAAAGCCCCTTCTGCCCTGCACCCCGGGCTCTCCCAGGCTGAGCCCCCCCTGCTTCTGGGAGGAGGGAGGGTGAGTGGTGCACACATGAGCAGTTCTGGGGCTTGACCTAGTGCAGCCTGAGTGGGCTCCAGTCCCAGCGAAGCACCTCCCAGTTCACTCAGGGTGGCAGGGAAATCTCAGCACAGGGGAAAAAGGGAATTGAGTTCTGTAGGAAAGGAGAA
Organism: Serilophus lunatus; assembly: GCA_013399895.1. Taxonomy (NCBI): domain Eukaryota; kingdom Metazoa; phylum Chordata; class Aves; order Passeriformes; family Eurylaimidae; genus Serilophus; species Serilophus lunatus. Next base: position 1,188,382 of record VXBA01004485.1, on the reverse strand, counting down.
AGCTTCCACTTCTGTGTTGGAAGGGGTTGCTGGGATCCAGCACTATCATCCTTCCTGAACTGCTCTGAAGGCTTCCTGCAGACCCCTTCTCCTTCTTGACACCTCCCATCCACCCAGCTGGGATTTTCCACTCAGCCCTCACTGCTGGGGGCCTTGTCCTCCCCCAAGCTATATACTTATAAGAATAACAAACTCTTTACACTAATTTTTTTTCTCCCACAAGGTCACAAAGTGAAGTGGGAGAGCACAAGGAAGGATTTATATGAGTGTGAAGGATGTTAGTTCAGGAGGCTGGTCCTGGTCAGTGAATTAGTGTCCCTAAGTGTCTTGCCACAGAGAGGTTATGAGATGACAACTTGGTCATCCTGCTGTCACACAGGAGAAAAATGAAGGGGTGTTTGGAGCAGGAGTGAAGGCTGACAGTCCTGGGAGGGACTGTGCCTTTCCTACACTATGTGACAGCAAGAGGTGCAGCCAGCTCTGAAGGCTGTGACTCGGAAACAGGTTTGGGGTTTAGGTCCCTGTCCAGTAAATTTTGGTTAGTCTGCTCCATAAGGGATCAGGCAGGAAGGCCACATTCCCCTTGTGTGATAACATGAATGTGGTAACAGGGACAATACTTTGCCTTAGAAATGGTGTTGCAGTAGATATGACTACCTTGTTCAAATTTTTTGTTCTCTGTAGAGTTTTCAGTTTGTGTGGTGTCATAAGCAAACTCTTTTGAGTGCTGCATCTGCCTTGTGTGCTGCGTTCTGCATGGAGAATGGGCTCTTTGAAGCACTGTGATGTTGTTTTTTGCTAGGGAAGCCTCTCTTTGGACCAACAGGAAATATTTCTGCAGTCCTTGCCATGTGTCCCAAAGCATGAATTGCCTCTAGCACATGGGAAGGATGCTGAAAATAGCAGCCTGCAGGCCTCCCTTGAAAAAAGAAATAATATATATATAAAAGGAAATGGACACATGGTAAGCACCAGGAGAAAGGCAGTGATGGAGTCCTTCCAGGGAAAACAACTCTCTGTTATGGGTCACAGAGTAAACGCAGATGTCTGGAATTGCAAGTAGCTGGAGGAAGCAGAGCCATCGCGTGGTGTGCAGGGCAGAGTTTCCCTCGTGGGCAGGCTTGTGGGATGCCGGGTGAGACAGCAGAGCCCTGCTTGGGAATGAGCTCTGGGGCTGTCACAGGAGCCCTTGTGTGAGACTTGCCAGGCATCCTGACCCCTTGGCTGCCCAGGAGTGGGTCCTGGATCTGTTTTTGTCCTGTCTTGCAGCCTGAGCTCTTTCTGCCTCCGCCTTTGCCACCCTGAAAGCTGCACAAGACAACAGTCCTGGTTTTCAGCTGTGTTTTTTGGTAGGGAAAGGGAATCTATGGCACGGGAAAAAAGCTACCAACTTGGCTAAAGTCATACCTTGTGTGCTTTTATCAAAGTGAAGAATCAAGGCTTGACCTGCCATATGTTACTGGGCAATCTCACCTTTGCTTGCAGTCTTAAACCATGAGAAAGAAAACCGTAAAAATAAATCAGTCTCATTATAAGTCAAAATTAGCAATGTGCTCTGAAATAGGAAGAGAGGGAAACTATCCTTCCCAGACAAACCTGGATTCTGCCGCTGAGCTAACTTCTGCTGGAATAAAAATAGTTTATATTTCAGATACTTAGATATGGAAAACAAAAGGAAGGAAAAAACAATTATCTAAAAAGAAAAGCTTCAGTTCTAGAAAATGAAGCAGTGATTAATAGCTGATCCACTTATTCTGAGTGAGCAGTTGGGGAGGAGCACAATGATGGGGTTTAAGGGCATGGCATAGTCCTCCCTACTCTGCTGTGTGAGCTTCCAACTCAGGGCTCAGCCAGCAGAAGTCTGTCCATTACTTTTTAGGAATTTTCCATCACTATTTCTTGCATCCATTGTAGTGACTGGAAAAGAAGGGAAAATAGAACTTCAAGAATGAAGGCAAGAGATGTTACCAGGGCATCGTCCTTTTGTTAAGCATGCACTTGGAGATCTTTTAGCAAGGTTTCCTTTCAAAATTTAATTTGATTATATTTCTTACGGAAGGGAAAACCAAAGCTGCAGCTGCAGAGGTGCTGTGCAGTGAGACCAGCTCAGCTCAGTGGAGCGCAAAGGGACCTGGATTCTGACCTCACCAGGGCTGCAGGCAGTTGCAGGAGGAATAAAAGTGAATCTGGGCTTGTTGCCATGAATAATATGATGTCTTTACATCCTGACCTAATTGTATTAATTCTTCATGGCAAATATCATATGGAAGTGGCTGATTAGTAGCTTGCAATGAGAGTGGTATTGGCCATCTGGTATGCTCAGCTTAGAAGGAAAAAAAAAATCAAGATGAAACAAAACTGAAACACATCAGTCTTTCAGATAATGAATTAGCCAGATTCATTAAATTTCAGGTCAGATTTGTCTCTACTGACACTTGTGTACGGGCAGGGCATGAGGCGGGTGCGTGGCTGTATCTAGGAGGAAAATGATCCCTCTGAGCTGATGATGTGCAGTGAATGGTGATTATTTTGAAAGTAAGAATCCATAAGAAACAGTAGTGTCAGCTCTGTTTTACCTGAGCTACTGTCAGGTTTGCTTTTGTTACTCGTATGTTAAGTTTCTGTGAGCTTTTACCCAGGGAGCACAGCTCATTTATAAGCAAAATTAATTAAAGTCAACCTCTTTTTCCTTCCATGAGTGCAGGCAGAGAGGGAAACTGATCTTTTTTTTGTGTCTTACCTTGGAAAAAGCATCTGAGCCTGGTCTGGCAAGGCAGTCATATAAAGCCTTCCTTTTAAACTCTGCTCACATTTGGCTGCACAGTGACAGGCAGCTCAGAGACAAAAGACCTGACTGTGCTTTTGCTCTTGTTGAATTTTTTTTCCTTCCCTGCAGCCCTGGGAAAAGGTGGCATGTTGGAATGACAGTCTGCACTGACCTGAGGAACGCTGCAGCTTCTCCTGGGTTTGGCAGCAAATATCTCTCATGAGATCTCCCAAGGCTGAGGGTCTTCTGAGGCATGCACACTCAGTGAGAATTGGCTTCAGATGCTAAGATATTGGGACTTCTGCTGAAGAATTTTTTTGTTTTTGTTGGAATTAGCCAGAAGTATCCCAGCTTAGTTTGGAAAACAGGGTGGGAAGCTTGAAATGAGTACTTGAGGGCTCCTGAGGGATGACACAGTGGCTGGGTTCTTTGGCTGAATGGGGAGAACCTGGGGTTGAGTCAGTGGTTTCCATCTGTGTAAGGGTTGGCCAGAGGTGAGCTTGAACTTGCTCAGCAGCCAAATGTCCTTGCTGGACTGGTCACTCCTAAAAGACCTGGGTGTGCCAAAAGTTTGCTGTGCTCTGCAGTGTTTTCTCCTGGAAGGATTTTGGGGAAAAATGTTTATTTTCATTACCAGGGAATTTCCTGCGCTGCACCTGTGCGGGCTGAAACAAGTGAATAGTGGCAAGTTTATTTGGAAGGTAGGGTGCTGGAATGGATGCAGGGAAGGGATGAGACCTCTTGACTGAGACTGTTAGAGACCATGCCTGTATGCTTGCACCCCAGAGCTCTGCTAATCCCATCCTAAATCTCTGGAATCAAGGAAGTCTTAAGTTCAACATTAAGGATCGTAAAAAGCAACACATACCTTTCTCAAGCAATTGAATCTGAAATATTATTCAAGGACAGCAGCATTGTGAACTGGCATGAGAGCCCTGATCCCTTGGTCCAAAGCGTGGTTACAGGGAGGAGCTGAGTGCCTTTGTCTTTATTCCATGTTTAGTACGTGCCTAATGGAGTCTGGTTTTGCTTTTAATTTAAGCCTGCCCTTCTTCCCCCTTCCTCCCCAATAATTAACGTTCAACACCACAATCCAGCCTGATTGCTCCACAGACCTAGGAGTGCTCTACAACTGTGGCCTTTTCAACAGGCTCCTTATTAAGTGAACTGGCTGGGTAAACAACTTGTGGGGAGGCTGCTGTGGGGTAATATATTTCCCAAACACTCCAGAGTTGCCAAAGCTGTGGATCAAAGTATGTATTCTCAGAGCCATGAGAGTCACTGGACATACTGACAGGTGCTCCTAATTGTCTGTGCCTTTCTCTGAAGGATGAGTCATGGTTGTGCTGGGAGAGGAACAGGGGATTTCAGAGTAACTTTGAGCAGTAGATGTATTTGGTTATTGCAAAAAGCCCTAAATTTGTGGTATTCTTGGAGAAGCCACGTTCCCAGGACACAGATATCACCTTTTGTCCCTTATTAACTGTTGGACTTGGTCTTCTTAAAGGTCTTTTTCATCCTAAATTATTCTATGATTCTATTTAAGAAGGTGCTGCTGATGTTGCAGGATGAAGCAGTGTGTGCTGGGACTTTGCTAACATCCTCCCTTTTTCTGAGTCTTGCTCTATCTTGACTAGATGAAGTGTTCCCCTGGATTTATTTCCGTTAGGATTATAATGATGGAATTCAGACTTGTATAGATACCAAGCCAGTTCCAGGGAAGTATTTCATGGCTGTGGTTGCTGATAATGAGCTGGGAATGGTGACCCCAGCATGTCTCTTGCTTGGACTGCTGGATGTTCTCCTCAAAGGTGCAGGGCTGCCACTGGAAATCTTGCTGTTGAGCACTGAAAGGTGGCTTATGTCAGCTAGGATTTGGAGCGAGACTTTCCTATTTATTTTACTTAGAGACAAACAATAATCAGGCAGGAATCTCTTTTGATCATTCACAAAATCCGTTTGGGTTTGGAGCCAGTGACCTGCAGGTCAAGGGCTTTGTGTCCTCTTCAGTCCCTGAAGAACTGAAGCTATTGTTGTCCATGAACTACAGGTGCACCTGGCTTTCAGTGACTGCTGCTTTGGAAGCCAAGTATGCAGCTCCTGAGTGTCCCCTCGCTGTCACACTTCAGATTTTCACACAGTATTTTCATTGTGTAAGGCTGAAAAAGTGGGATAGGAACAGCAAGTCACACAACTTGTGATGAATTGGAACAGGCTCCTTCATCCCTTACTTTCTTTCCAAATTGCTGTTGCTTGTGTAACCTCTACCTAATGGTAGATCAGCCTATTGCCTCCTGCAGCCCCTCTTGGAGATCATCTCATGAAATAAAGGCCATGGATCCTGGCTATTTCCTGGGAACTTCTTCCTTGTGTAGCTCCTCTATATGAACCTGTGATTTCATGCCCTGGAGAAGCATCTTCGTGATAAGACGCCGAAAGGTGAATGGTAAGTTGAGGCCAAATTTGTATGTTGTTCCATTTTTTGGATGTATGGTGTGAGGTAATGAGCAGTAGGTGTTTTCTCTATAGTGCTGCTTTCAGTGACAGTTCTGAGATCATTTTGTTTCCCAAAGAAGTGGCTCTTCCTTTACTTCTTCTATGGGCTCCTGATGTTTTTTCTTTATTAATATAAAAATAAGCAGCATCTTGCTTGAAAGCAAGGCTTCGCCAGCTGATTATGGTAAATGTAAAATATAATGAACTCTGATTCATCAGGGCATGATAAGATTTGATCCTTTTATAACTGGTATGTGGAGGACTGCTTTATAAATAATAATGTCATGTGATTAATAGGACACATAAATTATAATTAATAGCAACATTCCATGTAATGGGGAGGGTGAATGTAGGCAGATACCTTTTCCTCCCCATCTGAAACAACGTCTGTGGCAATAAAACAGGTGTTAAAAATGCACCTGGCATGGCACTGCATATAACAAATGCTACAGAATGAGTCACAAATAAATACACAAGCTTCCGTTGATGAAAAAATTGGGATAAAGATAATGAGCAAGTGACATCAGGTGCAACTGATGGTGCTGTGTAAATACACGTAATTATGCAAGTGATTTGCTTAGCATTGATGGTATCTTATGAGGTGAAATCATCCTGGTGCACTGTGGGAAGGGCCATGCAAATTGTAACAGGGCCAGCGCTTGCTCACTTGATTTAGAGCTTCAGTGAGCTATGGATAGTCCCTGCAAGTGCTTAGCCTCTGGGGAACGAGAATGGTTTCTGCTACCTGCATTTTCCACATTTTTGCTACAGCTGTGACTAAGGCAGAGATAACTCCCACCCCCAGGGATCACCAGACTAGGAAATATGTACTTGCATTCATTGGATTTAAACAAAACCAACCACCTCATACCAACCTCAATGTATGTTTGTTCATTTGTTCCAATGTTAGCAGGACCCAAATGTATTGTTTTCAAAACATCCTTGCTTCTATCCAGCAGCTTTACTGCTTCCAAATATGTTCTGTGCCCCAGCTCAGCAGTAGGCAGTTATTTAAAACAATACATTTTTCTTCTGTGCAGTGCTTTCTCAGAGGTCTTGGCTTGTTTAGACTTTAACTAGGCTTTAGCATGCAAATTTAATGTGTCATTGTGGCATACTTAGGAATAATTAATATAGTGAGGTTACTTGTAAACTGGTGCTGAGGACAGATTTGTGAAGCCAACGCCAGCAGCGGTTTTCCTTTAAACACTCAAGCTGATGATGGGTTTGATGTGAGAGTGTCAAGTGACATTTACTAGCCAGGAGTATTTATATTTTGGATGTGTGTGGTGGGAGACTTGTTGGTTGGTTTTGTTTTTTTTTGACTTGACTTTTTTCTGTTCCCAAATTTTGCAGCTGTGCTTTGATTTACTTGAAGTGAGACAAAGTTGCAAGTTTACGGTGTTCCAGTTCCTTCCCTCATTAGAGACCAGAATGGCAATTCCAGCAATCCCCTGGAAAATGGGCAGGAATATTGTACGTATGATATGAAGGCAGAAAAACTTATCTTGTCAGATCTTGGCTAAGATATGATATATTGATGTATTTGCTCTAGCATGAAGCTTTCATCTGTTAAACATGTGACAAGAAGGCTAGAAATATTTTGGGGGTGCAAGACTCAGCTTTTCTGCTTTCTGACCCTTATTCACTGTAGTCCTCTTCTGAAAGCATCATGTAAAATATTTGGGATTTTTTTTTTGTAAAATGTGACAAAACCCAAAGGCTGCACATTCCCTTTTAAACTGTGAAGGGGAGGGAAGCCCTCCTATTTTGGGATGCAAACTGGCTTGTTACAGAAAGGGATTGGGAACAAACCTTCCCTGAAACAGCTGGGGCCGATCCCCATTGGAGTCAGGATGCAGGACCAGATGGTCAGCTCTCCTATGACAATTCTATTTTTTATTTATGTGAAAACACACTTTAGTTGGAGAAAAAAACCCATAGCCAATTCCGCTGTGAAAAAATGTAACAAAAATGAAAAGCTCCTCTATTTTGAGAAGTTCCCCAACTGTTTGACTGCTGTGTCAATAGGAGTATCAAACAAGGAGTAAGCAGATCAAGAAGGGAAAGCATCAGCTTTTTTTTTTGGCTTTCAGGGACCAGAAGAAATACAGAGAAAAATTGCTAGTAGTTATATCGACCGCTTTTCATTACAACTTCAGTGTTTCTTTCAGCTGAGAGAGAAGATATGATATGTCTCGATTAAATGAAATGCCAACTCAGTGTTGAATTAATTACACAGAACATGGGCAAGGATTTGGTATTGCATTAATTTGGCTGCTTCGGAGAAAACATCAATAGGCTGTTTGCAGATGATAACTTCATACTCTGTCATCTTCTACACAGAATGTTGCAGCTCCTTGCAAACACTGATGTATTAAGCTTCGTAGAGGCAGGGAAAGCATTAAAATTTCCCTTATGTACAAGCTAGAGGAGCACTAAGAAATCTGCCAGGCTTTTCTTCTGCAGTTCAAAGGTAACGTGAGTTTGATATGCAGAATTGTGTAGGACTGGACCCTAAATAAACCACTCACTTTCTGGTCCCTACTGAGTGGCACTGGACTGGCATAAGACCTGGTAAGAGAAAATGAGGTTTCCATGGTTTTGAGTGCTGGAGCTCTTAGATGAGTGTTAAGTTGTTCCCTGCCCAGTGGCTTGTTAAGAACTGGCCACAGCCAGATTTTGGCAAAGATCAAGATCAGTTTTACAAGTTGAGATTGACTCAAGTGAGTTGTCACTGTCTGCTTTTCTGGGAAAAGGCAATTATAACTCAGGAAGTTCTGATGTGAAAGTTATTTGGGCAGATACAATCTTCTTTAATAGTTTATGCATGCAAAAGCAATAGTGAAGATAAGGTGATGGGAAAGGTGAATCAAAGTAAAAGTCTCTTGTTGTGGGATTGTGTTTTGTTCAAAGATGTGGTCAAAGAAAATTTGAAGATGTTTCCTGAACTTGCCACCACATTTAATAGGTCATTTCAGGCATGAGGAGAAGCTGAATCAGATCCCTTGTAACTTTGTGAAAGGACTTAAACCCTACTTTTTGAAAGACCCCATGGGCAGAGATACAATGACTGATCTACACACAACATCACAGCTCTGATTTGAGTTATATAAAGGGCAAAGCAGGGTTACAGTGGTGGTTCAGTGCCTGCTAACCCCTTCACCCTCTCACAAAGATGGCTCAGGCAAATTCTGTTCTGTATCTAAGTATAGAACCTTTCCCAGCCAGGTAGTGCTTCAAATCACAGGCATTGCTACTGGCAGTCACTGTGTGAGATTTTATAGTGCAAGCGCAGTTTTATGGTTATTATTATTTTTATGGTTCATTGGATCAAGGCCTCCAATTTGCTTCATAGCTCTCCAATGTCAACAACTATCAGGCAGCTGCTAATTGGGGCTGGATCAGAATCAGCAGCCTCCTATCACTGAAAATCTCCGTGGGTGACATTTCTGACACCCCTGAAATCAATGGCAACAAGCCCAAGGACACCAGGAAAGCCAGGAACATAGTCTGCTCTCCTATGCCCATCTCCACTGACAGGACTGCAAACTTAGAATAAAACCTGATTTCCATACTGATAAAAGCTAGTGAAGCGTGGAGGAGCATCATTAAGCCATAAGCAGTTTTTGCATTAGAGACTGAATTCAAGGAAGGATCATTTTGAGTTTTTTTGTTAGAAGTTGTATTACTGAGTAAGACAATGTTCTGGAGAATTCAACATTTGGATAAGGATGAGAGAAAAGGAGAGAGAGAGAGAGAGTGACAAGAGAGGGGAAGGAAGAATTGTAGCATTAGAGGAAAAAGGAAAAGCGTAAAAGAATTATTTTTTGACAACATTTTTTAAATTTCAAATTCTTACAAAAGTAGCAAAAAATGGGCAATAAAATGTAGTCCTAGCCATGCTTTGGTTCCAAACAGCCTCTCAATGACAACAAAAATGTGAGATGTAGTTTTTTGTCTCAAAAACTTTTTAAGCCTTTTAAGTTTTAGCTGGGTTTAAACCTTTAAGTCAATTTAAGTTTTTAAGCTAAATTTAGTTTTTCTATGCATCTTCTAAGAGGAAAAATCTTAAATAGCATTTTTTACTTGCTCTAACAGCGGCAGAGACCAACATGTGCTTGCATGATCTTGGCTGTCCCTGCTGCCACCTGTCCTGTTGCTTCCAGGTGGCAGATCCTGCAAACCTCGTGACAGCTGTAGCGTGGGAGGGCTTGGATGCATCCAACCTGTCTCTTCTGCAGGCTTGGATGGCAGGTCACAGGCATTTCCCTGAGCTGAGCAAACAGTTGACATATGTGTACTGAGAAAAACTTTAACATGTGCATTTGTGTCTAAAACATTGTGTTTTCTGCTTTTTTTCTGAGAAACCGCTAAATCCATCGTGCTCTGCTCGTGTGCCTTGCAGGGAGGTTGCAACTTCCCCCTGAACTAATTCCCCAGCCCTATATTTCACCTCCCTTTTGATTGCTCTGTCATTTAAAGACTTCAGATAATAGGCCATTATTCTCAGAGTTGCTATTATATTTTATTAATAGGATGGGGGGAAATTTATAGTCACAAACTCTGAAAGATTTGCACTTGGAGCACTCACAGTTCTTGAAAAGGGCAATGCATTTAGCTGCCTCATTTGATGGATGTAGGTCTCATCTTTTCCCTCTAGTTTTCCAGGTCCTACCAGCATTTGCAACCCATGGGGACAGGTTGCCTTTCAGGTTGGTGGCAGAACCAGCAGTTTGGTCTCTTGGTGTCCAAGCATTGGCCAGTGGAATTGTTGCCAGCTGCAGCGGTGTGTTATGGGGATGGAGGCTGGAGCAGTGCTGGTGGCTGGAGTCCAGAGATCTGAGTTTTCCTCTCGCATCTGTGTGTGTGGGTGTGTGTACATGTACATATAGCCAGAACAAGTCTGTTCCTGTTTGGGAGATCAGTGTCAAAAGTATATTTTGTAAGACCTGGCCAGGCTCCTGTTTCCACATTATTAACCAAAAGCAGTTTGTTGGCTTTTGGGGGGCCTCTGCTTTTCCAAATTAGTGCATGGCTCTGTCTTTTCCCTTTGGAAAGGGAAGGACATGCTCCAGAGCCTCCATAGAGGCATGTCAGCAGCTCATCCCAGCTTGTTGGGGATGAGAACCGCATGATAGGGTGACCAAGGTGTGACTGCAGCAGGAAGGGAAGTAAAAACCTGTACTGGGGGATGGGGACAAACTCGCAGAAAGGTTTCTGCTCCCCTGGTGCTTAAAAGAAAAGGACAAGTACAGACACATCAGATCCAGCTGTGTCTCTCCCTTTCTCTGTACAAATCTTCTCCAGCCCTGCAGAAACATAAGACAAGGAGGTGTTTTTTTTTTCACCCTGAAGTGTCTGAACATCTGAGGCTGAAAATCCTCTTCTGCCTCACCTCCTTTTTCTCCCATGTTGGGTGTCTCCTTCATTTGTTATCCTTAGTGGGGGTTCAGCTGCTAATTGCAGGGTTCTGTAAGTGTGCATCATTAAGTTTTCAGTGAAAAGCATTTTCTGGGGGTATTTTAAGCTTCTTAGTACAGTGGGATGGCAAAAGGAATAAGGTGTGTTGGATGAAAGAGGCTTTGTGGTTGGCCTGCCTCTGCTAGGAGGAGGAGGAGGATGAGAGGGGAAGGAAGGGGAGCATGACTTGCTCTAGTCAGTGCACTAACCCATCCGTGCTGCCTCTCAAGTTGTAGCATCTGGGAAGGTGACCAAGAGGTGGCCCTCAGGGGAAATAAGACACCTGTGGTGGGAATCAGCTTTTACTTACTAGCTATTGCCTGACTGGTTTGGGATTTTTTTGTCTTTGACACATTTTTTTCTGGCTCACTTTCCTGTCAGGTCCAGAAGAAATGGTATTTAATCTGCAGATAGGCCCACAGCTGGAATAAATGTATGCATACTTGCACCTTTGGCTAGGTTTAGGTATTTTTCAGGGGGAGCAAAAGTGCTTCTATATTCTTGGAAAAGAATCATGCACTTTGTGCAAAGGAGAAATATAAATTCATTGCTACCTATTGTGGCTGTAACAGGTGGTCTTACTAGCTTTGCTTGTATCCTAAATAGTTGCAGTCACCTAGGTGCTGGTTTAGAGTCTGAAAAGGCATGTTGTAGTCTGGTCTGTGGCAGCAGGAGCACTGGGGCCTGTATGAATCATCCATGGCCAAACTCAGTGGTGGTGGGTGCTGGAAAATTGCTGTCCTGACACCCAGGCTGTACTAATCTAAATGTTTCTTTGATTATTAATGTGAAGACTTCACTATCCCAAACCAACATTGACAAATTGGTATCCGATAGTCAAGGATTTGAAGATGATTTTTCCTGGAAGAAACACTCCCAAATATTCTTATTGACAAAGTTGGAAATAGAAATTGGAATTATTTGACTCCCTGTTCAATCTGCAACCAACATACTTAACTGTTGGAAGAAATCAATGGGGAAGCCAGTGTGGTACTTGAGTAGTTCATTTGCAATGTTTCTACTGATGTCCTTTTAAATCACAATCTTCAAACATCCTTGGTTGACTATGAACAACATAGGGTTTCCAAAGCTGCAGAGGCATTAAGAAAATTTTGAAAATTAGATGAAGGATTTTGGATGCCCAAATATATACTCAGGAGCCCAGGTTTAAGCATCTGGGTTTGCAGATTTCGTTCTCTACACCGTTAAAAAGAGGAAAACAACTACCACTGCTGCTTGCTATTATCATTAATCCTAGCAATTTGAAGGTAGTTTATTTTGTTATAAATCAGTCAATTAATTCTGTTTATGAATTCATTCTGTTGCAAATTATCAAGCCATAGAAATTTTCTGTACATTAACACAATAAATCTTACTTTGGCACTGATGTTTTCTGTGTAACTCATAGCCAGCGAAAGTTTCACTTATTTATTTTTAAAATTTTTAATGTTTTCTCTAGTTAAGTCCAGTTCTTATGTAGTTTCCTCTGTCTCTCTGCTGATTTCTCAGTTTTTAAGGTCCCCAGCTTCTGGGGATGAGGTTCAAAAGGTCTTTGGGGAGAGCTGGTTTCCATCCTCAACTCAGGAGCAAGTGTTGCAGATCTCAATTTGCAAGCAAGGAACTGCTGATACTAATTATTTTGGTTGCTTATTTATCTCTTGATAGTTCCTACAATCCAATTAAAATCATTGTTGTTCCTTGCAGGTGGCATGGATCTTCATTTAGATTTCAGGAGATAAAAACAATAGCAGCTTGTGAAGATGACCTTTCTGTGAGGGTAAATTTCACTTTTGAAAATTCACTGTGAAATTCACTTTTGTTCCAAAAAATAAAAAGAAATGCAAAGACTATGGAGTGATCACAAGCCTCCAGCAGTGGAGATTTAAGATGGCAAATATTGTAAACCTTCTAAAAACCCTTATATCAAGACGCAGTTTTAATGATATTGAATTAAGTCTAGAATTACCAATAATTTCTGAGAAAGTTGTCAAGAAAAAGCTTATATATGCACGCTGGGATAAAATGTATTTCAGAAAAAATATAGTTTTGTTTTTTTTTTTTAAAAAAATCACCACCTACTTTCAAATGGTTCCCTGAGAAAATTATCTTTAAATATCTGAGGGAAATTGGCATAATGATTTAAAGTTGGACTGGAATGTTGCACGCTACATGTGGGTCCTAACAGTGAAATTAGAAGTAACATATACTCTGAGCTATGAGACAGATATTGCTTTAATGAAAGGCATAACGGTGACACTGCATGAACTTAATATTTAGCCAGTGACGTTTACACTTCACAAGAGCCCAGGGGAGGCAATTAGGAGGGCTGGAGAAGGAGGGAATAATTTTACCTGTCAGGTTTGTAAGTGGGCAGATCTGTGTGTGTGTGTGTGTCTGCATACTTGTATGGGTATGAAAGATCCAAAAACTAATGAAACAGAGAGGCTTGGCGGGGACTGTCAAGCCTGTGGTTAGAGGTGGGGAAGGAGCTGTTTCCAAACCCACAAGATTTATTTCTGGAACTGGTGGGTAGGTAGGGGGTGAAGTTAGCAGGCTTTAGCCCTCAGGGCTTTCATCTGCTTCAAATTCAGTTGAAAAAATTGCTAATTGTAACAGCAAGAAGGCAAAGTACCCAGGGACATCTTGCATTGTTATTTTTTCATTTAACATTTGTTCTCTGATTATTTACTCCCCTGCCCTAACTAAGGAGCCATAGGTGGAGAAGGCTTTAAATTCAGTGGTTGCAGCTCATGGGTCTCTGAATGATGCAGTACTGCCCAGAATTAACCTGGCAAACCAGAGCTCTCCTTTAGTGTTGGAAAACTAAATGGTGCTAAGCTGGTGTTGAAAGCTGTACAGAAATGGTCCTTACTTGGAGAACTTCCTAATACCAGAACCGGTGTGGCACACACATGCTCCTGCACTCCAACATGAAGATCTGGGTGAAGTCTTATCTGAACTCTGTGGTCTCTACTTGGTCTTTAGCAAGAGGTGAACCCCACATCTTTCACATTACTTTTGGGAGGTTGTGGATCTACAGTGTCTTATGTCTGAGACAGATTAAGCTGATGAATGTCACCAAAACTCTAAATCCAGAGTTCTTTAATTGTCCCATTCTTAATGATTTTCTATTCTGATACGTTTGTAGGATATTTTTTTCCTTTTTTTTTTTTTTTTTTTATTCCGGACCAAACCTTCCACCCTATTTCAGTGCTTGCTTGAGGCACTTCTGTGTTCCTTGCTGTAGAAGAGGGCACTGGGGACATGACCTGGACATAAACAAGACTTCAGACAGCCGGAACCATCTGAAGTCCCTGCCCCATTTTTCCTAGGACCAACTCCTACCACAGGCACTGGGAGGGATTTCAGGGTAGGGGCCAAATATCTCAGGAACTTGGGTCTGGAGCACCAAAGCAAATAGCAGTGGTGGGGCCAGGTGTCATTGCTTCTCCTCATCACCCTCTTAGGCACCTGCCCTGCCTCTGCCACAAGTTAATGGCCAAAATTAGTTATTAGAATGGTAGAATATCCTAAGTTGGAAGTGGCCCAAAAGTTGTTGGTGTGAATGCATGGATCAATTGCTGCAGTACAGCAAACTTATCACCAAGCAGTGCTTTGAGCTAACACACTTCTGTGACTGTGAGGCAATTATTTTGGGGGGAATATGTATGAATTAGATCTTAAAAGCTTGGCTTGAGCCAAGGGCAGAGAAGATACCTCATTTAGCCTGAGGAATGCTTTTGACAGAGACATGTTGTCGCCATATCTCTTGGCTGGGAATAGGTTGTACCTTTCCTGCAAATTGAAATATTTCACTGAAGTCCAACAGCTGCAGGAACAGCAGCTTGTCTCTTGATCACGTTTGCGCTTTTAAAATCTATTTCTAGTCCAGCAATGAGAAGAAAATCCAAAGCTCATTCAAATGAACTTTTTAATGGAAAAAGTCACATTAAATCTAAAGCAATTCCATCCTCTTGTCTGAGTCATAACTTTTTAAAGACTAGGGGCTGAGGCTGCAGTTAACCTTGCCTTAGCAATGCTCGGTACTTATCTGTGAGTAGAAAGGTGATGGTGGGAAAGACTTGTGGTGTTATTTTTCCAAGGGCCTGATCATTTGGCTATCTAATTTGGGAAGCAGGATTATCTCTGCCTGACTCTTATCACCCTTTCAGCCAGGCAGATAGTGGCCAGCACATTACTCACTGTTACCCATGGATATCTGGTGTCTGAGTATGTGTTATAAAAAGTGGCAGCCGAAACAGTGAAACCTCTCAGCACTGAGCACAGGGAGGTGGCTTCAGCCCCATATGGAAAGAGGTGGACAGACTTGTCCTCTGGACTTGTTCTCATCATCTGAGAAAGCCTTGGTCGCTCTGCTCTGTTGTCTCACAGTTAGTTACTCCTCAGGATTAAAGGATGGGAAGGCAATATACTGTAATATGGGAAACTTCCCTAACTTCCTTTTTTTTGACAAAACTGTAGTAATATGGGCACCTTTATAATTAATTAATTAAAAAAAATAAAGTCCTTCACTATCTGTTGCTGTCTTCTCCCTGACAGCTGGTTGTGAGGCACCAGGGAGAGATTTAACCTCTTACTAGTGCTTCAAAGCTTTATCTTCCCTACAGGGTTTCAATGTGCCTAATTTGTGGGGGTAATTTTTTTTTTCTCCTGTTCCAGAGATGGAAAATAGAGACATGCAGTTTAGAGGTGCCAATAGCTCCATTCTGGAAATCCAGAATCCCCTTGGGTTTGGGTGAGTCAGTGATAACATGCTGAGTGAAACCTGGATTACCTGGCACTCTTCCAAATTTACCCTTTAGGATGCTCATACTCAGACTTTGATGGTGAGTCTGGACAGGCAAGAAATCCTCCCCCTCCCTAATTTGGTGCCTGGAAAATGCTGTAGGATCTCACCCTTAAATGTTCTTGTAAATGTAGAAGTTGGAATTTTCAGAAGATGAAGAGAAGCTTTAGGGAAGTTTTAGGGAATGTACTAGGTTCTTTTCTTGCAGAGGTGAGCTACTTCTGCTCTCACTGGGGTTTGAGGGAAGGAAAAGATGAAATGGAAAGCGTTTGCCATTTCCTCCAAGAATGGTGGAGAGATTTTGGGATTGCAAGGACTGATACCTGCTATGCCATGGTATTGGACTTGCTGGGGATGCAAAAAAATGTATCTAATACACGCAAGCTCCTGCATTCCATTAAAGCAGTGCTTATGCTTTAACTTGCAAAGATGAAGAAATGCTGGCAGAGATTTTTTTTTTTTTCAACGTTGACAGAAATGTTTATTTGTAGGGAGTCTTCTGACTTGAAACAAACCCCTCAAACTGCTCCAAAATCATTTGGCAAGTTCTCTCCATGGATCTCTCTGATGGACCTCATGGATTTTCAGTTGCTTGTGGTGTGTGAAAGAGTGAAAATGAGCACAGGTTGGAAAGCCTGGAGAGCATGGATAGAGCCACGAGGCTGGGTCGGTAGAAGGCGCAGGTCACACTTGCTCATCACGACGTGTGACACATCCCATGCTGACCAAGGTTACTGAGAAGCACCTGTGGTTTTGTTTCATTGCCCTTAAATCTGTACCAGTGCAAACTGGCCTATTGACAAAAATCCACTGGTATGTGTGTAGTGAGGAGCAGAGACAGAAAAGAAGTAATAGTGAGTCACAGCAGTCAAGAAGGATCAAAGATTGGCTATTTTTGACACACAAAAGGGTAAGTGATGCTGAACTCTCTCTAGACTGATTCCAGCTGAACACAAAGCATTTTAACCTCTTAATCCTCACTTCTGAGTTATAGCTCAGACATTCAGAGCTTTGTGGCTTTTTGGAGATTCTCTGCTGTGTGTGACCCTAGTCTCAAGCAAATAACACTCACCCCTGGCTGCTGCACAGTGTGTGTTGAATGCTGAGTGTGGTGTTAATCTTTCAAGCTCTGTGAGTTTTTTGCCTCTGTTACTGACCATGATGGGAATTTGTGGGAATCCTTTCTGAGAAAAGCCATCAGGTTGGATGGGGCTTTGAACAACCTGGCCTAGTGGAAGGTGTCTCTGCCCATGGCAGCAGGATTGGAATAAGATGATCTGTAAGGTCACTTCCAACCCAAACCGTTCTGTGCTCGTTGTGTGACCTATGAACTGTGAGTGTAATATTTCCCATTTTGATTTGTAGAAGCTGAACCCAAGTTTCGCCTCATTCTCCTGAGAGTGCTCCTAATGTCCCCAAACTGCTCTCAAGGAAGCTGTTCCTGGGCTCTCCTCTGTCATCTTTCCACCTTGGCCATTTGCTAATCTCCTCACCAAATGCTGAAAGGTTCCTTCATGCTTCCCACCACATGGACTTTTGTGACTATGAATCCATATCCATTGATTGTAGATATGAAAGCACTATTTTGATTTGAGCCTTGTTTGTATTATTTTTGGTTTGCATATTTGGCCTTGACATAAAACCCTTATGAGAGACTCTCACTTAGCCAAAGCCATTTCTGTATTCACTACAGATGAGCGTGGTGCTCTAGGGAACCAGTTTTATTCTAGGCTTTGCCAGTGATTCATTTCTGGATGCTGTCTGTGTGATTCCCTGTGGGCCTCAGTTTCCTGTTCTGTAAAATGGAGATAATACCCTTTCATGGCACAGGGCTGCTTTGAAGCCTTTACAAAATTACTCTGATGTGTTTGCATGAAAGTTTCTATAAAGCAGATTTAAAAAAGCATGCAGCCCTCATTGAGGGGCTTGTATGGAGTCATCAGGACTACAGAATTTCTTCCCAGAATGAATGTGTCTGTATCGAACCCTCAGACAATGCTGAACACTGAAACAATATTCGTGTAACTCTTCTAAAAGCATCCACTGTTGGTGCCCATGGCAAGGTTTGCTGCTATTCATTCTTTGTTTATTTTATGTAAATCCTTTTTCCTTCTCATTGAAAACACACAAAAAAAGGGACCAAAAAAAAAAATTTGCTCTGTAAAGCCCTATGAAATTGATTCATCTTGAAGAAATTTTTAACAGCACCAAACATCTCCTATCTGTGTGATTTTAATAGAACCCTCTTTCTCCTGAGTGTTACTGGGGGGTGTGGAAGGGAACCCTAAAATGAAATGAAAAAAAAAGAAAGTGAATGAAAGAGATGCAGAATTCTTGCCTCCTTGCCTTTCTCACTCTGGTCCTTTTATGTGAGCTCTCCCACCACCCCCTCCTCCATCTCCCTCCCTCCTGCTCTGCCTCAGTTCCCATTGAAATGTCAAATGCAGCAGTTGTCTGCAAGTGAAAGAGGGGCTCCCTGGTGGGAACAGGCTGCCCTTCTAACCTGAAGGCCTCGGCTGTTCTCTTCTCCCCTTTTTGGTGTTTCCCATCCCACTTTCTCAGCAGATGTTGTGTGGGGCAGCACAGGCTGTAAAGGAATGAGTTTCTTTTCACCTGGCCATGTGAATGGGCTGGCACAGAAACCCTGGCTTATTCTCTCAGACTCTGGCAACAGCTTACACAGAAAGAGATTGTTTCGAAGAGCTGTCTCTCTTTTTTTTTTTTTTGAGACGAAGATAGGGGAAAAAAGGCTGAGAGACGCTGGCTGTATTTTAAGCTTCTTCCTTGGGTGCCAAAGGAGTCCTTGGAGTTTTGTTGCTGCTACTTTTGTTCCTTTTATAGTTTCCATTCAAGCCTCAGGCTTTCAGCTCTCTTTTGTCTTAGCCCTGCTTTTCCCAAGCAGTTGACATGAGAATTGGTTCAGTAAGATGGTGCAGGTTCATCCAGGAGCATTGCCCCGTTTTAGTTTTTTGACTCTTTGGTGGAAATTTGGAAAAGAGTGACATTTCCCATGCTTCTGCAGGGAAAATATTTAGTTTCAGAAGACTTCTATCTGAAAACATGTGACAATGGGGAGCAAAAATGATCAAACTGAATCCTAATGTTGAGTTTTGTCACTGCTATTTGAGATTGGAGAGGCATCTTAAAGGTGGAAGAAAGAGGCTGTGTGAGTTTTCACCTTTCCCCCTCTTTTGGCTCTCTGAATATCTGACTTAATATGGTTGGTTGTCCCTTGTAGCCTGTTCTCTTTCCTTTGCCTGGATCTTGGGCATCTTACAGTTGACCAACTGAACCACACCAGAGGGGTTCCTAGAAGAGATATTCCCTCTCCTGTGTGGATGCCTTTGCTTGGCACTTCCAGACAGTCTCACTTAACCAGCCCACTTTTGGCTGTGTCTCTGTGCTCTGAGCCCAACTCATTATATTGAGACCTTATATATATTCAAGAACAAATTATGTACCTGGATTGTGAATAATTTGATTGCTGGTGTGAGAAATGCACGCACTGCTGATCCTGAGAAATGAAGCCGTCGTTTACTGATTTAATGAGTAAATAACAAGCTGCACTGAAATATTGTAGGGATATTGTGCCAGTGGTCCTCTTTGGGTCTTTATACACATTTTAACTCCAGTTATTTTTTTGTTGTGTGTGCGTGTGGTTTTTTAAAAATCTGAAGTTTATTTTTGCAGTGGTGCTTGGAAAGCTGTAAATGATCCACAAGGAATTAACAGACAAAAGTCCCTGGCTCTGCTCCACCCTATTGAAGCTGATGGCAAAACTCCCATTGAATTCAGTGGATGTAACAACTAGGGCCTGTGAGAGCAAACAGTAAATCAGTTTTATAATCACAGTATCTTTCTGTGTCCTGTACTTAGTGCTTTATGTGACCGAGGTGTTAGGTGCTTTTATGATTATGAAAGGCACAGACAAATCACAAGCATCTTCTCAGGTGAAATACAAACATGTGAGGGTGAAATTTCTAAATTTGAAAGCTCTAGGTAGGCCTCAACTTTCAGGTAGTATTATGGAAACCTGCACTCAAATTCTGTAAATAAGAATCCATAAAAAGTATTTGAGAGGTTGAACTCCCTCTCCATCCATCATGTAACCAGCAAGTATAGGAGAACATTTTCCCTTTCCTGTTTGTAAAAAGTACAATTTTTAGAGACATGGTACTATAGGAATCAGCAAATTGAATCTCCTGCCAGGACAAGTGAACATGTCACAAATCCCACTCCAAATCTAAGCAAGAGGAGATGGATCATCTGCAGTCAGATATCCTGCAAATGTGGTGCCTGTGGTTAGAAGTTTGCAGAGGCTTTTATCCCTGTGTCTGTTCTGGCACATCTATCAGTGTTAAGACCATTATCTTAAATAATAGGAAGGTTTAAATAGCACAGAGGTATCATACTTATTCAATCTGTTCTGTCAGTGAAGTACAAATTATTTGATGAAGGAAATAAATATCAGTATCTTACACTTTACATGGGAGAAACCATGACTCCAGGGCATGGACAAATATTCAAGGATTAGAAGTTCAGCTTTTTCCTAAGTCCTATTTTAGCATCTTATCCCCTACCTTTTAAAGACTTTATCCTTAAAACGTGTCTTGAGCTAAGGGCTCTGTATTGTAAAGTTTTCCTATTGATTCCTTCCCTGGAGTTTGTGCCTTTTGTAGGAGATGGGGCATTGCTAATTGCTTCAGCTGTTCTTGACTGTTACAGGGCACTTGAGCAGAACTGTGTAGCCTCAGTGTTTGTGCTTTGTAAAATAACCCTTTGGCCTTGCAGAATGGGAGGATTAACAGGTTTAGCCTTCTTGATTTGTTTTGAATTATTTTGTATGCCGTATTCATCGAGGGGACAACAAAACTGAAGGTAAGACAAGGTTCTTACTAGGCTGTCCAAAGATGGACATAAAGTGCTATTGTTGCTCTTCCAGCAATGACACTGACTGCAATAAAAGACATCTGGGTAGGAAATTAGCAGGCTGCTTCCAGGGAGCATCCATGGTGTACCTTAGCCCTCCATGAATGCTAGCCCTGCTAGGCAACCAGGATAGTGAGCTGCAGGCAGCTGTGAGCCAGGCCAAAGACAGAAAAAGAAAAAAGCCTGAGAAAAAGGGGTGTGTTCTTCCTAATTGTGCTTTGGACTGGAAGTCTTTTTANTTTTTTTTTTTTTTTTTTTTTTTTTTTTTTTTTTTTTGTTGCATTTTTCCACTTCCTTTTCACCCTCCAACAGCAGCCAGTGGGTTGCAGGGCAGGAGAGAATTGTGTGGCTGTATCCAGCCCCTCCTGCTCTGCCTGACCTCGGGTGGGTTTGGGGCTTATTGTAGGAGAACTGCAGCAAGTGTACATGTTCATGTCACAGCATATGGCTCTGGGAGCTGGGTCAGACAAGAGACAAGACCCTTGGGAAAGGATGGTGAAACCCACCATATGGTGAAGAACAGAATCTGGCTCTGGATGATGGTAGAGTTGCAGTTGCACCTAAGGATAAACATCCCGCCATAATGATGAGATTTTTTTGAAGTGGCTGGTGGCTGATGTAAAGTTCAAAGTGTTTCCAGCCTTGAAGAGATATCTCTGAGCAGTGCTTTGTAGAAGGCAGTGGTGGAGAGGAAGAGGTGGAAATAGTGTGCCCAGGGTTAGGTGAGAAGTCAGTGGCAAAAAGAATTAAATGTGACTGTCCTCTGCCCAGGCTGTCACCCTCTCTCCTAGGCCATCTTTTCTCTCACCAGTTTGTGCAAGTAGACTAACCCTCAGTTAAAATTGGATCGTGAAAGACAACAAAAAGGAGAGGGTTGCTCAGGGGAGGGAGAAATGACTTCGGGCAAGAGCTGAGGGGAGATGGTGCAGCACAGGGCAGCAGGGCAAGAGTCGTGGCAGCACCAGTGAAAAATGCTGCAAGATCATAAGGATAACCAGAACTGTCTGGGTGGGAGAAGCTCCTCCTGGTGATGGTCTCACTTCTCAGACACATTTCTTGTTACCTGTTTTGTCTTTGCTTCTCTGTTCTCTATTATTAGATGGGTATTGGCAACAAACCAGTTCTCAAATATTTATCAAAACTCTTGAATTGATTAATCAAAATTTCTCATGTAAGCCTCCCATCTTTAAACAGTGAAGCAGTGATAGCCTCTGGAGATCCAGCGGTGCTGGAGGCAACCTGAGGCATCTCCTGCCTTTCAGCACAGGCTCAGGGTTGAAATGCTGGCAAGGCCAGCTGTAGCTCAGGCAGCAGCCTCAAGAGGGAGAGAAGGCTTTCTCACCGGCTTTTATGACCAATGTTCAAAGAGAAATGCCTTTAGAGAAGAAAAGACTGGGCTTTCTGGCTGTACAAAACTCAGCCCTGCAAATCTGTTCTGTGGCTTTGTTTTTATTGATGCTCCCCTTCTGCCTAATCCTTCCCTTTGCTCCTGCTGATGGCTGGGGACATTTCTAAACCTGGGGACTTTAAAGCTTAGCCTGGGATAAGAATTCTCACCTAAATAAATGCAAGTCTGCACTTTTTCTCCTCAGTCAGAGATGCATCATCCTCATGTATGACAGGACAAATGGCCTGCACAGAAGGGGAATGAACTTGAACTTGAACAGTTCCCTTGAACAGAATGATGCCCTGGCACTGTGTGGTTGATCGCTGGACAAGACTTGCACAATTGGACAAATGACCAATAAAATAACTAACAAATGGAAAACACTCTACTCCCTACAAAGAAGCTGGCTATTTAAAGGCAGCAAGAGATTTGCAGCACCAGCCCTAGCAACAAGGACAAAAGTTATCCCAAACATGTGTGTGAAGCAGAGCTCCAAACACATGAGGCCAAGCCATCATGAACCCACTGTGTCATACTATAAATAGAAAGGGGGCCTTCATTAACTTCTTAAGGGGTGATGCCAAAGCATCAGAAAAAAATTGTGGTGCACGTAAAGAAGCAGCACATTGCACCATATCTAATTGCCAGAGTAATTATTTTCTGCTATGCAAATTACCAGAAGCAAATCCACTGCAGTGCATGTATGTGTATTTAATTATCAAGTGCTAGAGTTGAGGGACTAGATTTAATATGTTCGTAATGAAATTGCCAGAATTTGTGTGTGTATTTGCAGAGAACTCGTTATTTTACCACAGCTGGATTTGTTTATTTTAAATAAATCATTATGGCAGATACAGTTTCTGCATGCTTGCCCATTTGCCGATTTATCATAAAAATTGTGGTTTCATTTGTATGTGTGGTTTTTATCAAACACACATCGCCCCTCTTCCTTGCCACCTATATGTTTCTGTATGTTTTAGGGAGGAGTTCAATCCAAAGAAAAGGTAGTTGCCCATGGATAAACTAAGAGTGAAGGAGTAGGAGGAGTGGAGGGAATAGTAGGATGAGCTGGGTGGGTTTAGGTTTTATAGTGTTTTGGGTCTTCATACTTGTAGCCTGAAAATTGGAATTCTAGCTTCACTCATTTGTAAGCCAAGCCTGTTACTATTCAATGGCTATTTGATGGTGTGTATGAAGGAAGTCAGTGCTTTTGGTTTCTATTTTATATTTTCTCACCATAACAAGAAACAGCAGAAGAAGACACAGAATTATCACTCTGAACCTGAGATCGTTTTGCCCCTCTTAAGCTTCAGACTTTCTAGACCAGAGCTTTACTAAAGATATTGGGATATCAATTCAAGGCTCAAGTTGTAAGAAAAATACTAAAACTGGGAAAAAATACTTTTGCCACTTTGTCATGTTTTGGTGGTTTTCTGTTAATGGAACTCTTGGAAAAAGAGGTCTGAAAGCCAGCAGTATAGGTAGCTGTTCAGCCAAGAAAAATCATGTTGTGTAGTCCCCAGGAGTGGCGTGTGTGACCTGATCCTGTTAAAAACTTGGAATCTGCAGCTTGGAGGAGATGCTCCATATCAGTCCAGGCTCCAGTCAGCAAAATTGATAGTTAAGTACAGATTTTTTTTCCTGTGTCTCTTGCCTTGTAGCTTTGCTTACCTTAATCTGGCAGCAGCAACCTGGATGCAGCTGCCTACTGCTTAACACCCAACTGTTTGTTGTGGTCACCGTTTCAAAAAGTGGGAGGGAGGCTCCAAGCTGTCCAGTTCCTGACGTGCCACAGCAGTGCCAGGTCAAAATATGGTTGCAATGCAATTAGAAACACAAACCATTGCCAAGCCATTGTGTTTCTTTGTTTCCTCTTGTGGATATCGACTCAAGTAACAAAACACAATAAACCAGGGGTAACAAAGAGTCATGAAGGTAACGTGCTGTGTCACGGATGGTGCTTTGGGGCCAGCTTCTGGTGACATTTCTGTGAGGGTGCCCAAAGGACCCTTATTCACAGTGTCCATGAGCTGGTTTCTGCATAATTGATGAGTACCCTGAGGTTCTGCCTCCCCCTCCTCCCTAGGACGTCCTTTTCTGTGTTAGTTTATTTTTTAAATAATTAACAGACTTTGTGACTGCCTGTCTATCTGTCTCACTGGAATTCCTCTCCAGCTGCTCTCACCTCTCCCCACAGCCCCTCCCTCTCCTCTTCAACACGATTTTCCTTTCACTGTATCTTAAAGGGATTTTTTATTTTGTGCAGTGAAACCTCTCAGCTCTCTTTGAATGAGATACCCTTTGCTGCTTGTTGGTATCCTGAAATCTTCCTTTCTCCCCACCATTCCTTTCCTCCTTCTCACTGAAGGGAACTTTCAGTGCAGGGTAACTCTTCTCTGATTGGCATCTTTTCTCTCTCTCTCTCTCCAAGTTGCAGTTACAAATTGCCTGTCCTTGTAGTATAAAGTTGTGGATGCAGCTGGGGATGGGCAGGGGACACCATTCCCACCCTGTTTGTCCCTTCCTGTGACTGGTGCTGGCTGCTGTGGTCTGACCCATGTGTAGATTGGTATGGCTGACATGAATATGAAGTTATTCAAGCAGCCCTACATGCATCTTATGTTCAGGCATTGGTAGCAAGGACTAGAGCATGTCCTCTCCACAAGCATCCTTCTTACAATGGTGTCAAGCAGTAGAGAAGCACATCTTCATGGCACTGGGAAAATCAGCTCTTGAAGTTGTTGTCTTCCCTTCTGCTGCCACACTGTCCTCTATTCCCAGAAGAAAGTCCTCCTAGTAGAAGAATAGAAGTACAGTAGAGTAGCTGGAGGTATTTGCTTTATGTTTTGAGCTATGTGTAAGTGGCCAGCAGCAAGGGTAGATGCCATGGCCCTGGTGGAAATGGTGATTTCTTTGTAAAATCCCATGATCTCAGAGAAATGCTGGTTTCTGGGCATATGTATTTGGGAGCGTGAAATGCCAAGATTATGCTTATTGAACCTGAGCCTCTTCTCATTGTCAACAGTAGACTTTGTCATGTTGTTCCTCTTGACCCCATATGAAGACCATTTACTTATTTTAATAATTTAAAAATTAATCTTGCTTTCCATCTCTGTTTGCCTGGGCTTGCTGCTCCCCAGATCCCCATTTTAATTGATACACAGCTTGTGGCGTGGCTGGAGGCTCTGCCAATAACACAGATATTCCTGGCATGGCAGGCAGAAAGGCCCCCTCCCTCCGACACCATCGTTCCAAGCAAACATCCGACAAACATTCTGCTTTGATGTGGGTCCTGGGTTTGCAGCCTCAAACGAGGAATCTTTGGAGCCCCGTCTGCACTGTTCCTTGTGCCAGAAATTGCAGCAATGTCATAATGGCTGAGCAACTGTGTCCTCAGCATGGTGGAAGGAATATTTTGCAGCTCCCCAGCAGACATGGCTGTGCTGCAGAATAATCAAGAGCAGCCTGGGCCTGGCAGGGATTTGGTCTGTGAAAATAATAATAATAATAATAATATTCAGGGATGGGGAATGGGTGAGAGGGCTGTTGTTGGACCATCTGAGGCACTTGTCAGAGGACATTAGCCCTGCAATTAGGGGAAGCTGAAGAGGAGGGAAGGGAGGAAATGCTGCAGCAGGGAGGGCTTTGTGTCAGCATACAAAGCTTTTTTTTCTCAGCAGGGCTGCTGGGATTTGCTCAGGTCTCCTCCCAGATAAATTAACTCAGTACAACACCTGCTCCTTTAATATGGCCAGGCTAACTCCACTGCAGACCTGGCCTTTCTTTCTCTCTCTTTTTTTTTCATTTCTTCCTTTTTTTTTTTTTTTTTTTGGATAACATGGAAGCAGCCTGTGAACTCCCTTCTGTTTTCTCCCTCCCTAAACCATGTGTTGTCATGGAGGATAAGATTGTTTCCTCCAGAAGAATGACTGGAAAAAAACCTCCAGATTTGAAAGTTTTAGAACAAAACTCCACTAAAAAAACCCACCACCCAACAGCCAAGCTGGCAAGAGGTGAAGGGTATGTAATTGCTATTCCTTCTGCAGCCCACTAAAGCTGCATGTTTTAACCATATGAGGACAGCGGGGAATTTTCTCTTCCAAAAGCATCAAATGCAGGGTTTGCATTTTCTTTCTTTTCAGGAGGGGTGTGGGGTGAAAGAAGTGGACTTCATTTTCCCTGGGATTAGCTAAAGCTCCTTCCACTTTTATGTTGGCAACATGAGGTTTCATCAGACCTCTGATCCTGTGCTGAATAAAAATGTAGCATTACTGTCAGACTGCAAAACAGAGGGCTCAGACTTAACTGGATTAAAGCGCATTCAAGACATCATTCTTGGCTACATGGAATGGTGCTATGCGGGCTGCTGTGGTCTCAAATTCAGCGTGAGCATAGAGGAGGGTCCTGCTCACTGATGCTGCCTGGAGAACCTCAGGCTAAACTTTGTTCCAGGATATTTGACGTGATGCTCGGATGTCCCATTGCTGCAATTCCAAGAATTCATCTTTGATAATGCACCATTGGCAGCAGGCTCCCTAGTCAGTGGGGTGCACCTCATATTCATGGAGATGTATGCACAAGCTTTAATTGCAAATAAATGTGCTGAGCCACATTTGCTTATAGTTTGGTGTTTGCCTTTCCCATATGAATAAACATCCCTGTCTGCTTCTCTCTGTCTCACACACACCCTTGAGAGCACTTTCACAGCCTGTTTGCCATTGTTGGCTCTTAGTTTACTCTTTGGACACTTTTCTTTCCAGATTTTGCAGGGGTTTTTTCTGACCTCTGCTGATGGTCCAATGTATTGTGTGTTGGATGGTATATTTTACAAGGGAGAAGGAGCCCCAGAGCATCCACTCGTGCCATGTTATGTGTTGTGCCTCTCGTTGAGCACCTCCATGCTTGGATGTATCCCCATATGTCCAGTAATGAGCATGGGCTAATTGCCTAGGCAGATAGAAAAATAGATAGGTAATTTGTAGCTATTTAATTTTACATTAGGCAGAGGGATGTAGGGGCAGAGGCTAATGTTGTTGGCATTTCTTTTCAGGGTTGTTAACCAGATATGCTGCCTCTGGGGCATAACAATGCCTCCCTCAGCAGAGCTCTCTAATACTTTTATTACATTCTTATTAATTTAGCAATGGCCTAAAGTCTGTGAGGCACCTTCCAAGGCATGATCCCTGCCCTGAGGACCTTATAGACTAATTCCAAAGCATGATACAACCAGGGATTACTCAGTGAGGGCAAGGGCCTAATGGAGTAAGAAATGGTTTGTATTAGATAAATGGATAAGGATGAATCAGTGGAAGAGTTAATCACGTCGTTCCTTGCAGGCATGTGGGGATAAGCAGCTCCTTAGGAGGTCCATGATGTCTTTCCGAGCAGGACCATAGCTGAAGGTTGTCTCTCCTGTCTCCTAGCTCTATACGGTTGGCTGCCCTGGGAAGCAACATTCTCCAAGTGGAAGAAGCTCCATGAGTAAATGGCCTGGTCAACAAAATTGTTGGTTGTAATCTCCAAAAGTGGCCATGTTCTGTCCCCTAAGGGACACCAACAGCTCTCACTCCATTTTCCCTCTTAGCCCTTTAGGTACAGAGGGCTGGGCAAGTTGTTTTCATCTGAAGAGAAATTGCAAAGATGTGCCTTTCTGCCACAGATTTCAGCTCTTGAGAAGCCACACACTGACAGTCCCAAACAAAAGAGCTATCCAGGAGGCTGGGGAAAGGGCTGGAGGGGAGCGGGGGCTGGAAAAGGGCTTGTGCTCAGGGGTGGCCAAAGGGTTACCCTGCTCCTCCCAGCACCTGTCCTCTCCGTTTGAAGCCTGTAAGCTGCCCACTAAGGCCAGTGGCTCGTGGGACAGATGGGTCTGCAACAGCTGAGGGAGCTCAGGGCAGGCGGGATGAAAGCGAGACGACAAGACCTCCCCTCGGAGCCTCAGCAGCACAGGCTGGTGTGAGCCAGAGGGGAACATTTGGTGTCCATGTGGCATCTGGCAGCAGAGTTTGCTTCTCTGGCATTTCCTTTGGTGAAAGGAAGAGCAAAGCAATTCGCTTCCAAACAGCTGTTCTGCTCCTCTGGGAGGGAACAGCATCCTTCTCCTCTTTCTCCCTGCCCTGGCCCTTTGGCAGGATGCTGCATCACAGCCCCATAAATTGACACCCCCAGCCCCAGGTGAACATCCTTTGCCCTCACTTACTCTTTAATATTCTTTTACTACTGAGAAAAGAAATCCCTCTGCATCACTTACTTTAAAAATGAGTTGCTGTGGCAACTGGACACTGGGTTTAAAGAGCTTGGCTCAGTCTTCTTGATATCATTGTTTGACTTCCAGTTGCTGGAGCAACAGATCTCTGAGAAGAACCAGTGAGGCTGATGTTTCTCTTTCTTTCTTCCTCCAAGTTGCTTTTCTTTGGGGCCTGAGAGCACCAGCAATGGTTTGCTTTTCACTGAAGACACACACTGTTAACATATGATGGGAAGATGTCAGGCAGTATTAGAAGAAATGGAGGTTAGGTCAAAGGCTCATTACAATGGGAGAATTCCTAGAAAACTGAAAAAAAAAAAAAAGAAAAAAGAGAGAATGAATGAATGAGCCATTATAATTCCCAAGATCAGAGTGTTAGAGAAGTGCCTCTAGCACACTCATTGTTAGGCGTTTATCAAGTAATTTTTTTCTATTGGTTGTGCTGAACCCCAAATTTTTTCCAAAGCAGAGACATAGCTGGAATGACAAGCAGGGAACATGAAATGCCATCAGATACAACTAAGTCAAGTCCATAATGCAGCTCCTTCATTTCCATTTGATGAAATAATACGCTTACAGCTTCTTTCCAAAAAGTTTTCTTAATGTCCATGTTGTTTCTGGCCAAAGAGCAGCTGTTTAACCCATCCCAGACAACTTTCCTCTGCATTAGGATACAGGATGGCATATGAGACAGCTATTTACTTAATTATTGATTTCTAAAACTACATGTCCTCCATGCTGACTGTCCAAGGCTCTGACTGCAGCCACAGGGGTGGTGCGAGGGTGCTGCCCTTCAGATGCAACAATGTCACCCTGTGCCAGCAGCCACTGGGATAACAGTATCTTGAAGATGATGCACTGAGACTTCAAGAACCAAAACACTGTCCTTTTTCAAAATGCTTATAGCCAGGAATGCTCAGCTCCATTTTTCCCAGACTGAGACTCTCCATTGGGTTTTTGCACTGTGGTGGCTGACAGC
Source organism: Serilophus lunatus (assembly GCA_013399895.1). Taxonomy (NCBI): domain Eukaryota; kingdom Metazoa; phylum Chordata; class Aves; order Passeriformes; family Eurylaimidae; genus Serilophus; species Serilophus lunatus. The sequence continues at coordinate 1,159,307 of VXBA01004485.1, read as the reverse complement.
ATCCTGGTCCTAGCTCAGCTTTTTGAGTGAAAAACCACCACGTTCTTGCACAGAGTTCTTTGTGAAATTGAGCTGGTTTTCACAGAATCATAGACTCATAGAATGGTTTGAACTGGGAAGGACCTTTAACATCATCTAGTTCCAAACCCCTTGCCATTGGGTGGAGGTTTTCCCTGGGCTTAGTGTTTGCCGAGCTTGAGGTGACAACAGCTATTGGCTTTTAACCTGATGCTGAATTTACAGTTCTCTAGGTCTGAGTTTTGAATTTCTTCCTGGGCTGACCAGGTGTAGTGTAAAGGCCAGAGCAAAAGGAAGGCTGGAGGTAGAATGATGCATGAACTGGAATAAAGTTTTGGCATTATGCATTAAATGAGTAATAATAAGTGAAATGTCAAAGCAGAGGCTGGTTTTTTGCACATATTTTAAGCTTAAAACCAATATACTAAACTATTGGTCTTTCAGCAGGCTAAACATATTCTTGACTACCTGATAACATGTCCATAAGATTTCAGTTTGTATCAGTGCATCAGGAGTGGCTGTAAGTGATGCTGTTGGATGGGATAGGATGAATAAAATATAAAATGCAGTTTTTAGTAAAAATGCAATTTAAAAGTCAATTTTTAAAACAAAACTTCAGAAATAGTTATTTAAAAAGTTAAATCTGCTGGTGTAAATTAAAGGAAGCTCATTAAAAGGTACTTAGACTCATAGAATTGTTAAGGTTGAAAAAGACCTCTGAGATCATTGAGTTCAACAGTTAACCCAGCACTGCCAAGGCCACCACTAACCATGTCCCCAAGTGGTGCCACTAAAGTACTTAAAAAGCTTGAGCTTTTTTGCTCTGGGAATTCCTGCTAATGTACTTGACTGTCCAGCTCATACCAGGTTTTCATGTACATATAGAAGTGCAAACTTTTTCACAATGAAGTTATGGTTTCTGTATTACACCCTCAATGCCCACAAAATACACAGAATTCAAATTAACAAATACATATGCCTCAAAGTCTACACAATGTCAGCCACAAGTATGCAGGCAAGAATGCTGGTTGCTAGAGCTTGGAGTCAGCTATTAGTGAACATTTGTATGGTGCTCAGATAATTTGTTCTTAAGTGCCACGCATGTACCACATGGTTCAGATGTGGTTTGAGTAGCTATAAAATGGGATTTCAAACTGGATCTGTCCTTACACTTAAAGCCACGGCTCAATTAGGGCTCAGATGCATCTCAGCTATAGGTCTGGCATCCTGAGTCAGGGATATTGTGACTAGCTGGGTTTTGTGGAAGCTAAAAGGCACAGATTCAGCTGCTTATTAGTGAATTTGTGCACGTGCCAGCCTGCAGTGAAATGTACTTGAAATAACCTATCCTAGATGCCTCTATGAGGATGATGGCCCTGATGATTTAGCTATTTTGGTTCCAGTTTGAATTATTCATGTATTTGAAAACACTCATGAATTATTTGTGTTTTCACTAAATATATAATTTAAAACCCCAAATCCTTCTGACAAAATATGATATTTATTTATTTCTCAGTGCTCTGAGATGCTGCCCCAACCTTGAAACAACCCTTCAGCCATGAGTCTATGGGGAGCTGCAGTGTTAGGGCACAGTGATGTTTCAGGCATCAGCATCCCTTCCTTAACCTGTGCCAGCAGGGAATCAGCCCCTGTTTCAGCAAGAAAAAGAAAGATTCTTCTAAAAATTAGATCTAGCCCCAACTTGTTTTCTTTAAGTTCTGGATACTGGTTTTGGAGAATGGCACCTATCTTGCACACATGGGTTTAGGGTTTAGAGTCTGCTCCAACACACCTGGATTTAAGGTGCCCAGCAGTGGATCAAAGGATCTTGATCCCTGCGATGCAAAGTCCTGATTTGGTACAAATTCACAAGCTGGTTCAAATGCATTCAATTGCTTTGTGGCATAACTTGATCCTGTGAACCTTTGTGCCAAGTCCAGTGCTGTCTGTCATCCTTAGACTGACAAAATGTGTCCAACTAACTTAAAGCTGGAGCACATCACATCATCTGCTCAGGCTAATTCAGCAAAAATGTGTTTGTGCTTGATCCAGATCAAATCTGTCCTGCCACAAAATCTAGGAGTACAACAGATGTGATATTAATAGATATGGAACCACAGCCTAAGCCTCTCCCCCTCGCTAAACATCTGCAGCAAAGGGGGGATGGCAGTGCTGGGAGGAGGCATCCTGCAGGGACAGCACTTCTGCTCTCATTTAACTGTGTGAATTTCCCAGTGCTTACATTAATTTTAAAGAAAGCACTTTGGCATAACTGGTGAAAATTCTGGTCCCTTTCCCTCAGAAGATTTGTTTGTTCCAGAGGAAGTTTAAGTACCTGCTCTCTAATGAAGCATCTTAACATATCATGTAGTTTTTATCTTTTTTTTTTTTCCTTTTCTTCTCACAACTCTTTCATAGCAGTAGAACTGCTTTATCTAGCTACTATATTACTAGTTTTTTAACCTCTTTGGGCTTCATATTTTCTTAAAGATCTTGATTTCACCTGGATGAGATATTGCCGTGAACTGCCCAATGCCACTGCTGAGCCTTTAAAAATGTTCCTTCCATTGATTGCTTCTAAGAGATCAAGATCTGTCTTTTTCCATAGTTTAAAGCAAAAAAAAGCCTCAAAGCTCCATACTTTTCCATGAGATTCCCCCATCTTTTTCTTTTCTCTTACACTGACTGTACATTCCACTGGAAATCTTTCACTTTCGTGGCTTCTGTCATAAGAATTTAGATTCCCCCCCCCCCCATTAGCTGATTAATGTGCTTTCATTTTGTCTAAAGTGTGTGTGTGTGAGTGTGTGTGCACGTTCTCAACAAAAGCCTTTTCTCTCTTCATCTCTGTGTTCTGGGACTGAGGCCAAGTTGTGATTGTAATAATGTAATCTCTTCTGAATACTTGAAGTGATGGGAAAAAATGAGATTTTGAAAATGAAATAGATTAATCTCTACAGCTAGAGGGGGGAAACCATGCATTTTAATTAGCTCTTGAGAGTAATTTTACTTAAAGTAGTACAAACCAGGTGTGCAAAAGTATTCTTGTGCCTTGAGAGTCTTGTTTCTCCTTCTGGAGTCCTTGGAAAAGATGGTGACAAGTGACAAGTTCATTCAGGATGCTTCTGTTGAAGTGGTAGAACATAAGGTAACTTGATGGGACCTGATTTTTTAGAGGCTGCAGTTAAGGACCTATCTGAAAATCAAACTCCTCTCCCCCTAAAAACACCTCAAAAACTGAAGCAGCTGCTCACTTCAGCAGGACTCTGTTTCTTTTTGTGTTCATGCACACGAGGGAACGGTGATTTATCAAGTTATTTTATTTAACTTTTGTTCAGAATGAGATCATTCCTTAAAAGGTGCTCACAGTTTATTCCCTTGCTGGCTGGGCTGCTGGCTGTTCTGCAGGCAGGAGGGCAGGGAAAGAGGATAACACATGTTTTTCACTGAGCAGGGGCACAAGGCTGTACTGGAAGAGAAAAACTGACCCACTGTAACCCACCATATGCCTGGTCCTGCTCCGCCTCCCTGGGAAATGAAAATCAGTTGTACATGATGTGATGGTTGTGCATCCTCACAGTCTGGGCTGGGAGAAGATACTCAGGCAGTGGCCACTGCTTGGCTGCTGAACACCTTCTAGTCAGCCAACGTAATCCAGTGACTTTTGATTGTATGCTAATGCTCTTCGTAACCCTTCTTAGTTGTGAAGTCACCTATTCACCCCAATTTCCCTTTTTTTAATGCTGAGGGAGCAGTTTTCTAATATTACAGCAAATAAAGTGTTGTGAAGAAGTTGACTGGAAACACTGCAAAAGTGTTTGATTCCTTGATAAAGATGCTTATTCATAGAATGGTTTAGGTTGTAATCGGACTGAAAGATCATCCAGTTTCAACTTCCATGCCATGGGCAGGGACACCTTCCACTAGATCAGGTTGCTCAAAGGCCCATCCAACCTGGCCTTGAACACTGCCAGGGATGGGCCAGTTTGGTCAGTTATTGACTGAGCCTGGTCTTTTCCCAGAGCCTCTCTCACTTCCCCTTTTCCAGGTGCATAACAAAAATCTCACATCCTGGAGTGCTAACAAGCTCCTTTCATCCTTGATCTACAACTGGCTGCAAAGGACACATGATTTTAGAGAATGTGCTGCTTTACCTCAGTCTGAGTTTTATATCCCAGCCAGGCATATTGAAATTTTTCAAACTTCCTTTTCAATCAGTCATTTTGGCATCGTAATGGCTTGGGTTGCACTTTTCTTAAATCTGTTTTAATTCTTTACCTTTGTATTTTAGCAGCAAGTTGCCTTGAATTTACAGTTCCTGTTGAATTCCTCTATGAATAGCACCTAGGTTTCCTACTCTGCAGCTGCAAACAAGGTTTAAAAGCTTTTGGGATTTCTTGGCAGCTAATAACTCCCAGACTTCAGCATAGTTCATTTTCGAAATGTTTCTCATGCTTCAATCTGGACAGCGTTATGCAGGTCAGGGAATCCTGTCAGACTGGGGGCCAGGGGAGGATGTTCCATCAAAAGCTTTTTTGGCAAACTTAAAAAAAAAAAAAAAATGCCAAAAGGACCTTTAGGAATACTGCTTAATAACCTTTCCATCCAAAATAGGAAAAGCACCTGTAACTGATGCCAAGCACAGGACAAAATAAATAAAAAAATCCCCAAGCAAAGACCTCCAACTGGAAATATTTCCTGAATGATTTCACTGAGAATCCCGTAAGTGGCTGGATCAGTTTTCGGGAAAGGGAACATGGGCTTGAACTCCATACTGAAAGACAAGAAAAAGCTTCAGGAAGAAAAAAATGAGGCAAACCCAGATGCAAGCTGTCAGAGGTGCTGGGATTTTTTTCATTCCTGTTTGGGACCTCTTGACATTTACATGGAAAATGTCACAAGGATGCAGCAAGACTTGAGGTGAGGAAACAGGTCTAAAAATTGACATAAAACGATGCTCGTAGCTTTTATCTTGTGCCTACCCTGGTACAGAGGTAAAGCTGAGCAGGGGCAGAGCATGGAAGGTGAATGTTGTCTTTGTAGACCTGTTTCAGTATGTGAGTGCAGGAGATCTTTAGGAACAATTGCACAGAGACCAATATGATGGGTAAAGGTTCGTTTATTTGAAGTAACAAGCGGCTTTTTATACTCTGGCCATCATGTCGCGGGGTAATTCATTGGCTATCAACAATGAATAGCTGCTACTATGCCAACAGGGATTCCTCTTCTTACCCGGTTTCTGCTTGTTTTTATAACCTTCAACGACCTTCTAACTTTGTGCACAATGAACCATCATCAAATGCTGGATTGCTCACATGTAACATGGCCATATGCTGTCAAAAAACCCTCTACACGTGAGGGATGTGGCAGGTGATGGGTTGAGCAGCAGAGGACTTGTTTTGTGTAATTTTGGACTTGAGCATTCATTCAGCTGTGCTGCATGGTAAATGTGCTTATGTTTGGTGACAGAACACTTATAGGCTTATGCCTTCAACTAAATTTCAGGCTTCTCTTCATTACAGACTTGCACCCTAAGCAAGAGCATCAAACTCATCACCAGGTTGGGGTTTGTCCTTTGAGTGGATCTTTGCTTACGTCTGACCCAGAGTCAGATACTATCTCTCCTTTTCAATGATGTGTCTGCAATTAGTATTTATTTTAGATTTAATCAGTCAGTGCCTGTCAGCTAATAACTCAATAATTATGATCTTACTGTCAGGGAGGAAGGAAATTAAACCTCGGGAAGTCACATCGAGACTGTCAATCAGATCTCAGTGTATCGGGGGTCTTAGGCAGGACTGAGTATATTTAAAGGCATGATCCAGAGAAAAATGCACAAGATTTTTCTCTGTATATTTGGGCCAAACTGAGACACTAAGAGATACATTTATATGGGCATTTTCACTTAGCAAAAACACCTGCTCAGGGCTGGTTTTTACTGTTCAGAATTTTTGTGACTCATACTCTTTTTCATTTATCTCTTCAAGGAGTTAAACTGGATGTATCCTAAGACATAAAGTCTGCCAGTCTTTGTTTCCAGCTGCACTGAAAATGTTGCAAGGCATTTTCTTGTAAAGGCTAAGAAATATAAGACAACTGGATCACACAGATCAGATGTTTTCAACCTGTAAGTTGGAAACGAGTTGGAGAGGCCTTCCTCCTATTTTAACTGCCAGGAAAAAGAATCTTGAAATCTTTCTTTTCCATTGCAACATAGACTCATGAGATAGAAGAGACTAAGACCTGCCAAAGTAAATCCTCATTGAGAGCCTGCTTGGAGCTTTAGAAAAGATTTGAAGAATTTATCTGAGTTGAATTAGTTTACCTAATCCTAGTGATCATTTGGCTGGAGATGTTCACTCCTCTCAGATACATTGCAGTCTGCAGGCTGTAGTTCTTAGGCATAGACTTAACAAGATCAGAGAGTCTTAGGGAACTTCCACACCACCATCTGAACACTTTCAACTCGCCAGATTGATGCATTTCATCAAAGTGGACTTTTCTGTCACAATATGATTGCTGGATGTGAGGAGGTACAAGCCTGAGACTGCAGGTCTGTTTAGAAGGAAAAGTAATGTACGTTCCATATGGTAGAAATAGATGTCTGGTAATAGATGTTTCATATATTCCAAGAACAACATTTGCTCCGCATGAAAATTCGTACTCTTTAACTCTTTTTTAACACACCGCTTGTTTTTTAAGCTGAGGTTTCTGCTCAATTTAAGGTTCTGCTTTCTCTGAGATTCCAGAGCATCCGAGTACTACACCCTTCCTTCACAAATACTGTCTGTGGCCCCAGCTTCACGTGTCCCTTCATCGCTGGTGCCCTGCTGGGAGGGCTGTGTGGTGCTGACAGCTTTTAATGAGCTGCAGAAACCCAGGGCAGAGAGGGCTGCTTTCCGTGGGGGAGGGCGAGTTTATCTCTTAATTTCCAATCTCAAAAATACTCTGGGGTCCTGGGAGATGAAGGGCTTGTGGGTGTAAATATAAAAGATAATTACAGCAGTGTTTCTGACAAGTGAAGACGATGAAAACACAGTGACAGAACTGTCTCCTGGCAAAGCTCTTGTTAGAGAGGGCATTTCTGCCCCGGGCTCCATGTGCTCCACGACTGAGCCCATCTTATTGAACGCCTATTTAGGAGAAATAGAGGAAAATGGTTCCAGCATTATCGGATAGCTCAGTGTTTTAGTGCATTTGGAGTTCCATGGTTTGATGCTTAAGAAAAAAAATTAATTTTTAAAACTTTTACAGTACTTAGTTGTAAAACAGTAAGTTATTTATTGAGGTCTAGAGGAAGAAAAAGGAAAATTACTAAACAATTTGTAAGGCTCAAAGTAAGGATGAATCTTATTTTCAGGAGAGATGTGATCTTTGTGTACTCGATAAAATGGCCTTGATAAGTTCTCTCTGGATAATTTAAGTCTGACTTGGTTCAGCAAAAGAATGCTTCACTTTTTTTGGCTATCATTAGTTGAAAATCACCTCTAAATCATCCTCTAATTATGTGGAAACGCAGCAGTGTCTGGAGTGAAGGATGAACACTGTTCACATAACACTGGCACTGCTCAGCATTGAAATTTCCTGGGCTGAACATGAGCAAAAATACCATTTTCCCCTGAAGCTTTTATGGGCATACAAGCACCAGAGTACCCTCAACAGGTTTAGGAATATCGATGTGAGCAGTGCCACTGTAGAACTGACTGAGGTCTCCTCAGAGCTTCATACAGTGCCTTATCTAGGGAGAAGTGTTCCCCACTGCTCCCTGACACCTCCAAGCTTTTCCAGGGGAAAAGGGCATTTACCAAACTCTCATTCCAGTGCCTGTAGCCTTGCATGGATATCTTCAAAGGTAGCTGGGCTTTAGGTTCCAGACCTGGGATAGGACAGGCACAACAGTCCTTCAGCTGTTAAACACCTCATATATAATAGTACACGTAATGTATTATAGAAACAATATATAATAAATATAAATACAAAATTATTATATATATATAATATGTGTGTGTTGTGGACACAGTTATATTTTAATCCCTGACACATTTTCTTTCCTTCCTCCTATATATCACTCTGATCAAGTTGTGCAATTCACATGTGGATATTCTGAGGGTTTTTTTAACTCCACTAAGGCAAAGGACCACATGGTTCAGACTCTCATCTGATAGAGTGACAAAGTTGTATCTGATGAAGTCCAGGGGGGCACATCATCAGTTCAGAACAAGGGAACAAAAACAGAGCAGAGAATTGCAGCCAATGTGCTGGGAAAGACTCCAAGAAAATAGCAAAGCTGCCTCTTTGTGTGGATGATACATGTTAACTGGACAATGGAGTGAAGAAACACCAACAAAGGAAACAGAGACCTTCCTTTGCAGAGACCTTATCCAGCCTTGACTCCTTCCTTCTGGACTGATCTATGCATGTTTTGTCTAGTGCCAAGAGAAGATACTGGGGCGGTCCCGGGGTTCTGTGACAACTCTGAGGGCTGGAGCTGTCTCTGCTTTGTGATACACGAATCCTTTATGGCAACAGAACGAAGTTTTCAAGTCTCCCTTTTCATCATTTAATGAGGCCCCAGCTGCAGCAAAGAGAATAGATCCTGGGCCTCTTCCCATGGATTGTATGGATGCTTTGCTGGAACAATGTTTGCAGTGCACAAACCCAGATTTTTTTTTTCCCCAGGTATGAAATTTAAGGGGAGAGGAGTCTACTGGTAGGATGGAGAAAGCCTGCATGTTTTTTACTTCATGAGCATATAAGCAGCCCATACTTACATAAGGTATAGGCATTGGCTTCTCAATTTTAATACAATGAAAAGGTGCCTGGAATGATGGATGACCTCCTTTAATGGAAGAATGGCTTGTGTTAACTGGTAGACAAAAATTGATATGTAAATCTCTGACAAATTTAAAGGCACTTTTAGCTGCCTGAGGAATATGACACTGCTTTAAAGACTTTCCCCCCCCAGTGACTGTGCTATTTCATGTTTCTGAAGAAGCTAGACAGGACTACCATCCAGAAATGAAGCACTGCTGGAAAATCCTCACTCCTCAAAACACCAGCTGGTGTGAACTCCAATCACTCTTTCTGATTTCTACATTGAGTCAACCAGTCAGTCCAGTTAGTGCTGGCAGGTTGCATTTTCCTGTAAGTTTTCTCAACGCATGGGCCTGAGATGAGATGAGTATCTGCCTCACAGTGGCACAAAGAAGAAGAGGTTCCAGGACTTTCAGGCTGCAGATGTACAGATAAAGATGAGAGGACATCTGGTCTCACCCGCAGTCTGTGAGACAGGCTCTTGGCAGAGGTTTCTAAAGTGGCTTGAAGTGGGGAGGAGGGAGGGGCTGCTTAGGATCATACGCCCTTATTCTTTTGAAAATGCAGGAGGGTCCTGGGGAAAGGGCTGGGTGAGAGAAGCTGCCAGATGTGAAGAGATGCTCAGCCAAAAGAAAACCTCCAAAGGCTGAATCTGATTTTCCAAGAGCAGGCATGCAGAGGTGTTCCCGTACAAAACTTTCACGTGCATCTCCAGGCTGGTGTCTCCTCAACATTGCTCACAATTAGAAAAATTTTCAGGTCAGTGGTACAGTTCCCCACCCTCAGCCTTACAACTTGCATGTATCAACCCAAGACACACAAGTTTTGGCCTTTTTTCACATTCCTGTTATTTAAAGAAAGAATAATCTCAAATAAGGACAATCTGCAAAGACACTTCAAGGTTGTGCTGCCTGATAAGCACAAATAGAGATTGACTATCTAAAATTCATATATCCCCCTGAAGCCCCCAACTCAGAAGTACAAATATCTCCCACACACAGAATTTCCTAGGGTCAAATTCTCTGCTGGTGTAACCTGGCAGAAATCCATTGACTTCTCCCATAAATCAATTTAATTAAAAGTGTCTTCTGATGTGTCTTTGTTTAGCAATAATGTTAATTTGAGAAGGTGTGATGGCAAGAAAACAAATCCCTTTACATTCCCCCATTCCCTCTCCCCTTCAATTGTAATGTTTGTAGAAAAAATATTTATTTTTTAAAACTGGAACAATAAATGTATTGTTCTCAAAGAATCTTTTGTTCTGACAGTGCATTCACTCAGAAGAAGCTTATCTCTGGTTGTGTACTGGAGAGGGAGGAGAAAAAGAGACAGTGCAATTCACAGGTATAAATTGCCCATATGTATAAAGAAGATGAGTTCACTTGATAAAATCAGACCACCCTCCCTGCAAAATTATACCTGCAGCATAAAAATATCAGTTCTTTTCTGAACTTCTGAAATAATGTAATTTATTTAAGAATTAATTTTATAGCTTTTCTACAAATCTGACTATTCCACTGGGCTATCCCATTAGGCTCCATTCAGGATAATGCTCCAGAGCTTAAATTCACCAGCAAATCACTTAAACACATGCTTAACTTTAAGCAAAAACTTAAGTCTCAGGCATTTAAACCATTCATGTGTGATTTATTCCTGTCCTTTTGGAGAGCAGAAGGAATGTAACTTGGCCAATATACAGCCGATAAGGAGGCAAAACCAAAGTGACAGACAGACAGAGGTGTTAGGAAATATTTGCTTGACTCTGAACTTGTGTATTGGCTGGAAAGGGTTCAGATGTTTTCTTCAACTCTGTAGAGAACCCTCGTGGGATTTTTCCTGCTTTTCACGTGGGCTTTAGGGGTTCCTAAGCCCCAGGGGCTCTTGCTCAGCACTTGACATCATGTAGGACTTTGGGAAAACTGGGACAGATGGCCTGTCTGCTGGATTGCTATGGTTGTCAAGGGTCAGCTCTCAAACAGGTCTCTCTCCCTTTCAGTCTTCAGTGCATCTGTGATTTTGGGTTACTTACACTGTATGCAATATGTGTCTTGAGCGTTTTCTCACATTTGTGTCATATAGGGTATCCCAAGCCCCCCAAATGTCAGGTGTCACTATGCCAGTTCTTATTTGTCATGTGTCAACACAGTCCTAAAAATAAGCTCTGCTGGAGACTGTGGACACAGTCGTTCTTCTAAGCATCCTTGTGATCATTTCACCTCTTTATTCAACCTCTTTCCTCTGGTGAAGGAGCCATCCAAACTCTGCCCTTAGATGCCTCTGCAGCAAAATGATACAGCATGTCTGCATTGCACTTTCTTCTCGTTTTAGCCTAGCCTGGATCTCTACCTCCTCACCTCTCTCATCAAGAACTGTCTCTCAGCTGTCCTGTCTCTGCAGAGTATCCCACGGGTTCCCAGCACACCAGGCAGGCAGAGGCTGTAATGAATGGTATCATCCAGTGGCTTTCAGCAAGAAGAGTTCTGGCTTCCTTGGGACTGGAGAAGAAATTTGGAAAAAATCCAGATATTGAATATATACTTTGACTAGGAAATTAAAGGTATAATGTGCAAATGCAGGGGTTTTGGAAGTAGGGGAGGCTTCAGTTCCCCTGTGGCTGACTTTGGTGCATGGGCTCCAGTCTTACCTCACAGCTCACCACCTCCTGTTTCTTCTCTCAAGTAGATAAGGGCTATATATTCCTTGATCTTTACTTTTGCAATCCTCTCGGAATACAAATGTGCAGTTCCTTCATACATAAAAAAGAAGCCCGTGTCAGTGCTGCTACAGTGAGAGCATCCACTGAAACCAAATTTGCTTTATTAAATCCATTTTTCTCTGAGATTTCCCCATATTATAATATCTGTGTTGAGCTGATGATCCTGTTCACCTCCTGAGATGTTAAAGACTTTAGAAAAGAACCTGATGGACAATTTTGTCCCTTGAGAGAAAGGATTTAAATTTTAGCCTGCATTAACTGATGATATATTGGGGGCTAAACTAATATTTCCTACTTAAAAGTCTTATTTAATTTGATCCAAAGCACCTTATTTTTCAGAGTTAAACATTACTGCTGGCAATAATTTCAAATTTGCACAACATTGAATCCTAAGAATAGCTCTGAACTGAGCTTAAAACTTGTGTGTTCATTTGGGGTCTGAAAGAGGGAAAAGATTCAGAAAGAGAGAAAAAAGACTGCAGGAGCTGAAAATAAAGACAATCCCTTCATCACCTGAATAAAACCTACTAAGTGTTGAAATGAGGCCGAAAGACATTCGTTAAGACTGTGAAGCAGAAAGGCAGCAATTATTTCTTTGGAAAATCTCTCTTAAGGACTTAAGCAGCAACCTGGAGAGGGCTGCCTCCAGCTAGAAGGAATTGCCCCTGGCTTTACCAGGAGTAAGGGAAAGAAAGGAAGTAATTACCCACTGAACAATGGCACATTAAGACTCTCCTTTCTGTTTTGAAAACGAAGCTTCCTCCCCGGTGTGATTTCCAGCTGAGTGAGAAGAGGAGCTGGCCCCCGAGAGGGAGCCGGCTGCGGGCTGGGAGCCCCTCTGCTGGATGGCAGAGCCCTGATGGCCAGGCAGGACATGGAAAGGAGATGAAAGTGCTGTGCGACCTCGGAGTTTGCTCCTTCCTTCAGGGATGAGTACCAGGAATAGGGTACATCCTGTGATCTCAGTTTTGGCAAGCCTTTTATAATTGAACAGGTTGCACCAAGGGAGGTTTAGATTGGATATTAGAAGAAATGTCTTCGCAGAAAACGACTGTCAGGCATTGGAACAGGGAGTGGTGGAATCACCAGCCCCGGAGGAATTTAAAAGACGCGTAGATGTGGCACTTAGGGACATGGTTTAACTGCAGGCCCCCTCCCAAACCCCCCTTGCCATCAGCGCTCATTGCGGGGTATCTTGCGTGCAGCAGAAAGCTGCAGGGTTTTAAGGCATTGATACAGTGATATCCCTGGTGGGTCGAAATAAATCAGCGGCACACACGGGCCGTGTAAAGGTCAGCGAGAGGCGTTAAAGGCAAGAGGCCCTTCGAGCTCCACCGCAGCTCCCAGGGCAGGGGTGGAGGGAGGGAGGGAGGGACTGCTGCTCCCCACCCGCGCAGGAGCACTGACAGGGTTCCCACACACGCAGGGAGTTGGGGTCCGCGAGTCAACAGACACACGCGCGAGTGCTCTTGGTGGCTGTGCTGCACCTTGGCCTTCCAGGAACGGGGGGTTTCACCCATCTCCCTTATGCTCCCGTATGACTGTGCGGGAACGACACGGGGCATCTCTGTTGGGCTGAGCACAGTGAACAGCTGCAGCCTGGACTGTTTTATGAGCTCTGTAAAACTCTCGGAGGTGCTGGCAGCCTCTCTGCCTCCAGCCACATCTCCCCCTCCTCCCGCAGCCAGGCGCCCAGCCTTGGCCTCTGGGCTTTGCACAGCTGGACAATATTTTTGGGCTGCTTGGAACGGCCAATTCCCACTGCTATTCTCAGCCAGCCTTGTTCCTCGTTATATATGACCTTAAAGCCTTCTTGTTCTTCCTCTTGTTGCCTGATTCTTACGCTTTGCCTTCTCTGACCTGTTTCTTTACTTTTTCTCTCCCCATCCTTTTACAGTTAGGCATTTCTAGTTGTATTTCTGTGAGTAGTGTTCCGCCTCCTTCCTCTGACTCTGCTCCCAGATCCATATTTCTGTCAAGGTTGTATATAACATGTATGAAGGCATTGCTGCAGCCACAGGTTGGCCTTCAGGCTGAGTGCCTGGAGGGGTTTGCTTATCTGAGTGGAAACCACCCTAATGCCTCGGTGGTCTATGTCCACCCTCCACGCCTGTCAGGCTGCCAGAAGCTGCTGCCTCATTAACTTGTGTGCTGCCTCACTTGTGTTGGAAGGCATTTTTGTCCTTTCAGTCTTCTCTGGATATAGCTGACTTCAAAGAGATTTTGTTCTTCATATCTGCAGGTCAAAACACTCGAGCGTATGATGCCAGCAGGGCTGATCCCTGCAATGTTGGGGGGTCAGGAGGTCAGCAAGGACACAGGTTCTGTTCTCTGGTCAAAGGAAATTTGTTGCAGTTCCTCCTGGGGCAGTTTCTGCAGGAAGAGGAATAATGGGAAAACCAGTCAAGGTAGGGCTGCAGTGCCCCCAGGGACTTCATGTCAATCCAAGCTAGAAGAACTTGATGGCTGAAATGTGGACTTTGAACTCATCTAATGATCTGACCTTGATGCTCAAGTGGAAGGTTTCCTGCCCATGGCAGGGGAGTTGGAACTAGACTATCTTTAAGTCCCTTCTAATCCAAACCCTTCTATGATTCGGTGCTTATAGAAAACAACCTGGGTAGTGGCATGGATGCAGCCACTGCTGGGCGTCAGTGTTACAGATCCCTGCTGTTTTCATGTTCTTTTTTAGCACAGATCTATTTAAGCCATGGAACAATGGGTCAGTTCTGCTTTTGGGTCTCAGGAGCAGATTTCTCCCTCTACCACACTGCATGCACACTATATTTAACATCCAAGCCCTGCTTTGGAGGGGACTGGAAGATAGCGAGGACTTTGGGTAGGTCTGGAAAGGGTGGGAGCAGGTCACAGGTGAGCCTCCCCACAGATGACTCCTCTCTGCTAACGTGGTGAGAAGATGTCAGCTGGTAAGGTGGGTGGAAATAATGAAAATGACAAAGCTCAGCTGTTGAGATGATGACCCTGCTCAGAGAGTACATATACACCCACCCTAGGCCTGTAAGGCTTTTTTTTTGTCTGCTGAGTCTGGGGGGATGTGCAAATTGTGGTTCATCATCCATCAGTTTGCCAAGGTAGGGTTAGTGCTATGGTTTTGCTAATACTTCCTTTTTTTGATTTTTTTTTTTTTTTAAACTTGAGGACAGAACTGTTGCTCTGTTCTCCTGTCTCACCTGTGCCCTGGGAACGAGGAGTAGAGCTTGTGTGCAGCTGTATGCGGCTCCCCTCTGTGTGCTCCTCTGCATGGCAATCTATAATCCTGATAAAGCACCATCTGGGCTGGAAGTGTGTGAATATCCAACATGACAGCACCTCAAATTCCTTCTTTATGCTTATTAATAACAAGCTGTAAAAATAGCAGTCAGACAAGATGAGATCATAAGGCTGATCATGGGATGCCATATGCTGTCTGTTTTACTGAGTGAGCCTTACACAGAGGAGACCTGTGCTCTCTTGCCAGAGCAGGGTGGGGTTAGGGGGCAGCAAGGGGTTGTATTCTTTTTGGGATAGACCATGGAAGCAGAGAGGCACTGCTGGTAATTGCTGAAAATCTCTGACTCTGAGGAGCAGCTTATCTGTGGGCAGGACAAATATTCCATGGACTTTAGGTGGCTTTGCCTGGTTGTGACTCCAGCTGCTCTGTCCTCTAACCTTCCAGACCACATATCACACAAAAAAGACAGAGATATCTTAGAAGAAGCCAAAGATTTTTCCTTTCTATTTTTTGATTCTGTTTACTGTGAACTTAAGATTTAAAAAACCCCAGAGAGAAAACGCTGGGCCCATTTATGTTTGTACATGCTTCAAAAAGATGATGTAGATCTTGGCCAGCTGTGGAATAGCAACATTTTCTGTACTTAAAGGAATGATATTTCCAGCACCTTGCACTGTCCTATTTGTCTTTCACAATCTCCTGGCTCAGAAGTGTTATTGTAGATTAGGGCTTTTCAAACTTTGATAGCTCATGGACAACTGTGCCGTGTCAGTAAAGAGTGAAGGGCGAGAACCTGCTCCCTGCTGACCCAAGCGAGGGTGCTGCTAACTTCTTTTGCTTAGGGGATTTTTCTGTTGCACCTGGGCTGTGATTCATGGCAAAAAGCAGGAACAAGCTTTCTGAATACTTCCCTCTGTTTAAAGAATTCATTTTTTAACTCGGAGTGTTGTTGCCTTGCTAATTCCCTGGGCTGCGGAGCTGCATATTCATATCCCCCTGCAGACCCTTGTCTGGTTCCCCTTGCTGGTGCATCGCTGCTCTGCTAGAGGGGCTCTTTTTGGCAGGGTGACTGTAATATCCAAACTAGCCCCTTGCTTCTCTGGCCTCAATGAGGCTCAGGTGCCAATTAAAGCTTGTGCAATCAAGAGAAAGTGGGATCTTTGGTAATATCCCTTCTCAACGCTGCAGGTTCTGCTGTCCCAGGATGTGTGTATGAGTCATTGTCTGGAAATCCAAGTGGCCAGATGTCCGCCAGATACTGCTGGGCTCCTCCAGTTGCTAACTCCAGCAGAAAGGGAGCTGTGGCTGTTCCTTCCCCGCGGAGGTGGGGTGCAGGTGAGGAGCTCCCACATCCCTGCAGCAGTGGGGCAGGGAGCCAATGCTTGTGGGGCCAGACTCAGGAGAGGCATCTGCAGCAGCTGGGTCCATCTCTGCCCTCCACTCTGGTTAGAGGGGAGGGGGGCTGTTATAACAGCTGCCCTGGAGCACTCACTCTCCAGCTGCTTTTGGCTGCGGTGGTGGTGGCTTGCAGGGAGCAGAACGGGGACCCCTGCAGGCCCCAGACAGCTGGGGAAAGACTCCTTTGGGTTTTCCTGGTGCCAAAGGCTTTTACTCCTTAGCACAGCATTAATCTGAGGGCCTTGCCCCTCCCTGTTTCCCTCCAGCCCCTAGAGTGCAGGCTCCATGCAAAGCACAAGCGGACAATGCGACTTTGAGAGATTGTATCAGAAATTTCTGGAGGGGAGGCAGAGTCCAGCCTCAGGTTCTGGGTTGTGTCTTGGCTTTGCAACCAAAATGGTATTCTTTAATAAAAAAAGAGTTGTATTTTTTTTCAAGATTTTTCAAATTGTTGAGAAGCCTGGTGACAATAGAAAATGTAGATACTCTATTGGTTCAGTGGCACACGAGATTTTTATAAAAAAAGTCAATAAAATAACTAGTGTTGTCCTTAATAAACTCTTTAAAAAGGTGTGAAACACCAGGGAGTCCTATTTTGAGGAAAGCTATTGTCTTTCCAGGAAGAGGAAAAAAGTGTGACTAGATCTAGTTGGTAACTTTTGGTTATAACTAGTGGTTTCTCCCCTTGCTTCAGATCTGCTTCCTGAGCCTGCCCTGGGCTCAGCTGTACAATCAGTGGGCAACTGAGTTCCATCAGCCTTTCTAGGTCAGATAATTCCCTCCCTTCTTGGAGAGCCAAAATCATGCAAAGCCCTCAAACTCTGTTGTGATGAATAGGGCACTGCAAGAAGCAGCTCTGCTTTAGGGCAACTCCCTACTCGTCAGTACAGTTATTCTATGGGCACATTGTTCCCATGTATGCCCACCTTGGGGAATGTATGGGTTAGGGCTTCACAGTGCACTGCTACACCCTAGGAGCACGGCAGAAAACCTCTCTTTGTATCTGTCCCTGAAGGAATCTTACCAGAAAGTGAAGCAGGGCAATGGCTCTGCAGGAGCCTGTTGTAATTGCCAGATTTAGGATGTTGGGCTCTGAATAAATCTCTGCTTTTACTTTGCTGGGCTAATTCAGGCTTGAAAACTGAAGTGACAGCTTATAGCCAGGCTTTTCAGTTTGGCTTGTCCGAAATTGTGTGTGTGTGTACATGTGGCTCAAAGCACATAAGCTGCTCCCAGAAAAGAGTGTCACAAGTGCTAAACTTATTACCCACATGGACTGACGGTGCGAGTGAGGGAAGATCCCATAAATTACCTTTTTTTTCTGGTCAGAGTGAAAGTGATACCAGCGCTGTAGTCCCTGACAGTAAGGAATGATTCTCTTTCTGGCTGGACAGGTTTGATTGGCCGCTAATTTACTCTCCCTCCTCTCATAATTCAGCACAGCTTTCTTGATGCGCTCTGCCAGCTCTCACCAATTTGCTGCTAGGAGGATTTTCATGCAAGTGAACTGTGGATTCTAGTTAAAACATGTACAGAGCACGCTCCAGCTTGATGGCTCTGTGCTTAGATGTCGCAGGAAGAGACAGTGTTTTGTATAACTGCAAGAAAAATACCGTGTTCTAATTAGTGTAATTTATAGTCCCTTGCAGGCTAAAACAACAGCTGATGAGTCATGGAAGTTCCTTCTTCTGACACTTGCTGAAAGAAATGTTATTTTAGCTCCCGTGGCTTTTGGGGAGTAGGGAGGAACAGGGTGTGTAGGGAGTAAGGGTCTGAAATACCTCATGCCCTCTCCAGCACCTGAGTCCTGCAAAGTATTTCCCATTTAAAGATTTCTAGGGTGGCTGCTCTTCAGTGAGGAGACATTGATTATGGCTATGTGTAATTATCAGTCATGGTGGATCCCAGTCTGAGTGTTCATGTCTGAACTGGAACTCCTGATCCCATTGTGGTCGCTGGAACAGGGGAGGTTTCAGTAGCTGCACTAATGTCATTGTTGAACTTGTAGCTGAGCAGGTAGAAGGCCGGACACAAAGTACCTTTGTGTTCTAACTGGGCTCCAGTGTGTTGTGGACATAATCACTGTGGTCAGATGAGGGCTGAGCATGATTGTGGGACCATTGGTTCCATTTTCTAGGATGGTCTTGCTGCTGAGTTTCAACTTTGTCCTACCCCTGTGGTCCAAGGCTTTGTTCAAACTGGTCTCTGTGAAGATGAGTCACTTAGATTAAAACAAGGTTTTACTTCAGGTTGTGTTTTCCACTCTGAATTTGTCATTGATTATTGTGTGAACTGAGATAAACAGCTCGGGAACTGCAGGAGTGACAGATGTGGGAGTGGCAGATCTTTCTACCTTGTCCTGGGGACTGTCCCTGGCCATGTAAGTCTGGCTCCGACCATCAGAGGTCAGCAATGGACCTCCTGCCCAGCAGCCAGCCTGTCTCCTTGGAGCAGGTATCCACAAAGCCATCTCCATTAGGAAATATGGGATGCCACATGGATATTTTGCTCAACATGTGTAGTCCATGCATGTGTTTGGAGTGGTTAGTCACATAAAATTAGCTCCCTGGGACAGTGGTGTCTATAGCACGCTGTGTGAAAGTGTTTGCCTACAGCAAAGTTGGAGATTGCTTTAACGAATGTTGCCTTTTTGGCCACCAGAAGGTACAAGTATTCTTCAGTTTAGGCTGTTGGAAGTCATACTGTTGTTCTCCAAGAACAGGTAAAATGATGCCAGAGTGACTATGTTGCACCCTTGTCTATACATTTCAAGAACTCATGAAGGCTTCTAAAATGTTATGCTAGAGAAAAATAAAATCTACAAATCTGAATCTTTGTGTGAAAGTGAAGTTACAGAGAGTTCACCTAAAGACTTCTCAGTTATGAAGGGTCCTCATACAGCAAATGAAGTGGCCATTGCCTGGCTCTGCTGAAAGCGTGTGAAGGGTTATGTTGGTCCACAGACTTTGCACTCTTAGAGGTGTTACTTCAAGTTCTGGTTTAGTCCCTGACTTTGGAGAATTTCTACAAAATTCTGTGTGCTCATAGCAGAAAAAAAATCATTGTTGTTTTGACTCTGTTGATAGTGGGAGCATGCACTTGAGACTGAAGAGTCAGTGTTCAGAAAGGAGGCAGCAGAGATGGCTCTGGGAAAGTGGCAAGGACTGAGACTAGTGGCATGTGAGGATGTGAGAAATCAGAATCCCTGAGGAAAAGGGGGAAGAGGAATGTGGGGCACAAGAAAGGCAACTCAAGGAATTTTTAGAACTTCATAGGATGTTTGGTGATCTCTGCATTACCTAGTGCCTCTGGAGTAATGTGGGACCTTTGTTTTCCAGGGTTATCAAAGTCAATAATAAAACAAGATTAAAAAAAAAAAAGCCATTAAAAATACTGCTTTGTATGCATAGACAAATGGTCTGTATCTGTGTAACCAGACAAACCTTGAGTAACTCCTGAGGCAAATTATGATCTCAGCTGAGTGGTACCAGATAACAGGATTTCTGGCAGACAGACACAGTTTTAAGGTGCTTTTCCTAGCTATTTTTATGGCTGTTCGTGAGATGGTATTTAATCCATTACTGGTATTTGCAGCAGGGAATGACTTTAGAAAAGCAGTGAAGGATTCAATAATTTCCACAGGAACTAATTTCTCAGGAGGATGAGAATTTATTTCTTAAGGATTACACTTAAACTGAGAACCTCAAATCCCCAGGTAAATTTATCAAGCTACAGGTTGTAAAAATACAGTAGTTCAAACATATTTTGGGTGGATGGATTTCTTAAGTGACTAGGAGTCTATTAAAATTAATCTGAATCTCCTCTTTTATTGATGTATTCAGTCTTAAGTTATCTTTTTTCCCCCTATCTTTGTAGCAAGAGGCCTAATAAAATTCATATTTTCAGGTATTTGTGTTGAAATTTTAAGAGTTTTGACAAAACTAGATGCATTTGAAAGCAACATCAACATTTTATTGGGTTTTTTTGGGGAGAGATATTACTTTGCGTTGTGATTTATGAAAGTTTGCAGAGTTTAGGTCCTCCCATCTTGGTCTCAATTCCATCCTTCTGCCTCTTCTCTTCTCTCTCTCATCAGCCACTGCTGTGTGAATATTGTCTCAGCCCCTCCAGGGCACCAAGTTGGCATCTGAATAGTCAATAGTCCTAGAGAGAACAACTGATTTTGTTGTTCTGGTTAAATCTCTGTATGATTTTCCCTGAAAAATGGGAACATGAGCAGAGATTGCAGAGATAACAGCAGAAGAATTAATAGTTGCTTACCAATAGTTTTTTTCCTCTGGGCCTGTATCTAATAGCTGGGGTGCCTTTCTGCAGCCAAGTGTGGCAAATACTTGCTATTGTTAATAGAGATATTTTTCTTTCTGCCTGTTAAAAATTAAGGATAGTCTTGATGAAAAGTCTCAGAGGGTCTCCTCGTGTGATAATGAAATGTTATACCATGTAGTTTTGCTGGATTTCACAGGGCAGGGAGATGACTATGAGCAGTTAGTCTTTTGTTTGTGGCTTTCTTCCCAGAACAAGCACTGGCCTGGAGAGTTGCCCTCTGCATCTCTTCTTCCACTTCAGTATGAAATTACTAACCTTCTCTCTGTAAAGTCTCTCCTCTCTGACAGCTACAGCAGCAGTCTTGGGGAAAGCTACAGAAACCTTTCCATACGCTCACAACAGTGTCTCTGGAAATGGGAGATGCCATAAATTAAGGTTTATTTGTTTCAGACCTTCCTATTGGAGAAGGGTGTTTATGAAGGAAAGGAGAGATCTTGAACTGGAGGAATATGGGGTGATGCTTTGCCAAGAGATTGGATGAGGAACGCTATCCAAGTGGAGGCTGATGCTGTGAAAGCCAGGGCTCTTGGCTATGTGCTCTAGGAGAAGGAAGGATGAGGTTTCACTGGGGTTACGTGCCAGTAATGCTGTGATAGCTGTGGATGGCATGAGGCAAGGATGGTCACAAGACACAGGAGTGCAGCTGAAGCTACATGGCATCATGAACAACCAATACCACTGATAAGATGTATTTTCGAGCAAGAGAAGTAATCCATCATAGCTTGTTCTTCTCTGGCACCATGTATTAGGCTCCATCACAAAGATGGTTGGTGCTCAGCAACCTTCACAGCTTGGTTGCCTAGGTGGATTCTGGCCTAGATTAGGCAGCTGTAGTAAAGATGGAGCTAATTAATGTTCTAGTGCTGAAATTTCTTTTTAATATGTTATCTCCAGAGATGTCTCATGAAAATGTCCGAGCCTATGTTCGGATGTCTGATGGGTTAGTGGGCATGTCAGTGGCCCTGTTTATCCCTTTTATCACACATCCAGTGATGGGAGAGGTCAGTGCCTTGGACAGAGACTAGAAATATGGATGGTATTTCTGCCTCTGAGGCAATTCCTTTGTGCTTCTATAGGCCACTATTGGCATACCCAAATGTCTTGGCAGGATTTAAGTCCTTTATTATAGAGCTGTATTTTAAGTTGGTCTTTCATATCCCGTGTCTTTGTTTCTCTATGGATTAGTAGTACATAGCCTGGGATGTTACTTGGCACCATCCATGGTACCAAACCTTGAGCCCTAGACCTTTTGGTGGAACTTCCTATCCAATTGTAAAGATAAAATTCCTCAGGGAGCTTTAAAACTCAAACTCATAGAGCATTCCTGAAATTGTTATGAAATGATACTTAGTAAGTACTTAAGGCAAGCAAATGATGATGTGGCAAGCAAAGATGCCCTGAAGCTATTGAGACTTGCCAGTTGCATCTTAATTGTACTCTAGAGCATCCAAAACCATCTCTTTTTTTTGACATAAGTGACCATGCAAGGCATGTGAAATTCCTGAATAATATGGCAGTTGCTGCTTGAGTTGGAACCTGGCAAATCAATTGCCACTGGGCAGGCAATACAGGTCTCAAGTGTCGACCTGAGCTTTTAGAAATTACTTTTTACCACCTGCCATATATCATAATCAGTGTGGTTAGGGAGGAAACAGGGGGCTGTCTCCTTTGCTCTGTTCCTTTGTGTTAAACGAAAATCTTATCTGAAAAGTGTTAAATCTCTTCAGAAAGGTAGCCCTCCATTGGAAAGCCTGAAATAAGTCTGGACATTACACATATAACAAGTGAAAGTTATTTTAAACTCCCCTATTAATAAATTGTCATGGTTATACATGGTCTTGTTTCACTAAGTGTAATTTATAGAAGTGCTCCAGTGGCTAAACACAGCATAGGGCACAGGGACGGATAAGTTCAACAACTTGCAAGCACAGCTTGTGTTATCCTGTCAGGATGCTTGAAGGCGTAACAAGAGCAAATTCATTGCATAGACCATAATTTATTTATGAGTGTCAAGATCCTAGCTGGCAGAATCAGGTTGGTGGAGCAGCTGATCAAGAATCTGAGCAAAGCCTGTATCTTAGGAATGAATTCATCAAGCAAGGTGGATGTCTTTCTCTGAAGCATCTACAGAATCTTGCTCGTGGCTACATTTTCCAAGTCTTATTTGCAGATTTCCCTCAAACGTAACCAAGGAGCTCTGATTCTTTTCCCCACCACTTACAAGCCATCAGCAGCCTACTTCCACTTCAGGAGAAACTGAGTTTGGTTTTAGCAAAGATGGACAGCACAGATATGCAAAATATGTATGTGTCTTGACTTCCATGCAGCTGGGGAAAAATTCAGCAATCGAGTCAGAGGCTGTTGTACTTAGTCAAGCAGTTCTGAGTCTGGTATTGGTTTGCTTTAGGAGTCAAATCTATTGTGGTCAATTATGCAGAGAATTAAAAGTTGTTGCATATGTTCTTATACTCCAGCAGTGCACTAGGAAAAACTTCATTATGTTCTAACCTTGTTAGATTGCCAGCCAGTGTCCTGGAATAAAGTGGAGAAGCCCTGGGACCCATACTGTCAGGCAGTAAAGGAGTGTGACATAGGGCACGTTGAGTTCCCCCTCACAGTTGTGGCCAGAAGAAGGCAAGGACAAAAGGGAAGAGAAGATCTCAATGGAAAGGATGTGGTTACTTGTGGAGCTGATTGCAGAATGCTTTGAGCTAGGAATGGGGAAAAGAGCTGCTGGATTTTCTAGGAAAGACTCCTGTGAATCAGTGTGACAGTAGAAGATGGGCTGCTTTTAATAATCTGTTCAGAGCTATTTGTGCAAGAACAATGAATCTCTGTGCCTCAGTCGCTCCCCATCTGTTTTCAGAATTCATCTGAAAACTCATCTTTCCTTCCTTTCCTCTCCCCTTCCTCTCTATCCACTGTCATTTTTATTTTAAATTTGCCTCTCTGCTCTCCAAAATTTTTGTGGGGATGGAGTTTGAATGAAGCAATAGACAAGGTTACATAGATTAACCAGTGAAGCAAGAGCTGATTTATTTTTATTGCACCCATTCATTTTCTTTACACCCCAAACATCTTCATAAAGGAAATGATTTAACCTTTTGAGTACGATGCATATGCCAAGGAGTTCTGGGTTTGTGTTGTAAAGTATTGTGGAATATGAATTGAAACAAGAAAAGCACAAATTCCCCCCCAGTTTGGTGTGGCTTTTGTGAGACAGTGTGAGGTGTTCCAGGTAATACTATTGGCTGTGGGAAGGATTCATGCCTTTGCTCCCTGAGTAAATATGAAAACTAGTCTTTGGGTTTTATATGCAGATATAAAAAGGAGCAAGGAGAGGGAAGCTATTTTTGCCTCGAAAAACAGTTTTCCCCCTTCATCCTTACAGTTCATGGGGGAATTCAGGTGCTTTGGGAGAGGCAGAACATGAATGAAATCAGGATATGAGGTGTTAATGGGTTGAAATCTCTTAATGCATTAAACATAGGGTTAGGCTTTTCCCTGTTATGCTTTTCCAGTTCCCCCACCCAAACTGCTCTCAGACTGCTTCCCCTGGGTTAAAATAATGATCTTTCTGGTCTTCCATCAGAGAGCCTCTGCTCAGCGAGTATTTCCAATTTTTCATTAGGAAAATTTAACCGTATAGATTTTTTTTCCTCCTGCCAAATTACCCAACCATATGCTATTATTTTCTTCAGGTAAGCTGCCACCATTTCCCTTTCCTGAGCCAGTGTATGTCAGGCAGGAGCCTGGCAGCTTCCTATCCTGATAAATGATGGAAGCCTAAAGGGCAGTGGAGCTGGTTCCTGTGCCAAGAGAGCTCAGTTGTTCTTCTTGCTGTGGGAAGTTTGCACTAAAGGTCACAAGGAGAATTCATCGTGCATAATGTTTTTCCTGCAAAGACAGTACTGAAAGGAGCTACATGCTAGGAATGGATGTTGGTAGTAGTAAGGAATAGCAGCTTGCCTAAGCCTTAAATAGATTGCAAAGCAGGAGTATGAAGTCCTTGCTAGGGAAATAACCAGAGGTCTGGAAGTCTGTCAGCTGAAAATCAAGTCAAGGAACAGTGTCTTGCTTGATAATTTACATTAAAAGTTGTTCTCTGGACTGCAATCCCATTAATTTTCCTTTTTTTTTTTTTTAAGGTTTTCCTCCCTGCTGTGTTCATCAGGAGTGGGCAGTGTTAATGCTGCAGTTGTTTCTAGTGGTGTCTATCTGAAAACCTTTAAATATTTAGGGCTCTGATGTTGGATATTGGGGCATTGGGGACACATAGACCTTGAGCTGAAAAGTTGTGCTTGTGAACTGATGAGAAGGAGTTGATCATCTCTGAACTCAGTGGAACAAAACCTGTGCTTGTTGTCCTGTGCAGCTGTGGTTGTGTCTCCCTTTAAAGCTTATGAAGCTCTTCTGCAAACCCCAGTGGTGAGGAACAAATTCCAGCTCCTCTGTCCTCTTCTCCTGTTATGGTTCTCTTCATCCCATCCCCAAATTAAATGAAAAGGTTTTCTATGAAACTTTAAACACTTAGCTACAGATCAGCTGGAATAACTCTGACTGAACCTGTCTATGAAGTAACAATGAAAAGGTTTTTAGAAAAGGCGTTTATACGTAAAATAAATGGCTCAGAACCCAAAAATCCACTAAGAAAAAAAGCAGACTTTGCAGACCTCATAATTTCTAAATAAATTCCCTGTTAGTAGCAGCATTGCTATGTTTCATACTGTTTCCCTGCTGTAGTTAGCCTGCAATAATATTTTATCCTCCCTTTCCTACAGATCTCCTGACTGCTTTGTAAATGAGACTTTGTGTTTTTCCCTTCAGCATCCACTTTATTCTCTGCTTGTATCCACAGACCTTAGGATGCAATGCATGGCAAGGAGGAAAAACAGAGTTAATTTGCTGGTATCTGTTCTGAACATGATTGCTGTTAATTGCCAAGCTTGTCCTCTCCTCACTGCAAAAATAAGCTGGTTGAAAATGAACCACTGTGTGCTTCTTTATTTTGCTGACAACTTGCCAGCTACCAACTAGGGGTGTGATAAATGCCCAAATGGATAAAATTTCCAACCAGCTCTGCACTCTTGTGGTTTCAAAGCTGTGCTTTTAGTTTCAGGCTTGTCATCAATGTGCCTGTTGCCTCTTGCACATCTTCCACCAGTGAAAACAATATCTCCAAATCAGTAGACATTTCTGACTCTGGCCAGACTGTGTAGCCTCTGAACCTGGGCCCACTGAAATATGGTGATGCCAACAACTTGCTTTCTAGCCATGTCTTAGCAAAATTCTCCTGAGCAAAGTCATGCTGCCACTGAGCCAACAACCTGCTGGTTAAACAGGCAGCATGTGAATTCTGTAGGGAATTACAAGCAGGTTTATCTTTTTGGGGGAGTGTGGGGAGGGATGGAGTGTGTGCTTAAAGCTGTTAGACTTGAAAAATTGTACCAAAAGCATCATGTTTATTGCCTGACTGGAACTATGCAATGGAGGATTTCTGCCCATCTTGTACAGCCAGAGAAGTCATTACACCTGGCAGTTCGGGTTGTGACGCTGTCCTGCCATGCACAACCACCAGCTTATAAAGGTTCTCAGGTTTTATAAGTCTACATCTGACCTTTTTTTTGAGGTGTAATAAACCTCAGAACCTGCCTTTGAAGATAAAGGTAGATGTGCTCAGTGCATAAACTGATACTGGCTATAAATATTCCCTCTCCGTTGTGTTGCTCCCATGAACACACAGTACTGTTAATGATGCTCTGCTGGAAAACCACAGTTGGTGCTTTTGCTTCCCTTCAGGCTTTAAAATGGTTGACCAGTTATTGTCCAGGAAGTGAGTAGCCTTGTCTTGTGTCTCTTTGGGAAGGGATGGACAAATATTAAGGCTGTGCACTTAATAACTTTCACTTGTCATTTTCCCTGGAGATCCATAAGCAATATATTTCTTGACTCCAAGGTAACAGTTCAAATGAAACTTTGAAGCTCTGAGGAATACCTGCAAAAGAGCAAGGATCTGCTCACCTTAACCCGGAGCTTTTGTTTGAGTCCGAGATGTGAAATGAACCCAGATGCAGCTGAAATTAAAGATGTAATTCATAAAGGCTGCAAACATCTTGGTTGTCAGTTTGAGCTTGGTGATTTTGTACCTGCTGAAGCAGAGAAAGCAAGCGAGGGCAGCACAGGCAGATAATGTTGACTTTTGTTTGTTTATTTCTTGTTAAAGTGAATATTTTAGTAGAGTTTAATTGTGCTCAGAGGAAAAAGCGAGAAGAATATAGATGTGATCATTCTAAATAATAAAATGAAGGATAAAAGGGCAAATGGAAGAGCTAATTATAGGCATTTCAAAGGGAAGGCATGAACTAGGTCAGTTCTCTGCCCTCAGAGGTTTTTCTAATCTTGCTTGCTTTAATGCCTCATGCAGTTTGATTTTAAAATGTTTGCAGTAATGGGAATTCCACTGTTCCATAGAAAAGGAGACCTCCCCATCCTGACCAAGATTGTTAGCCCAATCTTCAGGTTAACATGTCACCACCTTTATTTCATCCTTGTGGTCTCATTTCTTCACCCCCTGCGATGCTGGGGCACATTCTAGCTCTTTTTTAGCAAAGAAAATTATTCTTAAAGTAAAGCTCTGCAGTTTTTGTAGATCAGTTTTCTAGACAGTCTTAGAAATGGATCCATGACAGAATGGTAGAACCTTGCTTCACTTCAGATTAAGGTTTGATGTAAATGCCAAGGTTCTGATCTATAATAAACCTAGTGTTGGATATTTTACAGAATTGTACTTTGAACCTGGTCAAGGGCCGTTACAACTTCTGGAAATTGCTCATTATGTGGATTTTAGATTAGTCTACCCTTTAAAGATAAAAAAGCTTTTATGCATCAGCATGGTACAGTGTTTGCAGTGCAGCGTTTGATCACATGGTAGTATAAATAACAGGACAGTGGAGTAACATGAGGAATAAAGCTGACACAAGGACTCAGAGATAAACAAAACTAAGAATGAGATCCATGCCATAAGACCAAAACATCACAGCTGGAGAACATCAGGGCTCCCTGTTACCAACAATGGTGCTGCATTAGCCACATGGTTGAATGCGTTTTCTATTTTTAATAGGAGGAAAAACCAGATTAATGGGCTAGAAGGGAACCACAGTGTAGATTGGTTAGATAAACAGTATAGGAGCTCCAAGAAATAGAGGAGCTTTCTTTTTCTTTTAGCAAGTTGAGCATTTGATGTCATATTTCTGTAAGCATAGAACCTTTTGGGACCTTTGGCTGAACAACCATTCCTGAAGCATTGGGTAGAGAAGGAGGTCCAGATGGAAAAAGGACATGACTAAGGTCATACAGAGCCTGGCTTTACAAGAAAGAAAAGCTCCCTTCTTTCCAGGCTTCATTCATCTGGATGATCAAGGAAGAATGAAGAATTCTCCTAGACCCCTTGTTCTTATTCACCACCTGCCTTTAAAAAGGTAGCATTCCCTTACAGTGTTGTAAGCTGTTTATACAGTGTAATGAGTGCAATGTTTTTTGTTTTTTTTGAGGTCTATTTATGTCTCAGGAGTGTGAACCCGTGGTTTTGTTTTCCTTTCTCCTTTTTCCATGTGAATGCTGGCACTTGATAAGAGTTTGTCAGTGAAAGGAGGTTCTACACAAACTTATTCCTCTGTGGGTAAAGGGAACAGGGTAACTCAATGGGTTAATCTCAATTTTATTCCATTGCAGCTGCTTTTCCAATTAAAACTGCTGGCTGGCAGTTTGCATTATCAGGAGAACACTAGAAGCTCTGCTGTGCCGGAGGCTTGCAGGCAGGATTTCTCCTGAGCTCTGGGAGCCACTGTGCTGTACGGTGGCAAAAGGCACTGGAAACTCTTTCGTGGCCTGGCAGGAGGATGGAGACATTCAGCCATTTACCAGCCAGAGTGAGCAACTGATAGCAATTCCCAGGAGCTGGATCCTAATTACGTTTCTCTGCTTGGGGATCATTTGAACTTTTAATGAGAGGTTGGTAAGAAGAGAGGGAGAGGTAGCTTTTTATTACAGCTGAGAAGAGGGGAAGGCTTTGCTGCCAGGGAATGTGGTCTCCTTCCAATGTTATACTAAGTAGATGTCTTTCCCATTCACCATAGAAACAGTAGCTCCTGCTTTTTTGTTGAGGGAGTGGGCAGGTCTGGCTCAGTGGTTCACTTTTCCCACATGTTGCTTTCTGGCAGCAGGATTTTGCTGTGCAGAGATGGATTTGACGTATCGTTCCCAATTCTAAAATTTGGTAATTTGGGCTCACTTTTTCAGGGATGGGATGGAGGGGAAAAATATTTTTTGACTATAGTTCCAGTTTGGCAATGTCAGAAGCGGATCTGCTGGTATATAGACACTGGTAGGCCAGAAATGATTGTTTTCTACTTCCCAGAGACTTCTGATCTGGCCACAATTTCTGGATAATGGCCCCAAGTCAGACACATCCACGGTCTGCATTGTGGTTCTCTTTATACAGGACCAACACAGGGATAGAACTGAGCTGTCACACAACTGTTACCAGGATTAGGTCAGAGGTTACTCCCCCATTTTTATTTAGCCACAAACCCTTAAGATTTTAGAGTGCTTATGGGATTGTTGGTGCAAAGTCATATAGTCCACCATGCCTCTATAAACTTTCAAGTCACCTGATCTAGGCACAGAGCCAGTATCAGACAGTCTAAATCAACCAGACAGAGAACAAATGCTTGAATAAACTGTTCCAGGAATGGCGGGGGAGTTCTGGGATGTCCCTGACAAAACAGCTTAGAGAGCCTGTAGTGGTTTTATTGAAGTTTCTTCATCTTGAAGAATAACAAATTACAAGACCTAACCCACTCTCCTTTCAAGTCCCAGTGTAGTTGGAAGCCTTTTGATGCTCACTCTGTTTTCTGATCACTTAAAAACCTAATTCAGTTCTATTGCTGCTATCAGCATTTTGGGCCATCTGAGATTTGTCAATATTGTTCTTGCCATTCTGCACTAATTTATTGCAGATTACTCCTTGTTAACTGTGAGTTTTGCAGATAGGTCTTACAGCTTCAATGAACAAAAGCTGATCAAGGCATATGAGCAGAAATAAGCTCAGCTGTGAATAGGAAAAAAAGTAATTTGAGGATTTCTTTTGCCATCCCATCTCTTGTGTTGCTTAATAAACAGCTGACTAAGGGGAGAAACCTATGGACAGTACATGCTCTTCCTAAAATGAGGAGTCACTATGTTCTTATAGTACCATGAAAAGTTCTACCAAGAGCATCACTGCATTTTTCACAGGGGCAATATGAAAGTTACTGCCTTTGCTTCCTTTTTGAGGTGTTTATAGTCTAAATGTTTTAGCTGTGTGGTGCCACCATAGGAATGAAGACACTAAATCCTAAGCAGGCCCCTGAGAACCCTCTGTACAATGTTGGTCTGTTTTTCCAGACTTTGGCACTGGAAAATATTTTATTGCTGAATTAGTAGGGAGGATAGTATAGTTTAAGCTGCTCATCTTCTATTGTCCTCTCTGTTCTCATTTTTACCTTCATGAATTTTTCACCTGAGCAACTTTTTAAATAACAGCAGGCTTGAAAAGGAAAAGATAATTTCACCAGTATCTACCCTCTGAATGGATATTAAAAGGAGTAGGCAGGGATGTTCTCTCCAAGAATCCTGTGTGCTGTGACTGTAAGTGTTGGTGGAATCTGTTGAGGAAGGAATCACACAGGCTTCATATTCTGTAAATAGCACCTTCTACGGTTGCTGTTGGAGAAATGACATTGCACTACATGAACTACTGATCTAATAGGGGGCTCCTCATGCTTTTCAAGCAGTCATAGTTGTCCTTTTGAGTATAAACTGGAGTCCTGGAAAGCAATCATCACTCTAAAAAGGCTGAATGTGCCCTGTGTGTGTATATCTGGCTCACTAACAACTGAATTTCCAGCTGAGACCCTGGCAGAGCTTGCAGTCAGGTGCAATACTAGCTGAGCTAAAATAAAGTATCTCAAGTCAATCCAGCTGGCGTCCTGCTGAATGTCACACCTTTTGGCATCATCTTCTCATTTACTTGTGCTCCTTATTATGATAGAGCCCTTACTGTTGCCTGCAGCTCCTTTAACTATCATAATTCACACTGATGCCTGGCACCCAAGTGGTTAAATGCATTTGGCTTTGCTGTCCTCCTCAGTCCCTGTAGATTGTGTTGGAAGAATTGAATGAAATTGATAGAGCTAGCATTACAGTGAGCAAAACCCCCTGAAGAAAGAGTAGATGGGTGGATAGAAAGAATGACCCCAAAGAAAACAGCTGTCAAGGGCAGCCATTGGTTTATCTTTCACGGAAAGAGAGACGTAATGAATTCTAAATTAAGAGAAACTAGAAGCAAGGCTGTTTATCAGCTCTCTGCTGCAGCATAAACAGGCACTTTAAAAGTATCGACTGCAGTCTCACTTAATGTACCAGTAGGTACATTTCCTCAGTGGAACACCACGAACCGTCAGGTTAGACTGAAGCTCTGATGTTTGATATATGCCGTGTCAGGGCAAGAACTGTTTTGCACCTTTTCTCCTTTCAGGGGGTCTTTGAACAGGGTTTTCTTGTCCTTGTAAGCTAAAAGAACAGTATACACGTGTGCAGCCCAAATTGCTTTTTGCTTAAGGAAGTCATAGAGTACAAATGTAGGTGAAATCCCCAGAACAGCACTGTGTAAGGATCTCTTTGTAATTACTGGAGGTGCTGAGAACAAAACAGTTTCTCAGTAAATACTCTATGAAAAATCTCAAAGGAAATGTTATCCCACTATCTTATCTGTTCCCACTGTGAGAATAATTGTCTCTTTGTAACCCCACCGCTCAGACCCTGGCTGAGTATTTATCAACCAATCATATAGAGGTGGCAAGCAACCTGACAACTGACTCCATATAATGTAATAAATCTGACTTATTACAGTCTGATGAGTTGTTCTTGCCGTTCTTGCCTTTTTTTTCCCCTCCACAGCCTTTCTGAGCCACAAGATAGAAAAGTTTTATGTGCCCAGAGGTGGGTTTGTGCCATGAGCATGGATTCCCTTGCATTCATGTCTAATTTAAAGGGATTCTTGATGCTGAAACACATCATAATCTAGACAAGATCCTCAATTATTCATAGAAACATATATTTTACAGTACATTTTTCAGATGTTGTCTACAGTAATCCTATGTGAAACTTGCCTTTGAAAGAAATTCATATTCTCAGCCTCCAGTTCACAGCAGTGACTGACATCTGAGCATGTGTTCATGAACTGTTCCTGATATTTGTAAACGGTGTCCCCAGTAACAAGCTTTTAAGAGCTGATATAATACATCCTATTAATTTGTTTGATAAGAGGGGAGGTATATCTTTCTAGAACTAGTGAGCATTTAGTAAAACATTATTTTTTTCTTAGATTTGATAGAATCAAAGTTTCCATCATGTGTTGGTGTTTGTTTTTTTTATGTTTAGACAGGTGGCAGCAAGAGTTAGCAGCAGCCAAATAACTGCTTGATTTTTCTGGCTTTTTCGTATCTTCATTATTGAGCTGTATTTCTTTGAGGATGTTGAGTAAAAATGCCTGAATCATAAAGTCTGAGACGTTAGAAGTGGGCCCTCCATTCCTTCATCAACACCACTTTCACAGAATCACAGAATCACTAGGTTGGAAGAGACCTCCAAGATCATCCCTTAGCTGAAGTGTCGAAGATGAATTTGTCTCAATGTGTCAGCTTAATAAGGTCAAAATCCAGATGCCAAGGATGAATATGGCTCATTACATTATCTCCTCGTGAAAACAATCCTCACCATCCTCTGAGGTGCTTTGACTCTTGTCCTTACTTGGCCACATGCTCTTTTGTCATTTTTGCACATTTTCGTGTCTTTAATTAAAAGAAAAGGCCTTCCCCATGGAAGATTAATTAGGATAAATGTGCCACCATTAATATCTGCCATGTTTGGAAAGAGATGATTCACCCTGTGATTAAAGCCAAACGGAATCTGGAATCTGAGGAGTAATTAGCCCTCAGCGACTCGTAAGTCTGAAGAAAGCACTATTTATCAGTGGCAGTGCTAATGCAATTACTTCTCCACTGCAGCCTCCTGGACTGATAAATCATAGCCTGAGCATTGGGAGAAGCTATCAATTCAGGATTATGCTTCCCTGGGCCTACAAGAGAAAAAGAGGGGAAACAAAGGGACAATCGGCTTCTCAGCATCTGATTGTATCAAAACTATGGAGCCCAATGGAAATTGAGGGTCTTTTTTGAATTCATTGCCTTCTGTAGAAAGATCTGGAACTTTACAAAAATCATTACAAACGAAGATGAAATAATTGAAATTGTGGCTTCCTTCCCCTCTTCCCTCACTCAGGGAACTGGTTCCAAGAAAAGCTTGCACTCAAGCTGTGAAATCTGAGTGGAATATCTTATCTCTTCTGAAGTTGAACTTGTGATCTATATTTCCTTAGAGCATTTTAGCTTGTTTTTCCCATGATGGATTTGTCAAGGAGTGGCTGGTGAATAGTGGGTGTTAAAATGCTGCTTCTTCACATGCTGCTCCTGTTTGCTGTGTTGTTGGGGGATTTTGGGACTGTTTTGCAAATCTGGAGCATCTTTCCTGTGGGGTCTGAAAGAGTATGAAAACATTAATCAGTGACAACAAAAATATTCTCCTCCTCCATATGTATAGCCACTGTTCCAAACTGTGAGTTGAGGCAGAAAGTAGTGAAATACTATTTGGGCCCCTTTGAGAAATCAGGTGCATCCTTCATGATGCTGTTCTCACTTGGAGAGAAATGTACCTTTTTCTACAAGGGATTTGTCTTTGAGACTTCTAATTCCCATATCCCTAACAAAAAGCTCACGAAACTGTATACCTGGTTGATCCTGGTGTTTCATAGGTGCCATTTTCCAAATCTGAATCACACAGCACTGTACCCCATTGAAAGTAAACTCGGCTCCATCAGGGAATCTGAGCCATTCCTGGAGTCTTTCCAATTTATTCCATGAAATTGTGCCATGCATCTTCCATTTACATTGCACTGCTCAATCCCTTCCATTTCCTGGAATTCATAATATGGACTAGACCATCCCATAAAATGTCTGGAGGACATGGATGGGAATATGGTCTGCTAGGAACTGATTGCTGACACTAAACCATGGGGAAATAGCCTGATCTGTTACACTATGATTATATACTACTACTACTACTCTGAGTGGTGCCCAAATAAACAAGCACAGCTGAGGGAAGTCTGGTAAGGATCAGAATAGATGAAATCTTCCTTCTAACAGCTGCAACCTGCTGGTAGAGGTGTTCTGGGATTAGTCTTTCTATCTTCTCTGGCACAAATGCCAAGATGGAGCTTGTCCTTCAAATCCCAGGTAGGTCTTCGTTCAGGGAAAAAGGAAAATGAACAATGTTTGGGATGCTTTTGTGTCAGGTGTTAATTATGTGTTTTTTTTTTTTTAAAGTAGATGGGCAAACAAAGCAAGACTGAGACTTGAAGGAAGAATAACAAAATTATGTTAGCAGCTGCTGTGTTGCATTTGTTGACATGTTGGATGAATATGGTATTTATCAGAGTGAAACAGCTCCAGCATAACTGAAAGAACACTGATTTTGGTTTTTTTTGGTTTTTTTTAGAAGGTAAAAGAGAAAAATCTGATGCTCTCTGATGCTAGAAAAAAGAAGTCTACTTACTGGTCCTTTTATAAAAAAGGTCTGGCATGAGACAAATATTTTTCTGACAAGATTTTCTTTATCAAGTGTGTCCTTGACCTAGTTAGTGAATTATAGATGCTGTTTGTTTTGTATCAAACACTTTGATTCTCTTTATTTTTACAGCACAAATACAGGGTAGTTTTGAGCACTGGAGAGTCATTTGCCTTTCTAGGTCCTGTTATCTCATGTCAAATTTTCGGGCTGACATTTTGTTCCACAAACAGCTTGTTAGGTATGATGATGGCTTACAGACCCTTATGAAGATCAAATGGGTTAAGTTCAAAATTCAGGAAAAAAAAATGGAGAAAAGGTTAGGACTGTGTTTTTTTCCAGGTTAAAAACGGAGATTCAGTATTTAGACAAGCACCTCTGACTTTGTGTCATTACAGCAACCAGTTAAAATCTTTTGGCAAGACATCAGGGGCACTTTAACTAGAGCTTGGAGCCACATGGTAAAATAAGCTACGGGCTGATATATTGGGGCTGGCAATACTAAATGTCTGTGTACATCTATTTGTGTATTCTCTACAAGAATTCTTTGCTTGGATGAAGAAAGGTAGTATTAAGAAAGTCCCAGTACCTGTTGATATTTTGTGGCATAAAATTAACTTCAGAAACAAAATGCAGGATGAGAAGTTCTGTACTTCCTCAGGTAAACTTGAGTACATCAATTTTCTGTCTAGAAGGTCAGTAGTGGGAGCTATTGGGTTACCAAGGAGGTGGATTTCAAGAGACGTGAAATGTAATTGCTTGACTGGCCCTTGTTGTCCACAAAGTTGAGTTTGTAAAAAGGCTGCAGTGGAGAAAAAAGTAGGGAAAACCAGTGAAAACTGATTAAAAAAACAAGCAATTTTTTCCCCTTGTAAGAATGCAGAGCCTTTTGTTCCTGATTCTTCTGTTAAGGGCTCAGTGGGCCAAAGGGAGAGATTAGCAGGATTATTCCCTGTTATGGGTTCTTGTTGCATAAATTTACATTGTGCACTCTATCTCTTTTCCCTGTTTATGGGAGTGGTGGATAGGAAGAGGTGCTGTGCATGAAAAGGAAAGTACTCCACCCACTTCTTAAGATGATCTGCTAGTTGCTTATTTATATTCTGTGCTTTGGGCTGAGGTTGTATAAATAATGCACAAAGGGAAGTGAGGTTTGTCTGCTTTTAGATGTAATTTGAGCACTGAAATTTTTTTATTAAAGGCAGATTTTATTTTTTTTTCCACCCTTAAGCCTCTTTGCATTTGGGATGGCTATAAAGAGACAGTAAGTGTCTCTCATTCTTGACTCCTACTTGGGAAAAGTGTCTTAGGCAGAGATGGGCTTTCATTTTAACTGGAGTCAGTTATTTCCCATGTATTTGGTGAAACACTCAAAGAGTCCAACCTAAAGTGAGTTTTGAAGAGGTGCTGAAGCAGAAGTCTATTCCTGAAAGCTCTTTAGACATGTGGCTGCAGAAATTCTGGTGATGACATTCAGCTCCCTTGGTAATGGGCTTCTGGCTTTAGTCAATGAATGCACCCCATCTGTTCTCATATGTAGAACAGTAATCCCAGAATACTCCACATCACCCCTGGCTGGAATATGCATTTTAAGAATATTCTATGTCTTTAGTTGTTTAGTTCTTCATTACTAGTGATCAATTGTGGTTCTTTCAGGAGGCAGCAGTTGGGGCTTTTTGTTCACTTCTGGTTTTGTTCTTGGGGTTTCTGAAAACCTCAGTCAGTGTATCAATGTTTTTTCCCCACTCCTTTTTGTTTCTCAATGCCTTGAATGCTGCCTGTTTTGTCAAATTCTGGCTGAGGTTGGACTTGGAAGTATTAAAGCAGTGTTTAACAGAACTACCTGAGAAATCTGGGGAGAGAACTTCCTCTTAAGAGACTTGAAGTCCTTTCCTGGAGCTGCAGGAAATTTTCATCACTGTAGAAAGTTCCTTTTGCTTTCCTTTGTATCAGCCTGAGGTTTATTCACCACTTAGGGGTTTCTTCTGTGTTATGTGTACTTCACACCTGCAAAACCAATCAAAATACATCACTATTTTTCTAAACTTGCTTATTTTCCTGCTTTCTTTAGAGGAACTTGAAATATTAACAATCTAGTTTCTTAAAGTTTCATGCCAAAAGCCTGATTTGTACAAATGTGGCTGTGCAGTTTGGAAGTCAGCTATGGAGCTGCTGGCTATTGTGCAACCCCCCTGTTCAGTTGCAATAGCCATGTGTGTAGGAGTCCACTTTGCAATTAAGTTTGTGTGAACTGGTGAGTAACAAAACTGTAAAGAGGGGGGAAAAAAACCACCTCAGAATACATCCTGTATTTTTTTTACAACTGGGTAACAATGGTTCTGTCATCCTCAGGAGGCCCAGGGAGTCACTATTTGCTTCTGTTCTTGTATCCCTGCAGCACACAATACAGTAATTTCCCTTTAGAAATGACTGTGGATGAGAATGTTGTGTATTAGTTGGGTGTCAATGACATCAGTTTTATGACAGTAACCCCAGTACCTAGAAGGATCAACTCACTGACTTAAGTAGAAATTACATTTCATGTTCTCAGCTGTGAAGTTATTTCTGGGCTTCTCAGGTGCATGCTGCAGTTTAGTTTTGTTGGCAACTGGAGGTACCTGTTGGCCCTGTGCTTCTTTACAGTTCTATTTAGGGTTACATTCCTTTGTACCAACATATGAAAATGCTGGATAAGGAAATGTTGTCCAGGACCTCCAAGTCATGTAGAAGTTGATTTGTATTGCTTGGAACCTGCTGTCAGAAGAGCTTGTGGAAGCTGCAGACACTAGTGAGTTACTTGCATCCCTCTGAAACGTGTGGTATCGTTTTGACTTTACAAGTAGATGGAGGCACAGGAAGATGTGTACCTGAAGTGTGAAGGGATAGAGAGCCTCATGCTCACTTTCCCTCCCCTCTTTTCTCTGGGCACCCTCAGCTCAGTAGGACCTTTCAGCATCCAGCAACCACCCTTGGAGGCTACAGGAAGAATAAACTGTGTGCACTGTTCAGCCTGACAAGAGCCCCATTAGGATCCTCTGCTCACTCGTTAGCAGCAGACACCCGTGATGATGCTTGGCTCGAGTTCAGGAGGAAACCAGCCATGAGCACTCAGCAGCTCTGTAAACACAGCCAGCACTGCAGATGCCTTCCAGCAGCATGCAATGTGCCATGCTGGAGCTTGGAGTCCAAAAGCTCTTTGCTGTTTTCTCTCTGAGCATGATCTGGTTGCCTTCATTGTCAGCCCTGCATAAATACATTAGCAACTGCCCTTTCAGCTGGAGGGAACAAGGCACACAGTTCAGGAGGAATGTGATCCGAGTGGGTCAGAAAGCTCAGACCTGAAGGATCACTGCAAATATCAGCATTCCCTACTGGTCAAATGACAGGCCTGGGTAGTATTTCACTGCTGGGTTTGTTTAATCTTTTTTCTGTGCCATTGGAAAATGGAGAACTGTGAATTTCCTGCTCAGTGCTTCATTCTTTGTGCAGATGTAATCAGAAAAATGTCTTTTAGGGCATAATATTATCATAATTGGTTTTAAATTTGGTATATTTGCAGGTGTAGCAAGCCTATGGGAAGACACTTTTACCATCTGTGCTAGTCCAATGTTTCTGCAGCCAGTGGAATTAATTATTATTCATTATTATTGTACTTAATGATAAATATTCTGCATTAGTGAGGAACACAGGAGGAATTCACATTGCTGGCTTGCACATTACATGGAGTTCAATGGATTTGCTTATGTCCTTATCAGAGATCATGTGTTGTGGTAATCTCTGACCATTTAGTGCACGTGTCTATTTTTTCCCATGAAGGAAATGGTGTGGAAGGATTATGCCCCAGTGGATTTGTGCATCATCACAGGATTCTCCAGGTCCACGTTAAGAACTTGAAGTGTAGACTAGGAGTGTAGGAGATAAGGATGAGAAAACCAGGAGCAATGCACATTATTCTTTTCCTGGAAGGAAGCTGCCTCGGCTCCTCTTGCAGGATTTTAGCCACTTCTATTCCATTGTGGGCTGACCAACATGAGGGCACCCCAAAAAGTGCACACTGATCACTTGGAAGGCATGGGCAAAAGGATTTAGCAGAACAAATTCTTTGGGAAATGCCAAGCACACCAATGATGTCAAGAATTTCTGTTTTTCCATTTTCCATTTTTATCCAATTTTGTTTTGTTTGGAGAGATATGGCTATGTATGCTACTTGCTATTCCCTGTTACCCTTCTAAATGAGTCTTTTTACAGAAACCTCCTAACACCATGCATGCTGGTGATGAACTCCTTCCTCTCTACCCCTTTTGCATTAAAGTCTATTAAAATAATTACACTTGCTCTGGGAGACAAATCATTTCATAAGTATGTCCTGCGGCTGCAGAGACCTTGAAATGCTGTTGTGCCAGTGATGCCAAAGTATCTGCTAACATTTGTGTCCTACGCAGCAGGGAAAATAAATTTTGACCTTTAGACTGGGTGAGCAGTGAGCATTGAGGGCTCTGATCTTCTTGCCCCACCTTGTCTCCATGGATTGTTAGTAATTCCAGCTTGGTGTGGTGGCTTTGCCCTAGGCTTGGGATATGAAAGCTTTCTCTTTCTGTCTGGCTCCAGTAGAAACAGGAGTTTATTAATTTCCACACCTCAGTGGAAA
Organism: Serilophus lunatus; assembly: GCA_013399895.1. NCBI lineage: Eukaryota > Metazoa > Chordata > Aves > Passeriformes > Eurylaimidae > Serilophus > Serilophus lunatus. The sequence goes on along the minus strand of VXBA01004485.1, from coordinate 1,120,412 downwards.
ATAACAGAGATGAGGCATCTTGAGAAGTTTACATTTAAATGTTTGGCTGGTTTTAGTCTGGCCAGAAGACTGAAAACTAAAATTACAAGTGGAAATAATTCAGGTTAGGGGAATTTTAAAACTTTGTTTTAAAACAAAGTTTGCCCAACCCCCACCTAGGTATCTCATGAAAACACCTTATAGCATCTATCTGCTTAGGGATGTGTAGATAGTATTGCAGTGAAGAGATAGATAAGCATTAATGTCAGCCTAAAATATGTGGGTTTATTATGCTAGAAGTCTATAGGCAGTCATCTAAATATTTATCACAGCATTTGGAACTGTATGTAAGTCTGCCTTTATCTGCTTAGCCAGCAATCTTCCCCTGTGTGTTATACTTCATGGCATGACTTAATAGTTAAAATAGTCAGTTCACCAAAGTGGTACCAATGGGAGTGGATGCTCTTAAATTTATGCCCCCTCATCGCATCATGAGACTGTATTTCAGATAAGATATTTTGATGACAATTGCTTTCTTCCGTTCCAGTTTGTTTGGACTGCAAATGCTGTGCATCAGGAAAAGTCAGGTTTTTTTCTGTATTGTAACTTGTACGTTCCTGGAGTGACCAGGGCTGCTTGGTTTTCTCATGATACAAGGAAGAAGAATTGAGAATTTAAATAGGTTTTATGTCCCTGGGAATTTGAAGATGGTTCAATTACAGGTCAAAAGCAATTCTGTGCAAACTTCTAATTTGAAAAATGTTGCAAGAAGGAAATGTACATCACTAACTCATTTCTGTTATAGGGATAACTATTTTTCCTATTAATCTTTCTTTCAGCAGTAGTTTGGGGAGCCTGTCCATATAATTAATGATATCTGATTTATGTTAATCACTTATGATGTCTTTCTTGCTATGAAAAATGACTCTATTAAGCACACATGTACTTACCTTTTATATAAGACCTCCAAAACATGCTCTCTAGAATAAGACAAAAGAATGTTGCACTTTAATGCCTGTGCTTGACAAACAGCAGATATGCTGGAAATTGAAAAGTCAGTTCCTCCAGCCTCTTGGGGGATGAGAAGATGGGGAAAATGGAAGATAGCAGGGGCAAGACAAAGAGAGGTTACAAAGAAGGCTAAAAGGGCAAATCTCCTGTCCTTGCCCTTTAATGGACACTCTGGCTGTTGGTCTCTGTGGGATGTCCAAGGACTGCATTAAATAGACCTTCTCATTGTTTTTAACAATGTGTTTTGTTAGGATGAGTTCAAAGCACACTAGGAAGGAGGTAGGAATTTAATGACTATGAGCTCTCTCATTGCCTACACTGAGTCTCTCTCGAAGGCTACCAACCCAGAATATTTCAGTGGACCTAAATAAATTTCAATTACTGCTATTTTTATTTAAAAATAGATGTCAGAACTCATTTGGCACTTTGCTCTGACTGTGCCTTGTTCTAACTACAATTATTTAGAGGACTACTGAAGACAGGATACCAAGATGGGGAGTCTTTGTAAATAGCAGTATGAACCTACTTTCAAATGACATTTTGGAAAACCCAGCAAACACTTGTTTGGAATTCTGCTTCTTCTTCCATCTGCACAGAAGAGCTTGAGCTCCCAACACAAAGCAGAGATTATCCATACCACGGAGTGGATGCTTTGAGTTACACCCATGATCAGGGAACTCTATCCACCCCTCTGTGCTGGCAGGCGTTACCTGCAAATATGAGGAAACTTTGTCATTCTTTAGTGGCTGTAGTTTCTGTGTTGAGGGTTGCAAGGCAAGTGAGATAATGTGAAGTAAAGAGGAAAGGAGAAAGCTACTTGAACACTTCTTCAATAGCTGTTTCTTATCAGCTGGATTCTCCTTGGGTGAAGGCTATGCAATGCTTTCCCTTCTTGGTGTACCTTAAAACTTCTGTCCTACTTAATGTACATGGGTAGCTGGTTATTAAAAATCTCAGCTAAAGTGTAGCATCTGTTTTTTTGCAGTAGGATTCATATTTCTCACTCAGTTTTCCAGCTGGGCTGAACTGTTTTGCTGAAGGCCACACAGTGAGTGACTGTGCCAGGAGGAATATCCTGCATAGTCTTTCATTACAGTAAATGTCCTTTATAACAAAAGTAGGGTACCACCACTGAGTCAGATGTTCAGCGGTATAAACTGTCAGCAACTCGTATATTTTAAGGAAGTAGGGTAGGAAGAGAAATGGCCTTTAAGATGTGGCCTGCCAGACACAAAAACAAACAAAAAAGGAGGTTTATTTCTTCATCAAAAGTAAATGCTTCTTATAAAATCAGAAAATAAAAATAAGGAAGAAGTGGTTGGAACTGGCCTTTGGCTGATGTGGCTGGGATCTGCCAGCAGTGGAGCAGTTGCAGCAGTGGGCTCGTTCATCCTCCTCACTATCCCTTTCTCCTCACCTTGGTATCCCTTGCTTTCCAGGCTGTAACACATCACAGTGCTGGCCACATCTTCAGGTCTGGGCCTCTGGAAGCTTCTTCCAGGCCACTGGGTAGACTTTTCAGTGGTCATCCCTGTTGTATTTTTGCAGTCTATAAGTGGTGGTAGAGAATTTGGCCAACAAACTGAAACCTATCCAATATACCTCAAACTTACAGCTATAATCCTATACCTCCCTTTTGGCAGGACTTTTTACAAGACTTTTGCATTCCCCCAGCCTTGTCCTCCTGAAGCCTCCTTCCCCCACTAACACCTTATGCTGGCTGGGATCCTGGAGTTTCTTCCTTCCAAATGAAGGATCTGGAAGGAGGGGAGGGATTGTACCCCTGAGTCAACTTGGTGGTGGTTTCAGCCATTAGGAGAGCCCTAAATTAAGAAATTTTGCTTGGTGTTAAGGCCAAGATTTCATAATTTTCTGCTTTTATTAGTTTGTTTGTATTTCCTTAGCCCCTGGATGATAGATTTTAAACCACAGACCTTGCTGCAATCCATCTCTGTTCTTTTCTAACTGTGCTGTTTGGCTCAGTCTGATCCCACTAGACGCAGAGCAGAATGTCTAAAAAGCTGCAAAAACCGGGGAAAAAAATGCAGAGAGGGAAAAGAGGGAAGAAAAGCTTCTTTTCCCGCTTTCACCTTCCAGAAAATTTGGCTCATGCGTGGCCCAGAAATCAGGACTTTCCAAGACAAACGGGCTGCATTATCACACCAGACTCCCCTGGCAAGGAATGAATTTTGACAGCCTAAAAACACATTTTTAGGCGGATAGGGGAACAAATAGTTACAAAGCAAACACTGAGCGTGTTCACAGGTGCTGTACTGCATTGTGTTGGCCAACCAGATGTTCTGTGCTGGGACGCTGCCCTGGCCTTTTCTGGGATGAAATGTCACTCTGGATGAAATAGAGCAAAACTCTGTGTAGTTTCTCAGAATGGGCTGAGCTTTTAATTTGTCAGCTATTAGTATAGCTGTGTCTTTGTATTGGGCAGAGCACCAGGCAAAGTAAACATGTAAAATTTGACCTTTAGAAAATTAACTGCCATTGGACCGTAGAAATCTGCCTTGCTACAGTGAGCTGTGCTGCACTTTAATACTAGGTCAGTGCTTTAAAAACTCTCTTGCCATATGTTATTGTGGGGATGGAATGATTTGATGGAGTTGTTTGTGGTGGTGTACCTTGACCTGCTGTAGCTGAGTGCTACCATGTGCATCTTATGATGTTTATAGAGAAAGCTGACATAATGAGGACCTGCGTAAATCAAATATGAATGAGGATGTCTGTCAGTACCTTGCCTAGAGTTGTGTTGTCTCTGTTGCTTCTCCAACAGGTTGGATTTTAGAGAAAATATTTCAAAACAGAATAGTGGCGCTGGGTCTAAACCAGTGGTCCAAGAGGAAATTTTTTGACAAACAACAGGATTTGAGCAGCTAAACTTGGCTAATACAGAGATAATTTTTGTTATAAAGGCAGGTCCTTCTGCACTGAAACGACTGAGTACAGCTATTAACTGCTGCTTTGGATCAGTGTATTCAGTGTTGCTTCCATCCTTGCTTGAGTGATGCCCAATGCATGTTCTTTTCCCTTTTTTTAGTTTTGCTCTTTCTGGAGAACTGCAGTAAAATTTGTCATGAAAATGAAGTAGATCGTATTCAGCTCCAAAGAAGAGATTGGGACATTGACTCTCAAACTCTTTGTTCCCTTCTTGAGGCCAGTGGATGCTTTTCTCTGTAGCATAATGCATCCAGCAACATCCCAACTCACAGCTTTTCCCTGAGTGAGCAGAAACCTGTTTTCCCTGGTATGGTGTTTGGTTCCCCCCAACTCAAGAATTAGCTTTCTTCTTCCTTCTCCCCTTTGCCCAGAATGGGGCTCCATTTTTTTTGGTCACATCTATCACAAGAGCCAAAAGAATGGTTTCTTTTTTATTCTTTTTTTTTTTTTTTAACCTTATTTCACATACCCCCCTTGTGTTAGAAGCAGCACTGCTAATTGACAGGGATTTGTAGGCAGAATACCCATGTCAGCTACTGTCTGCTCTGAGATCTCTGAAGAATACTAATTATGGAATCGTAGAATTGTTTGGGTTGGAAAAGACCTTTAAGACCATTAGTCCAATTGTTAATGCAGCCCTGCTATGTTCACCACTAAACCATGTCTTTAAGCGTGAGGGAACTCATTCATACTTGTAGCTCCTCTTATAAGTTTTCTCTGTTAAAATACCACAGGCCAGGTTGTCATGTACACAAAAGCCACATTTCACCTCTGTAGCAATGCATGGCATTCTCGAGTAGATATAAATAAAACTGACCCTCAGAGTTCCCTTTGTGCTCCCACAGAGTAATGTAAAACAGCTCAGAGTGAGAAATCGGGACTGTGTGAGAGGGAGGATGCTCAGATTATTAATGAAGTGCTGTGAATGGGCCTGTCCCCAAACACTTGAGCACTGTCGATTCCTTTCCAGTTAATAAACCATTTATATATGGCCTGCTTTTAGCATGGAACAAAATGCTTTTTTTCACCCAAGCTGTGATGTATAATTATATAGCTGACATCAAACGTGAGCAGATACCAAGTCAAAGGAATGAATTTGGTCCTGTTCCTGTAATTCCATTTCCATGTTAACATTTTCCCCCTCTCTTTAAATTATATTTTTACTGAAAGCTTCAAAGGTCAACTTAGACACTCAGAGAAAATTTGTAACTTGGATTGTTTAGTATTCTTTCATACAGCACAGCCCTACATTACCCTGTGTCAGCAAATTAAGGAAATGAAAGTTGTGGCCAAGGATTACAATAGTGCTGGTGTTAACCTTTTACAGCTTGTGGCATCCTATCAATTTTAGCCACAGGAGAAATTTGCTGTTCACATACACCAAGTGGGTGTTGAAGTTTTTAATCTAAAAATGAAATCTTGCTTCTAGGAGAGGGATGTAAAGCCCATAGATCTTCCTTGCTGCTGGATAAGCCTCTTGAATAGCTGAGATCCTTTCAGCCACATGTTTTTTCTTTATCCATTTTTCCTTCCTTTCTTCCTCACTTGAAGACAGAAGGACATCTATTCTACTTGACTGAAAGGGCAATACTCCAGCACAGAGATATGTGGGTGCCCATATATTCACAAGATTGAGAGCCAAGGGAGATGGATGGATAACCTACAGACTTTTTCTTAGTTGCAAAACTCTCACAAGGTCTAGCAGCACACATTCACCCAACATCAATCTTCTTTGTAGTCCTAGGGAGGTTAATGGGATTGCTCAGCTGTTTAAGTACCTTGCTGAATGAAGGTGATAATTAATCAGGTTGCAAATTATTCAGGAGAGCTGAATTTTAATATTAGGTTTGCTTTACTCAATAGATGCTATATAGTTGCTCAGGGCACACTTGATTCAGCTGGACCAAGGAAAAACTGGTAGACCAGTTTCACTTAATTGCTATTCCTTGGGGTTGTTTCCTTTCCCTTTCTGACATGGGATTTTGACTTGCTTTTCTCTGTCTTCACCCCAAATCACAGCAGCATATACCCTGAAGTTTTGGAAAGGCTTCAGTTAAGACTTGGAAAGGCTTAAGTCCCTAAACTTAGAGACTAAAGGCAATACATAGATGGTTCTGAACTGTTGTCAGAAATTAATTTCCCTAGAGTGCAGTGTAATAGGGTCAGAGTTTATTGGGTAATGCTTAGTACATGGCCCAAAGATTAGGAGTTATTTTAGCTGGGGCATGAATAATTGAGTTGAAGGCAAACTAAAGTCAATGATTCTACTTATCAGGTTCTGTTAGGGTAGGATATGATCATTCATTTCTTTAAATGGGCTCTTGCTGTGAAGATGGACTGGTGGGAGAAGAGGTTGGCATGGGAGGCTGTGGTGAGATGGAAAAGAATCCATACAAGCAGAAATGTAGAACTGGGAGATGAATCATGCTCTAAGACCCCCACAGAATTGCCTATTTTCTATGTTTCCTTTTCTGCTGGAGTGTCTTTGTGCTGAGGAGTGTCCATCTCCAACTACTTTCCATAGACCCCCTTGTGGGGCTGTTCCTGTAATTTTAATTCATTTCAATAAAGATGGTTCAGTTTGCTTAAACTCTTATGAGCTCATCTTGACAGGAAAGGCTCTTCTAACAAAGAGGCTAATAATATCCTACAGAAGGAGAGTTGGAATGCAGTGAAGATCATAAACTTGTCATGTCACGTAACTGTAGCCAAAAGAAGATGGAGACTCATAAGAAGGAGGTTGAGTTAGCCTTGAAAAACAGGTTTACTTACTTTACAGATTTTATAATTGCTAAATCTAAACTAGGTATGTTGTTTTTGGTAAAGAAATGCCTAAAGAAACTGAATTAATGTATTTTAGTTATTTTGTAATCTCCTCAGATACACATGAGAGGACCTACTACTTCACACGTAAGGAATGGCAATATTTCACATGAACCATTTTCAAAACTGTTGCCTTCAGCAGAAAATGGATAGAATATTTTCTGGGCTGATAAAGTGGTAGACATTAATTTGGGTGTCCATTAACCAATACTGGATTCACAGATTTGAAGTAACTGGAAAATGAAGAGGCAGGGAACTGTACTGATGCTAGAGGCCATTTCAGAGGTGGATTAATGGGACAGTGATTCAGAAATGGATCCTTGCTGCCTGGATAACCAACCTGTTCTATAAGGATCAACCCACAGATAGTGTTAGTGGTGTCAAGGGTTGCAGCAGGTAACATCTGTCTCACACACAGAAGCCAGTCAAAGTTAAACACAACCCACAGCTGCTAAGATCGGGGGGGATGGAAATTGTATCTCATATGAGACCTTTGGGATGTTCCCCTTCTCTCTTTAACATAATACAAAGGTCTGGCCTGTTACTTCTTTTTAGCATTACTTTCCTTTTAATTGGCAGAAATGAGGCTTGTTTGCATAAGAAATACAGCAACTTTATGCTAGGCAGGAATGGCAGAAGTGAAGCTGACAGGAGGTGGCCGGACTACAAATTAAAATTGAAGCAGACCAGTCTTTTCTCATTCCACCAGCTCAGGAAAATATTGAAAGTAAACTGCTGGCAAGTAGACAGTGAAAAGCAAATTGGATTTGGGACCAGATGGTGTAGATCAGTATAATACAAGTTGATGTCAATAAGGCAGCATGATTAACGCTGCCAAGAATATCACTCATGATCTTTTCCAATTTCAGGTGTTATTTGTAGCACAGGTAAGGCAGTTACACACAGATGCATGTACAGATCGTTTTGGAAAGTGGGAGTTAGTTAAATCTCTGTCCCAAAAGAAAGGTCTAGGTCTGTTTCCAGATTTATCTGCCAGTGTGTAGGCACTAGAGACTGTCCTGGAGGGTGGAATCTGGGGCTGAGGAGGGAAAAGAGCATCACATAGGATTCTACAATCCATGTCTGACTGTGGAACTCAGTGCAGGACTTGCAGCACTGAACTCTTCATTACTGAGAAGGGACCTGAAAGGGCTTTACTTTGGTGCTGGGTACATATATGATCCTCCTTTAGCCACTTTAATTTGCCTGTCTGCACCCTTGGTGCTTAGAAAGAGCCCTGAAGGATTTTGTGTTGCTTGGTCTGTACAATTCCAGCAGTTTCCCTTTTCAGGGCAAAATATCTACCTGAAACACAATAGTCTCTCTGACTCAGTCAACTTACTGATGTAAATACTGATGCAAAAACAAGGCAGGCTTATTCTTTGTTTTTACCGTGGTTTGAAGAAGAAAGATTTAGGGAATCTCACAGGAGAGACTTTTCTTTATGTAGAATTTATATATATAAGAACTGTTTAGCTAAATCCCTGGGCTTTTCCAGATATGTCCCTCACTTATTAATTTAATGCACATTTTGCAGTCATGGTCCAAATTAATAAAGATTCAACTTCAGAAGTATCTTCATGAGGCATTTTATAAATTAAGCTGTTAGAGTTAATCATTGAGAAGAAGAATTATTGCCAGTTTTCTGTGCCCTTTAAAACATGACTATTTTGTTGTATTAACCATAAGTAATGAAAAATAGCTAATATTAAAGATGTTCTGTCTTGTATATGCAGTTAAAATATTTGAACTGACATTTCATACAAGGAAAACTTTATAAAGAATGGACAGAAGTAGTTTTCCTTTGCCTATAATGTTTTTTTGAAAATGAGTGTCTGATAATTGGGCAATGTGTATTTGGGTTATGGATGTGATTTCAGTATGCTTTATATCATTCCAATAATTATAAATTTTATTATTGCTCAGTAAATATGAATATATCCAAGTAGAGTTTTATCTCTGCATTATTGGCTTACTCTTGTCAAAACAAATTCTACTGTTTACCGTTGGTGGGTATTGCCCAATCTTAATATATCCTTGAGGTTCTTCATTCTCAGAATGCTCTGTGAATTAATTATGAAGAATACTTCACATAGTGAGTAGTTTCAGTGCTGTAATTTAGTTTCTGATGGAACACTATATGAATAGCTGAGAAAAATGAGACTTATGTAAAATAAAGGCTTAGTGGATTAAATACAAATCTACAAAATAGAGTTATAAAAGTTGAGTTTGATAGAATGAAGAATATCTTGAAAAATGAGTCACATTGACTTGAGTGATGTAGTTGTTTTCCAGGAAAAATCTGTTGCCAAGGATCAGAGCATCCTTGGCTAGCTTAAATGTGGGATCAACATCCTTTCACAAAGAGCTGAACTCTTTTCTTCTGAACATTTTTTTGTGATGAACTTAGAGACTTCAGCTCAGTTCAGGAGATGAATATCAGTCAAAACTGACTTTGTCACTTCTGCCCCTAGGCAGACATGAAATAGGCCCACTCTGAGAGTGTTTAAACACTTCATTCTTATATACCATACATTGCCATGGGGATTTAGGCATTCAGATAGAAAATCTGATCTTTATAGAAGAATATTTTGTTTTCTCTGACTATACCTTTTGAAATACACTTTATGACTTGGTATGCAAGTTCTTCATTCTCTGGATGTGTATTTTTCAGCGTTTCTTGTGCTCATTAATCATATCAGCCATTCCTAGTCTTTGTAGCACACCGGGAATTAATATTTTCACTCCTTTTTGTGTGTGTGTGTTTCTAAGTGTGTGTCTTCCCTTTGGTTTGTATTGAATCTGTAGCCTGAAGTGGCAATCAATGGCTCAGATTATTTCCTTGCTGTCAGCTATTGACTTTCTCTCAGCCTGATATCAGAGCTCCTTTCCCAGGGCAATGCCAGCAGGGTGGAAGTAGGAGGGGGAGCTGAAGGAATGCTTGATAGAAGTCTTGTAGTTTATGTCAAAGCATCTTTAACTGAATGCACATGAAAACAAGAAAAAAATTGCGAGAAACCTGCACTTTAGGGTGGAAAATTAGATAGGCCAAAATTCTCCATCAGTAATGTCAAAACTCAGATAGCTTTTACCTCATGAGGGTTACTTACTTATTTAAATAATGACTGTTGTTCTGCTCAGACAGTTTTGAAGCCCAAAACAATTTCTTTAGCTAAACTATTGTGCAAGTTGGGCAGTGAGTATTCTCTCATTACAGCAGAAATAATCAAGACCAGTATGTGATCACATATTGATGTGAGATCTTCCTCCAGGTTCTGGAGGAAGGCCTTTCATCTGCCCATCTAATAAAGTGTGGTTTCTTGATTTATCATTCTCTGCTTTATCTATAATCACCTACAGCAGAACACAGTAGTCACAATTTAATTCCTATTTAGAATAGCAGCATTTTATCATTTCTGCTGAAGATGATGCTCAAGTGTCAAAATAGAGAAAAAAGGTAGATGCTTTAAGGGAAACTGAGTTTCTTGGAATATTAATAGATTCATCCCTGCTATAATAAAAGCCTTCTTCCAGATGTCCCAATTTTTTATAGAGAAGTAAACATCTTTATTTGGAATTCTTTAGGCTTTGAATTAAAAATTATACATTTTTAGATGATAGTATATAGGTGGAAGAGAATAGGGATGAAGTGGAATGACAGTGAAAGAGAAGCTGGGCACGGATGACTCTTTGAAGGACTGGCAGCTGATTTTGGAAGAAGAGAAGGTCTCGTGCTGGTCACCGTCTCTCCAACTTGGCTTTTCCCAGCTCCGCTACCAAGGTTTGGGAAACTCCTTCAAGATAAGAGAAGAATTTCCACTGACCTCAGTGGACTGGAGTCCTTGGCATTGCTCCAAACCTGAAAGACAATAGAAGAGTGTTTGTGGCAGCCCTGACTTGAAGCCTGGACACTGAAATTGGAAGCTGGACAAGCAGGTGGGCCATGGCAGGTGGGATGTGCTCCTCTGCTTCGTGCCGTGTGTATGGGGGACATGGAGGAAAGGCTGGAAAAGAAAAGGAGGAGTGTGAATGTGGGCCGAGAAACAACTCAGTTTTGGATCTGATTTGGGTTAGCTTTAGATGCTGAGTTCCTCTAATCTGTCAGAATTGGAGCTATAATTGGGCAGTTCAAGGTGTCAGGGGAATGTAAAATAAATGCATTGGTTAAAGGCAGAGCGTGGTTTAGGCAGTTGACCACAAAATTGGCGCAATCTCTATTTTGCACAAGGGAGATCCTCATAGATCTTCCTGGGATGGGATCCAATCTTCCCCTCCTCTCCCCATGCTTATTTTATTGGTCAGCTCAACCCCACATTTTCATCAACATAGCCCATCATTAATGCACATACCTAGCTATGTGTAAACACAAATATATAAACTGACTTCAGCTAGGATGGAAAGATAAACAACTCTTTAACAGAATTTCCCCCTTTGGATCTGCCTGAAAGAAGACAGCAGAGTTGGTTGTTTAGCCCAATTTAGTTTTCATTTAACCAGACCAGAGAGTCTATATTACAAATGACATGTGGCCACCACAGTAGCAAAGTTGCTGTTTACTTAATCAAATATGATTAATGCATTGGTTTTACATTAGTATCTGTTTTTCTCCATTGTGGGAGTAGTCAAGGGATTCTCTTTGTCTGCTAGCAAGGAAGAACATGTTTTTTATCCTGTCCTGCTTATTGTGCAGTCATGTCAGCAGTAAAAAATGTCTTTTAGCATGCCTTCTTTTATCAGTGGGGAGATCAATATGGCAACTTTCTGAAAGCATAATTCAGCTACATGTGTTGTGGGAGACTAACACGAACTCTCTTGGCGAGAATGCTTTACAGATAGCCAGGGAAAGACAGCATGGACTTTATTTCAGAGCAGGGTAAGATTAAAGGGATTTCAAGGATGCTTTGAAAATATCTTATAAGGGAGAATGGTTCAGGCTTGCAGCAGGACTTGTGTTCCAGAAAATGGAAGAGTTGCTGCAGATAAGGTTGTATCAGCTCTGTACCTGCGGTGGAACCAGCAGAAAATCTCTGCTGCTGAATTGGCCCTGAACCTAAAAATGACAGTGGTGGATGGTGAGAATAGAAGCTAGGTGGGTGTATTGGCTGCAGGTGAAAGGCACTGCTGAAATGGAAACCCCAAGAAATAACTGTAAGGACAAAACTCTGCCCTGAGATAAACTGAAAGATTTTTAAGGGGCTTTGAGAGGTGTTGGTCTGACATATCCTCAAAGAACCTGAACCTGCTGAGTGAAGCATACTGCAGTCAGCTGAAGGTGTGCCATGAGCTTTTCTGCTGTTTTTTCTTGAGTAGGACATGCTGTTAAAGGAAATACAGCAGCACTATTTGATGGCTTTTCCTGGCAGGAAAATGGGAGCTGACCTGAGCTAGTAAGTGGGCAACCACTTACAATTTGGCTGGGGCATCAGTACAAAGAGCTTGAAAAATATACCTCAAATATGGTGTAAGAGGTTTTTTGAACCACCACCCACCACAGTTTTCAGGGAATTAGTTTCTGGATTTCATTTTCTCATTTATAAACACCAAGGGATTTTTCTTACTCCCTTGAAAATGCATGAGTCCTCTTTGACTCCAAAAAACGTTGGGTTAGAACTTTCCCTAGATTGTCATTCACAGTGCTTAATCACCACTCAGGTGATTAAATTACTTGTGGCTTTTCTTTTTTATAGCACACTCACAAAATCTCTTCTTGAATCAGAAAAGGCATCCATAAAAGCTACTGAAATCCAGAATATTCACCAAATAATTTATTGTAAAACATTTCTTCCTGATGACTTTGGCCTTAGCACATTGTCAGTTGTCAGCCTGTTTGTACCTCACTACCTCTCTGCAGAAATATTTTCATTTTCCAACTGATTTTTGTACTCGTCATAGTCATTAACATGTAAATATGTCTCATGAAGCACAGAAATGAACTAATAATTATAGCTTTTCCAGCCATTAACACGTGATAGTTAAGCCTGATTATGAACTTCACCTCATTGGTAACGTATTTCTGTGTGTCTCTGTATTTCTCCAAGCTGGACTAACTTGGGAGTCCATAAAGCTAAAATCTAATTAATTAAATAGCTGCACTAGTCCTTGAATTGGGCTTAAATGTGCCAGAGAGCATTTTTTTTTCCAGTTTTCAAATATTTTTAACCTGCTTATTGAAAATATCATTCTAGAAATATGAGTCTCTGACTTTGAGAGATGCCCTGGAATTTAACAGCCCATTATTTTTATATAGGCAATTTATTGCAGTCAGAAGTGATACAGTTCATGGAAAGCGGGTGGATGGATGGCTGAATCATTCCATCACCTGTCATGACTCATTCCCATCATTTCTGTCTCTTCACAGAGGGTGCATAAACATGTCTGCAGACTTAATCATGGCTCAGAGCATCTCATTAAAATACTGCCTTTTTAGGGTCAGAAAAATGGTCGTGTAGCCCCATGATTAGATTGTAGAAGGGGGAAGATTGAGATCTTGACTGCTTTGTTCAGAGGAGGATGTCCAAACCAAAACATGCTGAGGAACTTTTGTCTAGGCTTTTTCTTGAGTTTCACACCTTTGCAGGCAATTTCATAGACATGATTCCATCTGCAACTTTATAGAGTAGTTTGGTCTGGCTGCTCTGTTCCTCAGGTTCTGCCTGCTTTCAAGGATCATTGCATTCTCTGGATGATACTGGCCATGACGACCTAGTTGTCAGTGATTCTGTGTCAAAATATGATGATATAGCCATTTCTCTACATAGAACCAGATGTTTTGATAAGAGAGAGCCAGATGACTCCTGTTGGAACTGCCAGACAGTGAAGTTAACTTATACTTCATGTATATTCTGTCCTCATTCCTCAACAGACTGGGATGAACTGTGCAAACCTTTTTGTGGCTTGGCTTAATCTGCCTTCAGAGTGTGCTCTGAGGGTTTACTCAGCCTGTTTCTCCCTGCAAGTGCTCGCTCGACCCAAGCTCTAAACTGACCTGCTGTGAGTTGACCTGGCCAAATGCCACGTGGCCACAGTTAACTCGAGCAGAATTTATTAGCTTGCAGAGGGCACTGCATAATCCAGTTACACAAGTTCTCTTTTGGAGCTGGTTTGTGTCTGGCCAGGTTGGAAGATGGGCAAATGTCTCTGGAAAATTATTTATTTTTATTTATTAGCAATAAAATCTTGTTATTTGCTTGCTGTAATGTCTAAGAAATCTAATTACAGATTAAGATTGCACTAGGGTAGGGATACCTCAACCAGACCAGCAAAAATACATTGTTTGCCAAAGAAATTTATAATCTGGATGTCACATACCCCCAGTAGCAAGGGGACTCCAGCCTGAGCACAGCAGTGATAAACTCATGTACCTGTGTGCTCAGTGAAAGAAACACAATGTTAGTGGGGAAATGAAGGGGTTCTGTGGCTCTGTGGGTAACACAGCTTTGTCTCAACGTGGGGTTGAGACACACAGTAGGTGCTGCCCGATGGATAGAGGCTCTGGGACTGCCTCCCTGGAGTGCAGCAAGGCATGAGCATCTTACAGTTTGCCACCCCTTGGCCTCTGGTAGAGCTCACAAAACACAAGTAATCATTGTCCTCTGCCTTCCCCAGGTCTGTGCCTTGCAGACATCACCTCAGCAATTGTTGCTGGCTCTTCCTGAGCTTATTCTTCATCTCTGGCTGCACAGTGATGTGATGTAATCGTGCAAGTGCAGCCCCCTTATTGAACAAAGCACAATACCCCATTATTCTCAGGACAAGGGTAGGGGGAAACAGCTGTTTTACTGATTAAATAAATAAAAGAATGATTCTGCTGCCTCTTCCAGCATAGAAATCTGCCCAGACCCTGTGCAGCGTCACCATCCACTCAGCTCCTTGCCCCTGAGTGCTGTGAAAGCGGGCAGTGCCTGGATCTGGAAGGCTGCCCTCTCCATGCTCACTCTGGTCCAAGTGGTTTTGTGAGTCAGGCGCTTTGCTTTTGCACAGAAACCCGTATTCCATCCTGCCTTTCCATTTGCTCATGCCCCTCTCCTGCCAAAGTAACCATTGCAGGGATGATGGGGATGGGGGTGGGGAGGAGGGGAGCGGCGTTGCCAGTCTCTCATTAATTTGTAGATGCAAAATGATGGGGGTGATGCATGTGAGAGTCTAATAATAATGACCTGAGGTCCCAGGCATGGTGAGCAAGGCAAACTTCTTTAACTAACAACTTAATTATAATAAATTTGAGTCTGAGAGCACCAGGCAAGTAAATCAATCAACCCTTGCAGGCGGGCTCATTAAAACTAGCAAAGTACAGACCAAAAAGGTCATCTTATTAAAAGGGATTAGCATTTTCCAGTTAAATCCTTTGCTGCCCATAGGTGCTAGGAGAGAATGTGGATTCTGAGCTTCTCTGTTGTTGCAGTGGTAAAGGGCTGACCCTGCACAGCAATAAATGCCTTCAGTCCCCATGGTCAGACTCTTGGCTGCCAGTGCCAATGGACAAGGCTGTATAAATGCTAGTGGACTTTTGCCAGGCTGGTCCAGCTGTGGGTTGCCAACTGTCTCATGGAGCAAATGAAACACGATCAGAGGTGAGTTCTTTCTTGCAAAATACGAGTCAGCTTGCTCTCCAAGATTTTCTCTAGTCCTGTCTTACAGACTGAGACATCACCTCAGTAATTGTTGTTGGCTTCTTCTTTCAATGACTCTTCCCTGGCTGTGTGGGATGTCTCTTCTTCTGTCAGGTCTTAATATATTGTAGCCCTCAAGCAGCATTTTCTATCTTTGCCTTTCTTTCCTGGCTGCATGATGCAGTACTTTGGGTTTTCTAGTGCTTTGAGAGGCAAATTTTCACAAACCCTATTATGATCATGTTCCTTTAGGAGAGTATATTTACCTTGGAAGAAACATAAAACTGAGAACAGCTATCAAAACAGCTGGCATCCTTCTTCCTGTTTTTCTCTTCTGTCAGATACAGTGTCGGTGGTAGGAGAGACACTTTTTTCCCTTTTCAAACTTTCCTCTACCCACACTTGCATTCCAGTGGTGATCCTCTATGCAGCACCACTACACTATTGTGGAAACGTGTTTTGAACATGGTTGTATTTTGAGTGGATCCCTGTAGCTGCAGTGGTGGGGGCTTGTGGGGGTGCTGCTGGGAGGGTCTTTCCTGCTCTTGCATTGCATTTCTGATGGAAGCTGATTTTACAGTGTGTCACTCTGTTTCTTGTTGAGCAAAATATCTGGAGTTAAGAGAATTTTTTTCCCTGAGAGAGAACTGCAATTAGGAAGATGAGAAGGAGCAGATTATGCAGACCATCTTACGTTGCCCATTGCTATGCTCCTCTAACCTCCTTGTTGATGATCCTCTTCTCTCCCAAAGAGGAGTTATTTGCATGGACACTACCCAGTTCCAGCAGCTCAGTTATCTGGTGAGGCAGGTGGACGCATCAGCTGAGCACCCCCAACAGCCTGGCTCCAGGCTGAGCCTGAATATAATGGGCACAGCTCATGGCACACTTCCCTCAGCTCCTGCTGTGCTCAGGTAGCACTTCCATTGCACAGCAGTTTACAAGAAAGTGTACTGCCCGTGATGGAAGTTCCCCCACGCTATTTTCGATCATTTTTCAAGACCTTTTTCTTTTAAGCACTGGGTGGTCTCAGGGGCATATGGGAAATTAATTAGAGCCTTGCAGCCTTTTAGGAGTTCATTCAGTACAAGCAGTTATGTGTTTGAAAATACAGTGGAAGAGGTAAGGATGAGATAAAGACTAAGTGTCTTTCATCCCACTAGGCTTCCCCTTTGCATAGGAAGTACTGAGGGTCTTTCCTGCTCTGCTTGCTCATCAGAGCACATCACAGAGAGCTGCTTGGGGAGAAAAAGAAAAACGGAAGAAAAAAGATATTTTTCTGCTGTGTTTCCAGACAGCCAGCACAGTGCTACCTGAAGATGTCTGTGCTATCTCTCCATTACAGCAAAAGACTGCTGAGGAAAAGGAACGCGTTTTGAGTCTGTCCTGGGCAGGGAAGTGCTGGTAAGTGGCCACAGGTAGGTGACAAATAGTTTGTGCTCCCTTATCAGCTCCAAGAGCTTGCTGGGGAATGTTTGGATATTGTCAGTTAATTTTTCTGTGTCAGTGTAATACTTAACACTGTGGGTATCAGCTAGGGTGCTTAGATGAAAGACATTGCCTGTATTTCAGCTTAATTCAAAAACTCAGACTTCCCTGCTGCAGGTGGGTGCAAAATTTGAAGCCAAATTTATACTTCTGCTTTCAGGCACCTTCAGCTTCACACACCCCTGGAGCCTCTGAACAGCACTAGCTTTGCATGGTTTTCTTGCCTCAATGGAGTTTCCTCAAATGAGGAGAAGCCCCTTGTTCTCCCCATCTCTAACAATCTGCTTCCACAGGGGCAGGGACAAATTCAGGAGAGACCTAATACCATCACCACTGTATGAGTGATGCAGGATTCAAAATACTGCAGTTTTATTGGAATGCTCTAGAAAGTACCTATTTGTTCCCTTATATTTTTCACTCAGTGTCCCCTTTCACTTCACATCCCTTTAGCCTTTGCCCACATTTCACCTCAAACCACAGGCAGCCTCTATTTTTTTTTTTTTTAGTTTTTTTCTGGAAGGTGAAGGGTTAAATCAATAAATATATTGGTTCCTGTTTTTCCTCTCTGCAGCTTGTGGGCTCCAGCTGGGTGAAGACATGGAACAGTAACAAGTCCATGGGAAAGGCTTATCTTCTCACAGCCCTTGTAGCAGCACTCCAAGCTCACTGTGAACTTCCCAGAGTACAGTGGCAGAGCTCAAGCTCTCATGCTGCCGAGAGCTTCCTGCAGGGATTAAAGAGATAGGGTGGAGACAAAGTGTGTGTGAACCTAAATGCCGTTCAAGGTGTGTTTGAGGAACAGTGTACTTGGTCTTCAGCTCAGTTGAAAATACATATATACACTTATATAATCTGTGGCCATTGGCAGTTAGCTCTTTACTATCCAGAGACACACAGTACAGAACTTCTAGACCTTGAAGAAAAACACATTTCTGGTGTAGGAGACAAATATGAGGCAGCAAGATCAGCTCAGTGGTGTGTTCTGGTTCCATATATAAAATGATAACTTTGTTTTGCTTTAGCTCTTTCAGAGCAAGTGCTCTGTTTCCACGAACTGCAGTCTTTCTAAATGCTTTCTGTTCCTCAATAATTCCTGATGGACGAGATCCTTTCAAGTTGATAGGTTTGCTTGGATTGTTGTCTCAGCCTGGAGAATGGAAGAGGGGACAGACTCACCCCTGCATGAAGACTGGCATAGTGCAGGCACCCTTGGTGGTCTCAGCTGGGTGCAATCCCATTCCAATTTCCCTTTGGCTCCGTGTGTACTCATGGAGAGTTACTGTGGCTCAGTTGTCATTGCTATTTAGTTATAATAACTTGATGGTTGTCTGGAAGACCGGTTCTTGGGAATGTGACTGACAGCCCTGTCTCCACCCTACTGTTAGCAAGGAATATCAGTTCCTGGAAGGTCTTCTGTATGCTGTACTTGGTTTATCTTCTGGGGATGCGGCAGAAAGGAACACCCAGGTGATAATAAAATTGTGGTGGGGGGATGTCTCGCACAGGTGTATTGGGACTGCAAGGTGACAGGATGACCTTACTGTAGTACAGCTATTGGGCTTTTGTTTTGCTAAAAGATTCTAGAAGTCAAGAGTCAAAAGGAATGAAACTGGAGTGGGTAGAAATGAGATAGTATTGCTGCATGTCTGTCACATCAGCTTAAGTGGGGTGGAAGCGTCAGGAAGCCAAACACAACAAAGTGCCCCACATTGTGCCTGATGCTACTTAACATCCACTCTTTGCAGTCACTTTGATTAAACATAAGACATTTCTTTATTTTCACATATTCTTCATGGTAATGAAATAAAGGGAAAAAACCTAGGGAGTAATGAGACAGTACTTCTGCCTCTGTCTAAGCAGTAGAGAGCAGTGGGAAACAGTGAAGGTGTCAAGTTTTCTCTAAGGGCAGCCACAAGGCTCTTGTGCCAAACGCTATTTGACATTTAATTTTAGACCCATGTACAGTAACAGCCAGAGCAGGCAGCAAGCAGAGCTTTCCAGTTGACACACTGGCTCTATTTGCTTTAATTTCCTTAGCACGATGGCCAAGTTTATCTGTGAGTGAGAAATACTCAGAGTATTATTTTTTTGTTAGCCCATCATGAAAAGAGAACTCTGTGTTGTGTTGAGACACAGTTTTGGGCTTTGGGTGGCCTTCATTAGGGAATATAATGCAACAGAGCTGTGTGTCAGCAACAGACGAGCCAAAGAAAGTTGTGCTTCTTTGATTAAATCATGCAGAAGTCAAACATGGTTCCTGGTCTGAACTGAGCTGTTCAGCAGGTTTAAAGGTGGAAAGAGGAGATCTGTGTTTGGTGGTTACCAGCCTCCCAGCCAGGAGGTGTGGTATGAGCAGGGAAGGCTTCCTCCTTCCTTAAATGTGGGTGTGACAACCATCGAGTGCAGGGCGGTTTTCATGCGGATGTCATGTACATGTGCAAAGGGACCATCCACAACACCTTTATGGGGCTTGGAGCGACCTGATCCAGTGGAAGGTGTCCCTGTCCTTGGCAAGGGGGCTAGAACTAGATAGTCTCTGAGGTCCCTTCCAACCCAAACCATTCTGTGGTTCTGCTCTGTGTGGTTTGTGCTACAAGCCCACTAGTTCTGAGAAATGGATCGAGTGTCCTGCTCAGCTGCTGAGACAGGAGTAACACCCAACTGGGTGTGTGGAGGGAGTGGTGGGAGTTTGTGGCTGAGCCTTGTGAGAGGAAGAAAATAGTAGTGGAAGCTGGGCTGGTTGTATAGCTAATACTGGCAAAGGGAAAATGTTGAGAGCTGCATGTAGAAATAATTCAGGAAATGTATTAGTTACTGGTTTTTCTTTTTCTTTTTTAAGAAAATAAATGTGCTAAGTCAGCAGAGTGAAGGAAGGTACCTCCAAGGATACCCATTTGGTTGGATGAAGATATGAATTGTTATGTTATCACACAGGTAAGGAGTATTAGGGGAGGAAAGGTCTATGAAACAAGTGATTGTCGCATTGAAGACCAAAACCAGCTGCAGAATGTGAAGCAGTGGGAAGAGAAGGGCTCCCCAGGCAGTGGGACAGAGACAGCAGCCTGCAGACAGTGTTGGCTGGGTGGAGGAGCACTTGTCTGCTTTTCTAAGGTCATTAGGAAGTCTAGACTTTCCCATAAAAGGGTCCCATTTGCTGAAGAAATCCTTGGGCTACTACAGCCCCGAGGGCTTCACAGAGAACTTAAAGGTATCCAGAACAGCTGGCTAGACTGAGGCACCTTCCCTGAATTTTTCTGAGTATATGGACCTTGGAAGATGACTTTGGGGCAGCCTGGCAGGAGTGATTTCCATAGAATATGCAGCCTGCTCAGCAGAAAGCAGCTCAGGGGTTGGCATCTCTGGGGCTGGGGCACTGCTATTCCAGACTGGCTGAGCTTTGCTCCTCTTCAATTTCTTTGCCCAGCAGACAGTACGGAGGAGCCAAAACCAACTGCATTCCAATAATCCAATAACTACCTCTGTGTGATGATGAAGGCATTTGAGAAACTGTATTCATGCAACTATTTCCCAAACTCAGAAAGGAGACTTCCACCTCTGTGACAAACCTATCCTGAAGGCCTTATGGTCTGCTTGCTTGACCAATTTCTTGGTGCCATCCTATGTATTTAAGCACTTTAAATACCAGGTTTCCTCCCTATGTTAGAGAGCATCTTTCAGTCTAACATAACCCATCTGGAGGGAGTTTCTCTGTAGCAGTGTTCAGAGTAAATCACAAGTCCAAACCCCAGCAAGATCACTGAGTATGCTCTCGTTCTTGTTAACAGGGTTTTTCAGCTTATGCTGCAACTTACCTTGGAAGGAGAAACCAGAAAGAGTTGCTAAGGGCAGGGAAAAAATGAATGTAGCTTTCTAATTGAGCCAGTGTAAAAAAAAAATTCCAAGGTTCAGTTCGAGAAGGGGTTTGAATGCCTGGAACACTGGCAAATGTTGGATCCTATTCCTTTTGCAAGCCCAACTATGTTATCCTTTTCTGAGGGCCCCCTTGAAAATCCGTGTCAGAAAAGACTGGCCTGATGTACTAAATCAGTATTTATTGATGTATATCACCCCTGGGAACAGATAATGGTGTCCATCCCAAAAAAAACCACTCTAGGGGCTCCAGTGGTGGATGGAGAGTGTGATCAAGTTTCTGTCCAAAGGAAACAGTTTGCTGAATGTGAGAAACCTTCTGGAATCTGCACAAAGATGATGTTGGTTCAAGCCTTGAGGAGCTTGTTGTCTAATTGGGACCAGCAGTATGACTTGGACAACTATAACGCAGCTGGAGATGATTCCACCTTGGGAAGGTGTGACAAACCCAAGGCCATTGCAAAATGTTTTCTGTGTGTGTTTTCTGCATATTTTTTGTGGCATGGCTCGTTTTTCATAACCGGATCTTCCTGAACAGCAGTTGGATGGTTTGGCGAAGAGAATAATTTGTACTAAAGATCAACCAACCTACCACAATGTGGGAAGGAATCCTGGGTAGCACAAGGAAATTTTCCAAAACTGGTGATTACTTTTTCTTTGGTTTTAGCAATCCAATTTATCTTTGTGCCGTGTGTGTGTGTGCAGAGGTGCTAATGCAAACCGAGTTTATCACAGTGGAGGAGCTGGAGCAACTCCAAGCACATTGGTCTATATCCTAGAAATAGCAAACTGCTTGTCCAGTTACTTGCAGCTTGTTTTCAAGGGAAAAAGGACTTACTTGACTCCTGCACAGGGTAAAATCCTCCGAGAGTGTGTCATTTTGTCCTATGGAGTATACTTTTAGTCTCAGGTTTCATGAGATGCTGTTTTGCTGTGTCAGACTGGGGATCTTTACTCTTTAGATGGGAACCAACCTTTCAGTTGGAGTGAGAGATTAGGCTTAAAATACATGTGATAATCTTTATCTTCCTGTTCAACCCTTTTCACTCACTGCCGTGATTAAATTTGTGAGAAGAGTCATAGTAATAAATAAACTACACATTATTGAGGATAAAAACTCCCAGGAGGGGAGACATTGAGATACATGCACATTTAACAATGAAACAAAGGGGCAGACTTTGGCTGAACATCAGGAAAAGCATACTGAGAGTGAAATAAATTTGGCTGTGGGACAGTTCCCAACAACAGTAGCAGAAGTCTTGTTACCCAGACTCATTTTAACCACTCCTGTAGGCATCACTCCCATCTGGGCCTGGTTAGAGAAGATGTCAGCCACATGAATAGTTTGGAGATGCCACCTTTTCTTTGGCCCAAAGTTTTCCATGGAAAATTTTTTTGAATCACTGATGATAATTGCTTTCCATTTCAGCCCTTCTCTTTGTTTTGAAGCAATTAATTTTAAAAAGCAAAATCACTTTGGTAAGGGGAGGACAAGGAATTTTTCTGATTTAATTTAGCTCTTCCTTTAAAGGAGTTTGCAATCAGCCATCTTCAGACTAAATTTTTGCACTAGGTGACAGAATCAAGATGAGTTGAAGAAGAGATTAAAAGGCACCTTTTTTTTTCTTTTTTCCGGTCCCCATCCCTACATTGTTCTGAGTTAATAAATGGATCTGCGTGGACTGGCAGGATCAGATGTTCCTTGCCCTTATCATCCAAACCAACCAGAAAGGAACAGGGACTCAGGAGCAACGTCTGTCCAATGATGCACATACTCCACATCAGCCACAGCCTTGTCCAAATTCTTGCTTCTCCCTTCTGGTAGGTTTCTTTTTCCTATAATAATTGTGAATCCAGTATGAAAGCTGTTTTAGTTACTCACTAGGATTACTGAGCAGAAGAGGTGTGACAGGTAGGGAAAAGATGGTGCAAATGACTCAACCTCTCCTTGAGTGCATGTGTGGGCAGCCTGAGGGCATCACAGGCTGTTGGTTGGGAGGGCATAGTGCTTGTCATGGGCTCTTGGCCATCTGGAGGGACTGGATGGTGCTGGATAGTTTTGTGTTTGCTCCCTGGCTTAGTCCCTCATAATGTGGTGTGCAGCACGTATTTTGTGAAGTGAGAATGTGCTCTCTGTTCACTTCTGCCACACCTGTTAGTTCCACAAACAAGGCTGCCAATTAAACACAGGAATCAAATCCCACAAGGAGCTTGGTTGCCTATGCTGGAAGATGTATGTGTGTAATAAATGGTATTATGAGGTATACACCCATGCCTATTTATGAGTTACCATATGAGAAAGAGAGTATGGTCAGAGTACTGAATAGCCTCAAATAACATATGGATTTATATGCTAGGTCCACCCCCAACCCTTTGTTTTATCTTGGACAAGTTATTCAGCTTCTCTGGGCCTCAGATCTTCTAATGAGTACATCTGGAATGATAAACAAAAATTCTTTTTTATCTGTTTTGTCTGCTCTGATTCCTCATGCTCTGAAACAGGAGTTGCTTCTCTGTACAAACTGGATTTTGTTAGGATTTTTACCAACACTAAGTAACTCAGGTGTTGCTGTTGCATTATTACCTATACTCTTGCAGAGCAGAGGTGATTTAGAAGGAAAAGCAGAGCTACTCTTTTGAATCCTCTCTTATGTGTCATCATTCGTACTTCCTCTCACAAGTAAGTGAACTGTATTTTACTGATCAAATCTGAGCTAAACTTTGGTTTCCATGGAAGTCAGGTACCTCTGTACTCAGCAAAGTCCCATTATTACTCACTAGGAGAAGGGCAGCCAACACTGTACCTCAGCTGTAGCTGACAGGCAATTTATCTGGGACGAATCCCTTAACAGTGGACTTCAGCCTTTCCTGAAATCTTATCCCTTGCCTCTCCATGGAAGCAGGACTGCTGGCTTCACTTCATTTCAGACAGATGCTGACAACTGGAGCTGAGTGGTGGTGAGGGAACGTGATGGAAAGCTGCAGCAGAAGTATTAATTGCACTGGTTGGGGAGGGCTAGATTTTTTTTTTTCCTCTCTTTCTCTCTGTAAAAGCCTTGTGTGTGGAAGGAGCCTTGCTGGGCTTTCCTCATGTATGGTAATTAACTAACAGAGTCTGGAGTTCTGGGCATCTGCTTCACATCCCAGGAAGGTGGGTTATTAACCCAAAAGGATTTGATACCCTCCTGCTGTGTCCCATTTTCTCTGCTTTTGCCTGGTTCTTCTATTTGCTTCAGACTCCCAGGTCCATTAAGATCTTCACGGCTGCCCAAGCACAAACCTGACAGGCTCATGGGGAGATTCTAAAATGATGCTGGTTCAATTAGCAGGATATAATTTGCCCTTTGATGAAACCCTGGGCTCCCCTGCCAGGCTAAGCACTCGCTGCCAGGGCACTTAGCATGAGGAGGAGCATTCCCATCACATCTTTCTCAATGGCAGGTCACAGAAACAACGAATCCAAGTAGCCGTAGTAAGAAAGGAGCCGTATTTTTGTCCCAATTTTATTTTTCTTCATGAAATGAGTTTTAGAGACTACCAGAAAGCTCAGTTTGGATACTCGATGTGAACAAACCATCTGGCAGCTGTAGTTTTTATTTTAGCCTGAGAATTCTGCTGGCTATTTGTTTTTTTACCTTCCCCATGAGCCCCTCTTGCAATTTGAGTTGTTCTGCCCTATAGGTCACAGACCAGTTCGCTATACAATTCTCTGTCTGTGTGTTGATCAAATGCTTTTCTGAATGATTTGCTGTTTGCTGTGGTTGTTAACCTCCTGAGCACTCAGTCTTGCATCTCTCTCTCTCCGAGATGTGCTGAAACATCTGAAGAGGTATCAACATCAAATCATACATATTCACAGTTGCTATTCCCCCTTCAGCACAGACAACAATTTTTACATGTTCACCAAAAGCAGGGATGAGTCAAACCTCGAGTGATAGTGCTGTTCAGAATGGAGGAAGGGAAGGAAATACAAGATGTATTTTGTTTTTTTTCCTCAGCCTTCAGCCACTTTGGACAGTAGCTTTTCCCGTGAGATCTTTTGCAAATTAGCAAAGGGATGAATTTGTGTGCTTTGATGATGGAACTTCTCACACTAGAGGAGGTCTTCTCCTAGAGAGATGACGTGGAAAAGGCTGGTGGCATCTGCCCCTGCTGAGGCAGGGAGGAAATGTGGCCAGAGTTGCACTGAGAGTAATGCCAGAGTTTTGTCTGGTTGCACTGGGTCTCATGCGGTGGGAAAAACCTGCCCTTAACTGTAGTCTAAAGGAATGCTTTTTTTTTTTTTTGTTACTTCTCTTTCCCAGGAGACTTCCTTGGGTTTATAAATGACTGCATTTCCCTTCAGCATGACAGCTGCAGCTTCACCTCTTCTCGTGTGAACCTGGAGTCAGGTCAGGCTAAAACACTGAATTTTTTCTTTCTCTTGGTTCTCTGGCTCCCTCCTTCCTTCCCCATATCAACTGGCTGTATTGCCATAACTTGAGGATTAGTTTTTCCCTGCAGGACTGAGCTGAAATGCAAGTGCTTTACCGAGCAAAACAAATCTTTTCAATATTAGCAAGGCAAAGCAAAATGCTTGAGCACATGTGGTTTTTGTTAGCTGACTTCTCCCCCAGCCTCACGTTTGGTCCCAGTGTCAGATTCCCTCTTAAATACCCTTAGGAGGTCACAGAAAGCAGGTGAATAGTCATACAATAAAAATCACATCACACCTCTTAAAAAAAATATTAAAAGAAATACATCCCCTCTTTGTCTTCCCCCCACTCCACCCATCCCCACGCACGGCAGAGGCAAAGACCTGATTATGCACTTAGTTGGAATGAAATAAAAATGAGTTTTCCTAGCAGGTTGGAGCACAGGAATGTAGTTAACAGATAGGTTCTTGCAAATGAATACAGAGTTATATGGTGTCCTAAGTTAAGCAGGTCAGACTCTCAGCTGGTGCAAATTGTCTTCCCTGGAGTGATGCCGTGCTGCAGCAGGGTCTGGCTTCCAAAGGCACGTGCAAGTGCCAGCTGGGTGTTTTTGGGAAATGTATATTGAGTAAGATGCTGAGAAGATGGCAAAGGAATGAATGCAGGACACACCTCTGAGCGCTCGGTGCAGGTGTGTGCAATAAAGTTTGGATGGGGTTTTTGAAACCATGACTCAGTTCCTTTAGGAAGATCAGATACTGGGTTTCTGTTGTGTTGGCAGGGGGAGCAGAGCCAGCACCCCAGAAACCCCTAGCACTGCTTAACTGTGGAAACACATATGAATCTCTCCACTTGAGTTGACCTTATGAAAGCAATTCTAATAAAATCTTGAGGTCCTGGTAATGAATTTTATGAGTCCCTCAGCAAAGGCAATACTTGTGCATTGGCAGATATGTGAACTAGCTCAAAGAAAGCTGTCTTGAACACTATAGGCTAGAGAATTCTGTCCTTTTTATTTATTTATTTTTTTAAGTTCAGTCTGTCCAGCAAAATTGTCTGTCTAGGAAGATATCTGCAGTTAATGTTCTGAAATGTTTGTGAATTTAGTCTCTCAATGGACCCAGTAGCATTGCCTGAAGAATATGAATTAATTTTACAGCCTAGATAAACATCTACAGCCAAAGAAGCTGTGGATGCCCCATCCATGGAAATGTTCAAGGCCAAGTTGGATTGTGTCCTCTGCAGCCTGGTCTAGTGAACCCATGGCAGGGATTTGGAACTAGAGGTGTGCACCCGTGGGTTTTATTC
Source organism: Serilophus lunatus (assembly GCA_013399895.1). Classification (NCBI taxonomy): domain Eukaryota; kingdom Metazoa; phylum Chordata; class Aves; order Passeriformes; family Eurylaimidae; genus Serilophus; species Serilophus lunatus. The sequence continues at coordinate 1,093,963 of VXBA01004485.1, read as the reverse complement.
GGGTTGTTTTTTGTGCTTTTAATGGCCAAAGGGTGACAGAGTGAAAGACAGAAATATTGAGGAAACTTCCTTGTATTCAATTCCATGCTTGGAGTATTTACTTCTTTCTGCTGAGCACAACTTTTTAACAAAAGATCATCGTAGCTCAAGGCAAAGATTTACCTCTTGTTTTACTGAGCAGTATGTTTGACTTACATTTGAGGTACCTTTTGAAAGAGAAGCTATGATGGTGTGTGCAGGTGTGTAAGCTATGAACCTTTCTATAAACCAGTGAATTTACTTGAGTTGAGGGAAGTTAAGTCTTTTGGCAGTGAAAACAATTCTCCTTGTTACTCTTAAGATGCTGCCAGGAAAAGCTATCCTGGTTTTATCCTCTTGATTGTTTTGGTTTGGTTTGGTTTTTTTTTCATTCTCACAGCCCTGCACTCTGCTCTGGAGTCTTCAGTGCTCTGTAATTCCCACTTTTTCCTGATGTAAAATAGATGATGGAAAGAGCAATTGAAACAATTGCAGCAGAGGAGGTTTTCAACCTTTAACATCTGCCTGTGCTTGCTGGCATACTGTGAGTCTTAAATAACATGTTTATAAAGTGGTCTGATGTGTGATGTTCGGATGAATGCAAGTGTCGTTCAGAAGTGCACAGCTCTGCAATTTATATAGTAAATATGGCTTTCACATCCTGTAAATTCAAAGTCAATCACCCTATTCTCAGGATGACAGTGTTTGAAGCTGTAGCTGTGCAATTCTATTAATTAAAATGTTGGTAGGCAGAAAGGTCGCAGTAATTCAGCCTGTATAGCTGAGAGATTCTTTTGGCTCAGAAAAAAAAGAAAGAAGCAAAACTTTTGGTGCAAAGAGATTTGACCTTTAATTTTATTTTTTTCTCTCGCATTTGGTTATAAAATCCATGTAATTGCTTCAGAGACTCTTGGTGATTGTACTGATAGTGTTTCAAACCAATTAAATTGGAGCGTTTCTCTCATAAGTAAATGGTAGTTAGTGTAACACTTGCTAAAAAGGGAGGGAAGCAGCCTGGGACCACTGGATGCTTTCAAGGTCTTCAGCTGGGATTGGGACAAACAAGAGAAGTCTTGGATGTGGTAGGTAAGAAAGTAGATGTCTTTGCGTCATATCTAAGCAAAGCAGTATTGGAAATATTTTTTACCTCTGGAACATTTAGACAGGGTGCTTTCTCCTTCTTTAAAGAACATTATGGAGGTAAAAAACATGACAGGAGCAAGTCTTGAAAGTTTAGCCCTAGTGAGAAATTTGAGATCATCACTATCATCAACTTTTTGAAACAAATTAATAATTCATAGCTGTTTTTTTGAAAGCATATCAGAAGATTAACTATAAGCTTACATGGTGGAAAACCCCCAAAACATTCAGAGGTAGCAGCTGAAAGAAGTGTTTTTAAAAATCGTTATTATTTTTCTATTTTTTACTAGTGGTTGAAGTTTGCTAATAGAGCAAATTACCTTTGGTTACAGTGGCAACATCCTTGCATGGAAACATTGCTGATATCCTATGTGTTTGTTTTTCCTAAGAATCTAATTTTCTTTTTTGACCAGGAGCAGAGTGCAGAGTTCTGCAAAACATTATGTACCATGTGTTACCCATGAGGTCATACTGAAACACCCACTGCAGCCACCTCATGCTTTTAAAATCTGAGAGGATGGAGCAGAGCTCAGTTACATGCTGAAACAAGAAGTAAAATACAGAAATAAAGACAACTTACTAAGAGAAGATAATATGATCCCCACACACTAGGACTGAAAGTGTAGTAATGTCCTGCCCCTTCTCAGAAGCCTCAGGAAGAGAATCAGGGAAGACTAAATTGAGCACTGAGGCTAATTCTGCTCTTTGCACCGCAGGATCTACCAGACCTGCTCCAGCTCAAGTCCTCTGAAGGCCTGGGACGTTGACCAGTGGTGGGGACAGTCTGGAATGTACAACCATGCAGGAGCAGGAGACTGGTTGTTGAAATGGTTTGATCCTCTTGGGAACAGTCACATGGGATGCCCATGTGTTGTTTGCTGCTCGAGGCAGGAGCTTGGCAGCAGCAGTTGAGCGAAGGACGTACTGAGGTGGAGAGGCTGGGCATGATGACAGACAGATCTGCCCACTCAGCTTGGGAGGACAGAGTTGATATGGGATATAGTCCTGTTTCTGTCCAGCACAGCAGGTCATTTCTGATACTCTACTGCCTTATTTTATAAAGTTTTGGATTTGGACATTTCTGTCTCCGTATCACATGCCTTTTTGCTTGTCACTGTGTCTTGGCTCTAGCTTGGGAACTTGGTGAGTGAGGTTAGGTTTGGAGAAGGACCTGCTATGATGATAAATAAGGTGCAACCAAAGCCATGGGCCCCAGGTAATAGATGTTCCATTTCACAGGATGCACCAGTTTGAGCAGTTTAATTTCTAACTAGTTAAAGATCTGTCTTGTGAAAAATGACTTCCCATTTCCAGCTTATAATGAAAGTAAAATAGTAGAAAGACAGATGAGTTAGTGCTCCTAGTAATCTGTTATGTAGCTGGGTGAGAAATAAACAATTTTTCTCTCTCCCTTGACTGACTTTTCTTACACAAAATGACTGTGTAATTGTCTTAAACCCCAAATAGAGAGTGTAGTCTGGAGGGGTGAGGTTCTTATATTTCAGCTGGCTCACAGCTGTTCGTTGGGGGAGCACAAGGTTGTGTGTGTGAAGGGAATGCACTGGGAACCCATTTCTCAGAGCCGTGACCCTTTTCCTGTTTGTCAGATGCACTGATTATCTGGAATATGTTTTCTTGCTAAGTATTGTGTGAGATTCTGGCAATACAGCTGCCTTTGAGCCCAAAAGGAGTCCTCAGCTGGCTGATGCTTGGGTAGACAGCGTGGGACTGTGCACTCTGTGGACAGCAAGAGGAGCTGGCTGGAGCTATGGAGCTCAGATCTGCACGTCAGATACGACAGCGATTGGGGCAGATGCACACAGGAGTCGACACGAAAAAATAACCCAAATCCTTATGGATGTTTAAAAAATGTGCATTATTAAACTTCAGAAAAGATTGCTGACTTTTAAAAATTGTTGAAACAATGCAAAGGAATTTTATGGGAATGCGAGTACTTTTTCTGGGTCTATTGATGCTGGATATGTTTTTGTTCCTTCTTTACATCATATTTTGAAGTGCTAATTCTGAATGTTTTCCATATGGATTCAGAACCCATTTTGCCAGTGCATTATATAAGCCTCGTTTTAGAGCTAGACATGACAACAGCTTTCTGTTAATGAGTGAGATGATCACCTCTTCTGATGATACTGGAACCTGATGGAGTTTGGATCAGGGAGGGGAAGAGACTTCAGGAAGTATCAAGAAGCCAATTTTTCAGCATCTGGCTTAAATCTTACTTTTTGTGTCAGGGTCTTTGGTAAATTATTTTCTGAAAAATGACCAGTTTTATTTGAAAAAGTGTATTTCTTTTTCAGTATGTGGCATGTGAAATTCAGAGACTATCAATTCTCTAAGTTTTATCCAGGGTCTAGCAGCGCTATATTTTTCAATTCAAGCTTTCAAAACAATCAGTAGTTTATTGTGTTAGGACAGATTTCTCCTCTTCTGAGAGCAGAAACTGTGTTTTAACAGCAATGTTGATAGTAATCTCTTTAAAAGTTGGAAATTGTGGTGTGCAGAAATTCAGAGCTCTTGGCACAGTGCAAACTTTTGTAGCTAAATCAATGAGCTCCCCTGCTGAGAAGTGAATGACCACAGGCTCTATATCATCTTTGCCTCCTTTACATAATCTCAGTGGTGTGGAAAGTGGAGTTGCTTCCAAGAAATTAGCAAATAATTCAGAACAATGAAGGCACAATGCAGTTCATGAAACATGCTGAATACATAGCCAGGGAGGAAGTTCAGGTTTATGTAATTTGAAAGGAGAGGAGGCAAGTCACACACCCTTGAAAAACACACAGGTGTGAAGGGAATTTCTGTGCTTTTCTCTCTGCTGCAGGGGTGAGTTGATGGCTAAGAGCAGGCATTGTCCTGCAGTAGGTATTGTGGATGTGAAACCTGCCCAGCTCCTTTTGGGACTTGACCTTCAGGGTACGTTGAGTCTTTTCTGTCTAGGGAACATAACAAGGTCCTGAAGTCACAGCTGATGTGACATCCAAGCAATGAGGTAGCCCAAGCCCCTAGGAGAGAGCAGGAGGGTGCAGGCTGGCTTTTAGGAGGCCCAAGGATGGTTTAGGCAGCATTCGACTGACATTGTGTCATTGCTTTGGGGAGGGGTGTTCTGTTTATTTGCACTTGTACCCTTTAGGGATGGATTTCTTCCTATTTCAGATCTTCATGTGTGAACCTGTCTTGTTAGGAGTTGAGTATGGCATAACTGTGTGAGACTAATGAAGGGGAAGTTGTCCTCTAAGCATGAGGCAGCAGTGCACAAGTTCATCCTATACTTTACCTCCTGTGTTGATTAAGCTCTACATCAGTCAGACTTCTTCACCAAATGAGCTTGGCCAAAGTGTTGAGATGCTTGTGTACTTTGGGTCTTTGCCTCCAGTTTGCTTCCAACCTTGGTGCAGGAAGGTAGGAGTTGCTCATGCACAACCTCTCCTGCTTGTCTATTGTCTCTGCTTCTCCATGCACATGCGAGATGCAGAGAATAAATGACTGGTTGAATGGGAAGGAACAGAAAGATACAAATGGTTTGGAGTCTGTGACAGATAATTTACATGAAAATGCCAATAAACACTGTCTACATGCTTTTGACTGGCCAACCAGTAATGTATTCCTAATGGAAACCAATTGGATAGCAGCCAGCCCAGTGCCTTTTGTCAGTCCTGAACTCCATTTAAAAATAACATTATTTTAATATGTTTTTAAACACCTTTTTCTAACGTGATCCAGAAGGCTGTGCAAAAACAACTTTGAATAATCTCGAAACCCATAGAGGGCCAAGCCAGAGAAAAGAAGCCAACACCTTTGGGCAAAGAAAACTAGAAAATTTAAGGAAAAGAGCCAGGAGGAAGGGAGGTAATAGATGTTCATGGAAAAATCTACCTCTAAAGCAACATACTGTGCAGTAATGGCTTTTTTTTTTTTTTCCCCTTGAGAAATGGCCATGTAAAACCAGTGCAATGCTGTATATATTTCTTTCTATATATCTATTAATTTTTCTCATGGAAATAATATTCCAACAGTTGAGATAACACCTATTGCCAGCAAACTTTTGTCTTTGGAGCTCCTTCAAATAATGAGCTTGGTTATTCCTTTAATAGAGTGTGAGATAGGGAGTTTGGGTTAAATACACCATAAAGCAGTAGCAGTATTCAGCTCAGATCTCAGTTTTATTTTTGTGTGATTGGTTAATCCATGAACTGAGGAGACTAGGTGTTTAAATAGCACATTCTTGATAAGGGGTGCTTTGAAAAGTATCCACTTGTTATGTGAATGATGATGTCCCTTACACAGTAGGAAACCTCCCCACACAGGATTGCTGAAGCAATCCAGACCCAAAGTAACTTCTTTGCTGCATCATTGCTAATTTATCTGAAAATGCAGTAAGTACTGGCTAGAACTCTCTTTTCCAAGGTGAATATTTTAATGTGAAAGAGGACAAACCTGAAGGTGACCTTCCTTGCTAGGTCTGTTGTATTATAGAGCTGTAATCATTTGTAAATATGCTCCAGTGGATAGGATGAGCCAGGATAGGTGTATTCCTCTCTATTCCTTTCTAGCTTTGTGCCAATACACATGATAAGGGATGGTCTGGATTTTCCCGTCATTCCCTCTGTCATGCCAAACTGAATATTGTTTAGATTCAGCTGAAAGGCTTTGGACCCTGCATAAATCTCTGTCGAATTTTATGGCCTTTTCACATAAAGCCAGACCTGTGAATCAAAGGAATTATTTCACTTGAGATTTTTGTTGCCATCCCAGGTCAAAATCTTCTCTTGTATATCTCTCGTGTACTCGTGTACACGAGTTTACAAGAATTTGCATCAGGATGGTAGATTCATTCTTGATTATCCTCAGAATTCTGCATGAAAATCAGATCAAAATAATCTCAGAAAGTAGAGTAGTCAAAATTAGACCTGAATGTTTGAACCTGGTTCTCTTAATCCTCTAATAGTCCCTCCCAGTCTGTGGGAAAATGTGATCACTTGAGGCAACTGCTTGAGGAATGTTGAAGTAAAGCAGAGCTGAAGAAAGTGTTTTTGTAGAAAATATAACTCTGAAGGTTGTCAGTCCTGTTCTGAGCAAACTGACATCTAAATGACTGACAGCAGAAAAGATAAAAATAGTAGCAGCACAGCAGGGGAGCTGAGATGAATAGAGGCATATTCCAATGAGAGGCTCTGTGACATCCTGAACTGATGTCACTGGTGAACATCCTGATCAGTGGAAAAGTCCTAGGATTTGCCCTGTTGGATTCAAAGATACTGGTGGATTCTGAGGCAAATTTCAAGGCACAGGCTTCTCTTCCCTTGCAGCCTGTTCCTACTGGCCTCAAGTCCTTCCTGAAGATTTTCAGGTCAGGTCGGGGAGGACCAGTGGGATCCAGTGCTGATCAAGAACTCATTGTGAAGTTGGTTTGTTCCTCCTCTTTTGGTACTTCTGCACTGTTTATATTTGCTAATGCTCATCAGGACTTAATGTGTGTTTGAAAGCACGAATATTGAGCTCTGCTCTACTTTTACTTCTTCAGTAAGATCTGGAGAAAATGTAAAAGAAAGACTAGTCCTTAAGTCAACCAAGATTTAAAAGGGAAAGAGTCTAATTTGTTACAATTACAGCATTTTATTGTGCTTTTAAATTTAAAGTCTATCCTTAATGATCCACTGTTAGTAGGTAGAATCCACTGAAAGAATAAGAGTATAATTTCTTGCCTTTTACTGAATTGCACCTGTTAAGTGAGTTTAGTCTGTTATTTTGGGCTAATGAGAATGATATAGAGAATGCAGGCATAGCTTCTATTTCTACATCTAGTACAGGCCCCTATTTTGGTGAGTCCTATAGATGTCTGCTCTACTCCTCTAGATAAGGATATATAGTGGAATATGAATGACTTCTGAAAGTTTGAGAGAAGGATATCAACCAACTGCAGAAATTTATTTCTTTTTGCTTTTCTCTGCTTATTTAACCTTAAACCCAAATGGAGATTATAGCCAGTCCCCTTTCATTTCGGATTCTTTGTGCATTTACAATAAAGTAAACCACATATTTGAGAAGAAAACTTCTCTCTCAGAGAAATTTTATGATGCACCTTTGTATAATGTTATACCAAAGCAGAGAAAATATTTATGAGAGGGCTAACCAAGCAATATGTGTATATATGTGCACAGCCATGCAAGCGTGTGGACTTTCTCTGCAGGATAAAAAGCTTTTGTGATGGTTTAAGAAAATATTGAACTACCAAGGGGATTGGATAGCAGCACTTTCCTGAATAGCTTTGCTTTTCCCAGACAGAGTTCAGAAATAACCTTTAGCTGATGAGGCAAGAAATAAAAAAACAGCAAAATTTCTCTAATGGTATTTTTTGACTTCTTCATGAGCCTTGGTGATGTGACTGTACTGGGTTACTTTAGGAGCTTCTCATTAAGAAATTGTTTCAAGCGACGCACTGCAAATCTTTTTGAGAGTGCTGAATTCAGAGACTACTAGGCACTGCAATTAGATAGCATTTGTAGAATAGAGGGATTAGAAAAATAGTCACGTTACAGCTGCCCTGTGTCTCAAAGCTTGTTTGGAAACACTTTTAATTGGTCTATCTGTCATGCCATTCATTTGGATTAAGAATGGCTGTGCTGCCCAGAAGCAATAATCTCAGCAAGACCATGTTCTCTTCACAGCTTCATTAACCTCTACAATAAACAGTCAAGGCTTTATGGTACAAATGTTCACGAAGAAAATGTTTTGCAGCTCTTCGGGTGGGCCATCTGTCTTCTGAGGTAGCAGCCATGGGTGAATGCTAGATAGTTATTTCCTGAAGAGATCAGTACAAAAATCAATTTTTTCAGAGGCCTGCAGATATAGCAAGTTGACCCCAGCTATTCTTTTGTACATCCATTCCCAGAACCCTTTTCTGGGCTCCTTCCATAGAGCTTAGTGTAATTAGAAAGACACTCCAAACCATGAGTGTATGCTTAGGATGTCTGTACCCTTTAGGAGGGTGGAAGTAAAAAGACATGTTGTAGGCATTTCCCTAGAAAATAAACAGTGCTTTTTGACGTGCTGCATCTTGCTGAATTTGGCACCAAACTGCAGTGTGCCCTAGCTGGAGGGAAGAGCTGGGTGGAGAGATCTCATGGAAAGATCTCCTGGATAAGCTTCTTTTCTCATCTGAGAAGTGCTTGGAGAAAGGAGCAGAAAAGGGGAGAATAACCCAACCATACAGAGACTTGGACTTATAGTCGACACTTGGCCAAGTGACCTGAAATGGAGCGTTGGCTTTGGGAACTGCATGTTCAGATGGTGCTCTTGGATAGTAACTTAACTGGTACCCTGGACAACAAATTCCAGATAGAAACACCTTCCCTCCCCGCCCCCAACCAGCAAAACAAACCCCTTTCTCTCCTCTCCCAAGAAATTCAAGAAAACCCTCTCAAATACAGCAACAACAAGTGTATTAATAGTATATTGGAAAAATCTTCATGACACAATCCTAAAATGTTGTGGAGTGATGTGAGGAGAGAAGGTAAGGCACAAGACTTCTTTGGCTGTCTGGGCTTGACAAAAGCAGGAGTGAAAGTTGGTTTATGAGGTTGGGTTGAAAGTGAAGTTCAAGGAGGGAGTTTAGGGTGTCCCACACTGGGGTTTGCATGTGAAGTAGTCCCTCAAGCTTTCAGGGTTAATTCCATGATAGTCCTGTAAACTGCCCTATCTCTAGCTGCACTGAGGATTTGTGGGAGAAGATTCTCTGATGGTCTAACTTATAAAATATGCAATATCTGATTGAACCGAGATTGATTCAGGCTGTAATGAGGTTATGTATGTGTTAATAAAACCATGTTAGGCTGTTGATGCAGCAATGCTTCTTCTGTCACAAATTGTTTTAACTTTGGCTTGTGGCAAACAACTCTGGGCTCACACAACAGATTTCCCCATTGGCCTTTGAGCTATTTAATGATGATTGGAAACAACGTTTTCAGGGAGAAATTGCAAGATAAATTCCAGTTTCTTTTTGAATGAAGTTCCTTTTTAAATCTGTCTTCTCTGTCTCTTGTGTTCATGTAAGTACTCGTAGAAGTTTTCACCAGCCAACCTTAACTCAGCTGCCTCATCAGCCTGCAGCCTACCAGCAATGGATGGGCATCTAGCAAGTAAATTTTTAGATGGCATGGAATTTTATTGCCCCTATGTATGTTTTTTAAATTTCTTCTTAACAGAAATGCTTTAAGGTTTGATCTGAGTCTTGAGAGAAGCTAATGAAAATAGCAATGAGTTGTTTTAAATACAAGCTACTGGAAAATAGACAGGACCTCTTTGTTTAGCTGATGAAAGCAGAGATGGCATCTTCTAAATTCTCTGGGCCTCCAGCCAAACTCATCCCAAAGATAATGGGTACCACAGGTAATTTAATGAACAAAGAGCCTCTCCCTGCAGCTATGTGCAACTCCTGGTGGTTACCTAATCCTGCAGCTGCACACAATAGCTGATGGTTTCATGATCCCATCTCCAGCTATCTCACACAGTCCACTTGCCTCTTTTATGTTGCAAAATACGTTGTGTTACAGACTGTCTTGTGGCTGGACGCTGTTTTACAGGCCATTTCTCTCTCTTTGCTCTAGATCTAATTGAATTTCTGCTGATTTTACTGTACTGAGAAAATGCTCTTGTGCAAACTAAGGTGGTTGATGAGGTATCTGAGGCTTATTTGTATTTCTGAGCATCTCCATGAGACACTACAGTCATCCTTCCAGTTCTCTCTACCTCCTGCTATTGCAATATATTTTATAGCCAGTGAGATCATGCATTCAGAGATGTTGTCTTGAGGTACACTTGTATCTACTAATACATCTGTGTGAACTACTTCATATCAGCTTTCAGTAGCAAACTAGGGTGCTCCCTTCACCTGTGCTGGATCTTTGCTTGTGGAATTTTCCAATGATGAAGCAAAATATCTATCAGTCAGAAGTAATATCTAGGCTGTAAATCTCTTTGAATCATCTCACAATTTTCCCAGCTATCTCATGGTATCAAACCATTTAATTCTGCTTATGTCTTGTCTACTTTAAGGAAGATTTTACTGATCTATTTTTTACTACCTCTTTCTTTGTACCTCTCTCTTTAAACTCTGGATCATGTTAACTGGATCTGTAGAAACCAACAAATATTAGTAGTTTGCCAGAGGTCATTAACATCTGTTTTAGATCCTAGGAGCTCTTGGAGCCCTTTGCTGTAGTTATGAGAAATAACAACATGCACCTGGTAATATAATTTTCATCTGCAGATTTTGAGATTATTCATAAATATCTGTCAAATATTCACTACTTCTACATGGGAAGGTAAAAGCCTAGGTAACGTTCCCAAAGGAACTAAGGCACTGCCTGTTTTGTCCATGACAGAATGGTATCCACAGCTCTGAAGGAGACCTGGATTGCCAGTGCAACATACTGGAAGAGCTTGGGATGTCACTGTAGTACACAAAAGCCAGAATATGAAGTAGAAAACAGTTTAGTTTCTCAAAGGGTTGAGGGCTTTCATAGATGCCTCTCTGGGTGAGGGTGCTTTTAGGTATCTTATTTGCTGCTCTTGGAAAGGATTTTGTGTTTTTCTTTTGAAATGCTTTAAGTTGCTTTTTGCACGTTCAGAACAGGATGAAAAGAAAGCCAGTTACATTTTTGTCTTGGTAGTTTCTTCAGAAGCTAACTTCACCTTTCTTATTCCTTCCTCATTTGCTCAAGCCTGTGGAACATAGATCCTCTGTCATTTTGTTTTCCCATTCATTTCAATGGTAGAATGAAATGCACAGCAACAAACAGCAGGGTCCTGTAAATGCCTAATGATGTGAAGATCAAAAAATGTGCGAAAAATCTCATTGAAAAACTGGGTCGAGTGGAAGGTAAGGCTGGGCAGTCCAGCTGGTTCTGGAAGATTCTCATTAGCAATGCTGTTTTGTAATATAAATGGATTCAGAATAAAGGACCTGTTCAAGAACATCCTTAGAGCAAAACCTGAAGTTGATTCTTGTGTGTCAAGACAATGTGAGCACGTGGTTCAGTAGTTTTAAACTCCTTGTAACTGACATATAAATACTTCTTATAAATGTGAGCAGCACCTAACAGGTGTACCCAGTATTCCTTAAGCCTAAATTGGTGAATATTTTTGGAGGATGTTACTTCATAGATTCATAAATAGTGTAAGTGAAAATTAATTAATTAGTTAATAAGTTAATTAAAATAAGGTTAGACGGGGCCTTAAAGATACTTTTGTTTCATCTCCCCTGAGATGGTCAAGGACATGTTCCTCTAGATCAGGCTGCTCAGTGCCTCATTCAGAAAAATCTCTGAGCCTCTCTGACTTGACCATGTGGATATAGAACAAAACCCTCAAAGTAAAGATGACTTCAGGCCCCAGGGTAGAATTACTGCATGTATAATTAGCATGGATACACTGTTACCTCTTACAAGTTATATTCTATTATAAAAAAATGAATCTATGCAGTAGCTGGAGAAGATGCCAGAAAACTTTAGTACAATAATGTTTGATCCCCACATCTGCAACCAATAGTCTTGTGCCAGCTAATGCTTCCTTATTTGCTTATGTCAGTGATTAATATGTACTAGTAGATGTCTTAATTTTGATAATATAGTGCCAGGGTAAATAATGATAAGAGAAATACAGTATGATCTGACAACATATTTGAGATATTCTCAAGGAAAGAAGATTCATCAGAAGGTCTGGGACCATAAAAGGGAATTTTGGGGAATGGTATGTTCCCAAATGACCATCAAAGACTCTTTAAAGACCTCTACTCATATCCAGATAAGTTCATGGAAATAATTAGTATATTTGCATGTATTCAGGAAAAGTAATGAATATGTAATATAAATGTAATGAATACATATTAATTTCATGACTATAACCTGGTCTGTCAGGTTGCTGTGTGTGCAAACTCTGTGGAGCTCTCCCCTTGCACCCAGCACACTGTTAATAAAGTAATCTTGGCTTTCTAACCTAACAAATTGTATGGAGAGTTTATTTCCTGGGTTTTGGTGACAACACCATGTCACATGAGCATAACCCTCCATGCTGAATTGGAATGCAAAAATGCTCATTTGGAAAAGCCTGATTCATATGTAACTTCATGTCAGAAACAATTTTCATATTGAAAAGAGAGTATTTGCATTTGATTAATAAAAGCTGTTGTGTTTAGTCAACAATTATTTATATTTCTGTATGAGGGAGGTAAGTAATTTGACTTGGGAGATATACACAGATCTTAATCAGAAGGCTGCAAGGATTTCTATTATGAATTTTACATGAAAGCACAGTTCTGGCTGTATCTGGCATCCATGAGCCAAACTGGAAAATAGTATTTCTCTGTTTGATGACATTTACGAAGAAGGAAATCAAGTTTGTCAGTGTTTGTCGTGAAATGAAACAAACATTTAGTTTTCAGAAAAAATCTGGAAGGTTTTTGCAAATTTTGAAGGCTGAGAATTTTTTTTTTTTTTCACCACTTCACCAAAGTACTCTTTTCCTGTGAAAAAATGGTTATTTTCTTGGTTATATGGTCTTTTCTAATTACAGAACTTAAAGTCTGACTGAACATTGAAGGTATAACTTATCTACCAGTTCATTTGCTTTAATAAGGAAAAATAATTAAGAAAGGTTTTAAACTAATAGCCTTTAGAATGTTAAATAGCAATCTTTCAGAAATTATTAAAAATAGAGAGAGGAGGTTTATAATAATTCAGCCTTGTCCACCTGTACAACACAAACTGGTACCTGTCTACAGACTTTACTGTAGAAGTTCTACTTCTTATTTCAATCCCTCTTTTTATAACCCTTTTTGGCTTCCTGAATTGGAAGAATGAACTGCATCTGTCAATCTTGAAACAAAATACAGGGAAATGCCATTTTTAGGGTTTTGGGCCTCTATGGAAGGAATATTTTTGGGTTGTTCCTTAGCCAGCTTAAATATTGAATTACAAACTTCGATTTGTAGATACACCCCAACCAAATTGCTATCACCCTTAGATAGTTTTGTTCCCTATATTTTATAGCTGCTGTTATAATTCTGACAGCTTTGGGTTGTTGCCTACCTGAGCTAGATTTCTGATAGCTGAACGGCAAGTCTTCTCTCAGCTTGGTAGATTGAGGAACTGTTGGCTCCAACCTCTCTCCTATCTGTCATTGAATTCTCCTGGAGACAAGACAGATGATAATAAACATTTCATATGTCCCTGTTTTGGCAGCCCCTGTGCAAAAGAAAGGATGGTTGAGGCAGAGGAGCAAGAAAGTAGTGGAAACATCCTTTTGTATGGCTGTGAGAACTCAAGCTATCCAAAGGAACTGGCATAGCTGGGGCTGGCTGGTGATGCTGGCAAGGAGAACATTAGCATGACTGACAAAACCAGAGAAACATTCTCTTGCTTGACAAGTCCCTGTAGATATTTGTTGCAAGTCCATGCCATGGTTCACTCCACACTTCTTTAGAAGTAAGTCATGGTTCAGCATGAGGCTCCTATGACCCCTTCTGCAAAAGAGGATGAAGGTAGGGAAGAAGGGCTGCTCCCTCTTCCAACATTGTCTGCCTAATGATGACAAATTAAATGTTCCAGCTCTGCAGTGCTGAGCATCCCTCCTGTTTGAGGGAGACTGTGGTTTGTTACTCACAGCTATCCATATCCATTAGCCACGCCGTAAGGCAGAATGAATGGAGTAATTTGTGTTCAGGCTTTTCAAAGAACCAGTAGTGAAATTTCAATTTATCTAGAAAACACAATGTGATGTTTCCATTTCTTCTTGTCTGGCTTAACTAGTGCTCAATATGGGCCTGTCTTACTGTGTTACTGCCAAGAGAAGGTGCAAGTGTGCTGCTGCTGTGTTGAAAGGTACTGCTGTGAGGGATGAGTGAGCAAGGACAGCCATCCTGTAATCCAGTAGAACAGAACAGTGTCCTTGCTGGATAATATGACAGTGTCTTGCAAATTATTTTTTTTTCAGTAAATCCTTTGTTGATTGAGTAGCTGAGGCAGACATTTGAAGACCCCTATTTGTCCCCAGTGTAGGTATAAGCCGATGAACTGTGGGCTTCTGGTTTTTTCACCCATGCTGTGTTTGCTAACGAACCTCCACTATGTCTTTGAAGAATCCTTTATGGTGGTGAGAGGAGCAGCAGATGTGTCTGAGCAATGTGGTTAGTGATGTGTGCTTTTTCTTTTTTTTTTCTTTCTTTTTTTTTTTTTTTTAAATTTGGCTTATTTGAAATGGGAATGTCCTGATGTTACTTTCTCAAAAGTCCTTCAATTACTTTTGCAGAAGTAAGTAACAGGTTTGCATTATGGAAAATGAGGATGCCAGTGGGAATGCCAAGTTGCAGAAGCTCTTCCCTCCTGACAGACCAGTTTGACCATGAACTCAATTGTTTTCACTATTTTTATTTCTCAAGGTAGTAGGTCTGTATTACAGGGCCCTGGTCCCTGCAGGCTGGACATCTCCAATCACATAATTGCTGGAAGCAGCTGGGAAACTGCGAAAAGCTATTGCACAAGACATCATAGTGTAAATAGTGGGAACACTATCAAGGATGAATTTCTTCCCAAGCTGGATCTAACAACCATCGGCTAGAAAAAGCATTGACAGAAGCAGCTGGGCATGGATTTCTGAGATGGCAGAAGTAAACGATAATGTGATTACAAACTTATGAGCAGAAGGCCGTGATAGTCCTGCCAAATAGTGATACAAATTTTAGGGTCCTGTTATCTGTCTTCACAAGGCTTTTCTTTCTGCAACTATCTTTGTCTCCAGGCTGAAATTCAGTGATATTCTGGAATGTAAATACCTAATTGTGCTTGCAAATCAGCTACTTAAACTTCTAAATCCTTGTCATTTTAGTATCTTTGTTGTCCAGATTATATGAATCCTAAGGGTCAGAAAAGGAGATTTCTGTCTGTGAAGTTGTCATCCTGACATGTTTCATACAGGACTCTGGCATTTTGTAAATGCCACATTAACAATGAGGGATGATGCGTTACCCAGAAGTATTTTTGGTAAATGAATAGAAGCCCTCTGAGAGGCAGAAAAGGAGAAAGTCACAGTAAACGTCCCCAGGACAATGTGTTGGACACTGTCACCCATTGGATCAATGACAGAATACACATAATTTTTCTCTTCACTTAATCAAAAGTTGCTTGGGCAGGTTAGTGAGTTGAGAAGTCCTCAGTTAAGAAGATGGCTCCTGTAGAAACTACGGTGAGCTGTTACCTGCCCTGCTGGAGAGCAAGTGTCAACCCTTACATTTTGCTTCTAATTTCAGAAAACATAAGGCTCAAGTAATTATTTCAGTGTGGTTTAAAATGTATCAGCCCTCAGGTAACAGCCGTTTACCAAAATGAATCACTGCAGAGTTAAGTGTGAATGGGGTTAGAGTTGGGTTCTTATTTATAACATCATTTTAGTGGGAGGGGAGAGTGAACTGGAAATTTTGTGATAAATGAAGGCTTGAATATGGCAATAAACTGGTTTCTTTCTTAGAATGGCAGCCTCGTTTATTTACTTTTAAAATAGTATGAGTTTGTTAGACTGAAGGAAAAAGTAACATTTTATCATCCAGTGTAGTTCCCCTTCTTTTGAGTGCAATTAATAACACTTGTAGTGTAGTAGATGTCCTCTCCAGAAAGAGGCCAAACAGTGCAGTAGAGCTTTGCATTTTTCTCCGAGGCACTTCATAAATGATTGTAGTTGCTCTTACTGTGAGGCATGGTGATGCTACTCCCACTGGAATATTTGTTAAAGTGAAGCCCTGACAGCTTAAAAATGTGATGGAGAGAAGAGCATCTCTAGTTGATTCTGTCTCGGCATGGCCAATTCTGTGGCAGTAAAATGCAGTCACGCAAGTGAGAACGTGGACAGAATGATGCTCTCATCTCTGTGTGACAGCTCCTTCTACTATATTCTACAGACTTTCCTGCCAAACTAAAAGATGGGCCTCTAACAGTTCCTTGTGAATGTCTAGACATCAGATCAAGATTGTTGCTGAAATTTTCTTAACTTACAGTCCTAAATGCCTTTATGGTTGAAGCATCACCATTGTGTTTTTGCTTATTACAGATGTCTCTCATCTAGGCAATGTTTAGACTCTGGTAGCTCTGCAAGACTCACATCCACATTTTGGTCCTGTATAATTTTTGAGGCAGTGACCTTTTCTATCTACTGGTTTAAATAAAACTCATGTCCAGGTGGTACCTTTTACTTCATTCCAGCCACATCATTTTTCCTCTGACTTTGACTGATGACATGTGTTTCAGTTGTAGGAACTGAATCTATCACTGTGACTGTACTATCCATGTAGTCATTCCTTTCTCTAATCCACTGAGTCACTTTTCCTCACTTTGCAAAGCTTTCACAGACTTTTCCCCACTTATCTTACAATCTGTATCAAACGAGATCAAAGTTCCTGCCTCCAATCAGCCACTAATGTTAGCCTTCATCGCCTGCTCATTACATTTTCAGTCACACGTTTCTGCTCCTTTCTCTCAAGCAATCCCTCACTCTTGGAGGAAAGCCACCATGAGCCTGCACACAGCAATGCTATTATCAGCCTTGAAGTCCACACTTTTTACCCTGCTGCCTAATGAAAACGATTTGGTCTATGGAGGCCGCATGCCGTGGTCATCATCTTGATCTCACAATTTCCCTGTAATTTTTCCTCTTTCTGCATATTCCTGTCATCTCCTGCCTTTGGATGGTGACCTCTTTGGGGCTGTGGTCTTCTCTGTACATTGTGTAACAGTATAATATCTGAAGAATTTGGAAGGATGAAGAATATTCATATCCATTCTCCTAACAGCATAAATCTGATTCAAGCAAGACTTCAAAAATTAGGTACTTACTTGGCATCTCTTCACTATTCATGGGATAATGAGTTAGTTATTTATGTCTTTTATTCAATTTTTTAATAGATGTGGGAGTACATTCTGTCACAAGAACTACTCTACAGTTACCTGCTTTCTCATCAGCAGCATCATTGTAAGTTTAAAGATGTGGTAATGTTCTGCAAAAGGATATGGAGAAAATGGTTCAAATTAACTAAATCTCCACATTAGTGGATTATTCATGCCTTCTGGGTGGGAAGCATTGATGCTGAGTTAAAAATGCCTTAATTCACTTTGGAATAAATATTCAGTTTTAAAATATTCACACAGCATTTGGCAACCCTGTTACCTCCTTTTATTATTTTTTTTCTAGCTCCCTGGTTTTCCTGGGTAAGAAACTTAATACTAGGCTGGGGACTGAATTCTCTCACTGACCTCTCTTCAGTTGATCTTTGGGATATGCCAGAGAGATTTGCTTGACTTCACACTCAGATATGTCTCTGGGGCTCTTGTGCTTTCCCAGCCATGCTTGGAGTCAACTCCCAGAGGCTCAATGGGTCCTGCTGATCGAGGGGCATCCATGTGAATGGCAGGAGGTTGCTCAGATGTTTCTCAATGTGCTGTACTGCTACTCAGGGAAACCTGGAGCTGGCACTAGTCCTGTTAAAAATTGTGCTGGAGAACAGGGATTGCAGCTTGCAGAGCTCATTATCTGAATCCAGTGATGCAATTTTTTTGTCCTTCTAGAGGAAAACTGGTGACTAGTAAGAGAGCTGGTAAATTGAGTAATTTCTTTGACCATCTTTTATCACCATCAGAACAGTCCTTCACTCAAAAAAAACCCCCAAAGCCAACACCCAAATTATAGTTGTTTAAGGAGAATAGACTGTAGGAGACTTCTAACACCATCTCTTCTGCTGGAGTATTTCCACTATGTGCTATGAATATTTCAAGTGAAAGCCTCTTCACCCCCCAACATTAATTTTATAGATGGATAATTAATTATCCTCCCTATGGCAACTGGCTATGGGTTTTATTAACTTGCAAATCAAAAGAAGAGCCTGAAAAATGACAAGCTAATTTTTTAATAAGGTATGTCTTCCATGTTTATTCCTATTTTATTACCCAGCAGTCTGTAAAGTTATCTGTTTAATTTGGGAAAACACATTATTGTGGTTTGAGTAATCTCCCATGGAAAAAAATAAAGATTATTTTGCAACCACAGCGTTGAAATATATTGTACTGCAGTCACAAATATGCTAAACAGATAGATATCTTTGCTTAATTTAAGTAAATCAGAATCTCCCTCTCCCATTATAATGATCGTGACAGTAGTGTTAATGTTAGTGGAATCCTTGCTTGAGTTTTCTCCTGATATGTGATGTTCCCAGACTCCAGAATTCTGTCCTGCAGTTTCCTGCCATAATTTTAATTTTTTCACTTTTGAGATAAATCCTAGGCCTATTTCGGCAACAAGTGTTTTGCAATTAGTTTTAGTGGAGCCAAGATTTTTCTGGTTCTCTCTAGTCCACAACCCCCCAGATTGTTCCAGCAATGCGTAATGAAGTTTGTACAGGGATCTCTTCCACATGGAGGGAATGAAAAAGTACAGAGGAGCTCCTGCCAATGCTTGTTTCATATCGCAACTATTCTGAGGAAGATTCTAAGAAATGAGGATAAAAATTGTGGAGAGAAAAAAAAAAAAGACTGCTGCAACATTTTCATAGCTCTTTGTACCCCTTCCACAGAGTCATGCTCACCACTTGAGATCCTGCTGTTTCTGTGATTTATCTCAGGAAATAATGAGCTCTGCAATCCTGGCCAAGTTTAGCCAAGTGGCTAATTGCTTTGATTTCACTTTTCAGCTGATTGTCCCATCGAGTGCTATCTCCTGCCTGGGACTGTGCCTGAAGGTGGTGACAGTTTCCTGCTGCCTGGGGGCCGGTGTGTGTCCTTCCCCTTTGAAGAAATTCACCTCTGCTAAATGTTGCTCATTATCCTACACTCCTACACATATTGCTAGGAGGAACCATGATTGTAGTTTTGTGGATCGTTGTACCAGATGCCATGTTGGGTGCCCACAAAGGGAAGAGGGGATTTCTCCCTCACCTCAAGGCCAGCTCTTTAGGAGGAGCTCAAGTCCTCTTTGAAGCTCTGAAACAAATTTCTGTTTCTTGCCCTCTTGAAAACTTGGCTAGAAGTCATTGGCTTTCTTTCTGAAGCACAATGGTTTATCATCCCAAATTTATTTTGTTCTATTTGCATAGTTTAGAGATTTCTTTATTATTCATATTTATGCGTCAGTTCTTGGAAGCATGCAGGGAAGACAAGATAGAGAAATTATACTGAAAGAGCTGTCAAACTTAATGTGCTGCATTTCTCATACTCTGAAACTATGGCAAGAAATATTTGCGAGGCAGTTGTTTAGACAGTCTCTGATCTAGCTTTAGAAACCTTGGCATGTTTATAATGTTTGACTATATAAAAGGTATGAGTGCATGTGACTCTTATAAATCCAGATGAGTACAGCACTAGTCAGTTCAGACCCATGGCCTGTGGGGTGTCGCCAAGCAGCCAGTGACAGCAACAGTGAATACCCACTGTATCCATTGAGTGAGGGCAACTCCAGCCCCGGGTGCCTCAATAGGCAGCAGTTGGCTCCTAATAGCAGTTATGAACAAAGATACAATAGTATTGATCATCATCATATTTACAGGTTTAATATAGCTGGTTTGTGTCTACAATGAGAAAAACACAATTTTGGGTAGCAGTAGCGTTTTGTCTGCCTGAGTGATTAATGTTTCATTTAGCATTCTGTTAACTGCCTTCCAGACTCATGAAGGATGCAAGCTGGTGTGTAACATCTTTCTCCAAAGACCGCTGGGATATTCTTTGTTTAATCAGAGCTTGAGGGAAACTTTGTGTAAAGTACCTCAATGACCAGTGTGATCAGACTGAGTAGGCAAGCACCGTACATCTGTGGGGTGAGCAGGTTTGTTTTAATCTGCATCGTGGGATTTCAGTGAAGAATCTGAGTTTGCTGGACTCTTAGAGGAGTCACAGCATTGAGATGGAGTGGAGCAGACTTGTTCAAGCATTAGCTCACTTGCTGGAATTGAGGTCAGAGTGTTGGCACAGTGCTCTGTGCTGACCCAGTGAAGGGAACTGTGTTGAGTGTAGGAAGGCATCCAAGTGCAGTAGATTTGAGCAGCAGGGATTGCTGATATCCCACTGCATCCCATGGGATGGGCTCTCTCTTTCACTGCTGCTCACACCCAGAAACAAGACTCCACACAG
Source organism: Serilophus lunatus (assembly GCA_013399895.1). Taxonomy (NCBI): domain Eukaryota; kingdom Metazoa; phylum Chordata; class Aves; order Passeriformes; family Eurylaimidae; genus Serilophus; species Serilophus lunatus. Next base: position 1,073,633 of record VXBA01004485.1, on the reverse strand, counting down.
TTCTTCTCAATTCAGAAATTAATGTCTGGCACCAATAATGAATTTTGAATTCCCTAGGATAATTAGGCATAGTATGAAAAAGTCAGAAAGGACTTTGCCTTTAATTAGAAGCTTTATTTCACGGTGCTAATAAACCTTGCTGAGATTTTAGGACCATCCATGCACTTCTTTTTGTTCTTATTCACTCAAACTTTGGTTTCCCTTCTTGGAGTGTCACCAATCAATATCATGACTTTTCATATCATACTGTTTAACTAATCTTTTTTCCCTGTGCTATCCAAAATCTAGATCCTTACCATTAGTAAGCGATATGCAAAACACTTGATTTCTTTCCAACCTCAGGCTAACGGAGAAATCCCCACCCTACCAGCTTCCCTAGAAGAATGTAGCAATCACATTTCCGTTTTCTTTCTTCAAATTTTCTTCATAACCTTGTGGTATTTCAAATTAAAGAAACTATTCTTTTCAGCCCTGGCACCAAATTAATTTAATTTCCATATTTTCATTATCTTCCTATTAACCACTAGCACTGCAACAAAGAAGCTATTTGAAATATATGAAGCTACAGCCACTCCGTGCTGCAAACTCTCAGGGGCACTTCGGTAAATTACATCCTCATAATGAAGAAGTAGAGGGAAAGGGTGGCAACAATAGATTTTTTTTTTCACAATGGAATGAAATTGGGATTTGATCTGATGCAACATGACTTGCTCACAGCACATATAGAATATCGAATGATCCCTGTGAAATTTAAACCCTGCTATATTCCTCCCATTGTATCCATTGTTCTGTTGAAACCTTGAAGACTACATATAATAGTTTGCAAATGGGGATTTAGATGGTGTAGTTTATTTTTGTCAATTTTCTCAATTTAATTATCTGCAGTCTACAGTCTAATTTATGTGTTTGATGTCACTATTCATTAGCAGCACAGATACAGACTGGAAAGAGATTGTAAAAAAACCCCAAGCAGCTGAATTCCCTTCTTAAACACACTGCAGCAGTTAAATACTGGAGTTGTTTAAGGAGTGGGTTTGGAACAATACTGTCTGAAAAATTACTACCTCAAGAAGCATAGGAATGTGAGTTTGTATAAGAAATGTCTGTAAAAGTTGTAGTATCAGAAGGCTGTAGTTCTAATTCTGTGCCTGGACTCATATCTGATTCATTAGCTGTCTCTTAAAGGAGAGACAGACAGACAGACAAACCCTAAACTAGAGTTATGATTTTCAAGGTCACTGGCCAAGTGAAAAACTGGCAATACATATAATTGTGGGTTACTATGAAATGGATTTGTTTGGGTTTTTTTGTTCACTCCCTTAGAAGAAAGTGCCTCTCTCGGCTTTTAAACAAATCTAAGGTTTTATATACTAAAAATTAAATATTTAGGTTCTTTTTTGTTTTAAGCACAAACTGCAAAATGAAGGAAAAAAAAGTATTTAAAAAGGTTTTTGGTTTTCACTTTTGGAGTGTTGCTTTTTTTAAATTTTAAAGTCAAATATTTCCAATCAGAACATACTGACATTGACAGAAATGTGCAGATTACTTTTGATTAACCAGTGACAGAATGAGAGAACACAGTCTCAAGCTGCACCCAGGGAAGTTTAGGCTGGACGTTAGGAAAAAAATTCTTCACAGAAAGAGTGATTGTCCATTGGAATGGGCTGCCCAGGAAGGTGGTGGAGTCACTGTCCCTGGAAGTGTTTAAATAGTATTGGATGTGGCACTTAGTACAATGGTTTAGTACTCAAAGGTCTTTTCCAACCTACTTAATTCTGTGATTCTGTGAAAAATAGACGTTTGTAAGAAAGTTACAGACTGGTTTGGCTGACTCTGCTAATTGCACTCCCTGTGTGTGTAGTCCCTTAGTTGATCAGAGAAAAAATCAAGGTGCTGGCTCTGCCAGTCTCTGTTTCTGCACATGAAATCCACGATTAATTTATGCCTGCCCAAGGCACAAGGGAAGGAAGTTTTCCAGTACAGGACCATCCTGGAAAACACCTGCTCATGAAAGTCTTTTCAACACAGCTTCTTTCTGCCATCCTTCTTGTCCCTGGGTATTAGTAAATAGTAAATTAGTAAATTACTAATTCCTGGGAGATTAGTAAGTCCCTGGAAACAGGAATGCTGAACCCGTTGCTGTGACCTCTCTGTCACCTGTTGCTCCCAGAGGGTGGGTGCTGCTGAGTTATGGGGCAAACCAAGTGAGTAAGCTCTGCTCTGGGAGGTCTGGCTACTTCTGCAAAGGTGACCTGTGCTGTAGGCTGTGTCTTTTTGCCTTCTGAGTGACATAGTGGTTAATGGGAAATTAATAAATAACTAATTAAAACCTAAAAGAACCCCTCTGTCCCTCCTCACCAAGACCAAATTCCCTGCTGGGGTAGAGCACATGGTGCTGTGCCCTTTGTGGGAGGTCTCACTTGGGTTTAGCTGAAATCTCAGATTTCAGGAGCGTGGCCTGTTGCCCTTGTTTCCCTGGCCATGGGGCCGAGGAGGAATTTCTCAGTGCCTGACACTTGCCAGCTGGCCAGAGCTGCTGCTGATTTTGGGGGAGATCCCATGGGCTGGCAAACAGGTGCCAGCGGCTGTGAGGGATGTGCTTGGTTCCAGAGCTGCCCAACCATCTGGGAAGGAGGTACTGCTTGTGTTGGAGGTCTGAAGAATAGATAAATATAGTTTTGAAGCATAGAATCATAGAATGATTTAGGTTAGGAGAGACACTTAAAGGACATGTAACCTAAACCCTGTGCCATGATCAGGGACATCTTCCACCAGACCAAGTTGCTCAGAGTCCCCTCCAATATGACCTTGATGAAGCATGCCAATGTGGTGATGTTTCCCAGTTACCTGAATTAAAACCCACATCTTCTTAATCCAGCCCACATGGCTTTAAAAATTTAAAGCAGTAGGGTGAATCGTTATATGTATCAATTAAATCAACCCTTCCAGTGACAAGTGAATATTTGATTTTCAACGCCCAAAGGACAGTACATACCATGTTACACTACGATGATATTTTCTAATAAATTATCTAACTGACATCTTTCCTCTGAGGGGGAGAAGGAGATCATTAACAAAGAAGACAAAACCAGCTCTTTCCTATTTATACCTCATTTCCATTATGCAGAAGGGCACTGGTCTCAGTGCTCTGTACCTCATAAATGATGAGAGCTGGGAGAGAAAGGCTTCCTATGTTTCTTAAGAATAGATATATATAGTTTTGAAGCATGGAATCATAGAGGAAAGGTTTAGGTTAGAAGAGACACTTAAAGGACATGTAGTCTAAACCCTCTGCCATGACCAGGGCCATCTTCCACCAGACCAAGTTGCTCAGAGTCCCCTCTAATCTGACCTTGATGGAGCATCCACCACCTCTCTGGACACCACCTCTGGTGGTGTCAGCGCCTCACCACCCTCATTGTAAAAAACATCTTCCTTATATCTCATCTAAACCAGCCTTCTTTTAATTTTAAACAATTGCTCTTCGTTCTATGACAACAGGCCTTGCTGAGCACGTACAAAGCAGTCATAGAGTTAACCTCAGCCTTGCCCCTCCCCCTTCCTTTCCCCACCTAGAAGCGGGTCATTATCTCAGCGATAGTAAAGGAAATATTAGATCAGATCCTCCAGCGACTTTGCATCAGCATTTCTTCATACAGAGCCTCACCTAGGGTGGGAAGTCACACAAGTTGTGCAAGGAGACCATGTGAAGTTTGCCGGCTTGGGATAGACACCGGCTCTGTACAAGAGCTGGGATAAATGGAAGGGCTGTGTTTGCTCTCTTTTGGTCTTAGGGAAAGCCAGGAAAAGGCTGATTTGTTCCTCAGCATCTTTTTCCTCATTTGTGGAGATGTTGACCCCAAATGTCCCTTTTTGGGGCTAAGGTTTGGTGAAGAGCCAGAAGAAAGACTGTATAAGGAAAATTTGTTGAACTCAAGGGAACATTTGTGAGTTTTCAGAGAGAGTTTCAGCAGTCTGCACTGTTCAAGAAAATTACTGAATTTATTAAATTGAAAATAATAAATTCTTAAGTCAACATTTTGACCAAGTAAGTTGAGGGAGAAGGAGAGAGATGACAGCTGGTAGAATCAAGTTTCACAAATTTCCATCAGTTTTCACTGCCCAAGAAATTCTTCATTGTTTCTCAAGTTGTTTTCAGAACTATAATGGCATCTCCTAAGGACTCAAGAATCACACAGTAAGGCACCTGTAAATAAGCTAGCAAAGCAATAATTGGAAGACAGTTTTCAATGCATTTACACTGGAAATGCTCCCCTGATTCACTTTGCACATATTTAGGAAAGTGCTCCTTGAGACTCAGTTTCACTTGAATACAATACAAACTCATTTTTCTACTTACTGGGAGATTATTATATATTATTATCTATTTATTAGGAGTCAAATCCATTAGCTACGTGCAATTAGGTTCATTTAAAGTAAGCTTTTTTAAACAAGTTTTCATACAACTTTATCCCAGCAAAATGTGACAGGAGAACTGGTTTGCTGGGCTGTGTTTTCCCTAGTTCTGCTTCCAAAAGGTTTTCACAGCTCTCAAATAGGAGTTGTTGTGGTTTAGTGTCTCAGAGCTGCAAGTAAATGGCAGTTCTCCACAGGGAAGGATATGTCTGAAAAGGCTCAGCCTTCTGCAGACAGTGGAATAACTGCAGGAGAAGCTTTAATTGGGTGCAGGAGGGAGGAAGGAAAGAAAGCCCTTGACAGGTTGAAATATTTTTCCATAGCAGCAGCATTTTAGAGGCACTTGTTAATGAAAATGATTGATTGGAAAATGAGTCAAAGCTTTTAAATCTTTAAAAATTATTTTTTTTTTCTTCTTGAAAGTGGATTCCTCATGTGATCATGAAGACAAGAGAAATTTCTTCTCCACCTCCAAAGAATTAAAAGTTCCTCCAGGCTCAGTGTTTCTGAGAAACACTGCATAATTATGCACGGGACACCTGGTGCATGTGTGTGACAGGCAGGATGAGGTATCTGGCTTGCTATTGAGACAGAGAATAGTGAGAATAAAAGGTGAAATACCTTTTGTACTAAGTGTTTAATAATGTCTTTTGTCAAACAAATTAACACTAGACACCCTCCCCAAAATCCACCCAAAGCTAATTAACAGCTGGAATATTACCTGACATACCACCAAAATTTTTAGACAATGTGTATTGTTGCTTCTGATGTAAAATAATAAAAATAAAATAAATGAGAGGCTGTTTTCATATGGCTTTATTATCTGTTCTATTCTAGTGGAAGTGGTAGTCATCAGTATTGGTAGAGAAGGGAGAAATAACAGTAGCAATATTAATATTCATCTTCCACTTATGTCACATTTCCAAATGCATGAAGTATATGCTAAGATGATACATGACATCAATGTAACATTTATAAGAGCTCAAATATAAAAAATTCCAAACTGAAAGCTTTTCCACTAGTTAATTTAGATTTGCTGCCTATTTATATTTAATAAATAAAATATATCTTTTGCCACCTGCTTATATAGCTGCCACTCATAAATAAAATACTGACTCGGTAGAATTTAAACATGACGAAAGGGAGTGAATATAATTTTAAAATGTCAAAGTTATGTGAGGCAGAACAAAAGTAGCTGGCAAGCTGTATTGCTCTCTGTGTATTCAACCTGCATGCACGGTTTATATGCCTTCAAATTGTTGAAGCTTTAATGGTCATAAAGATTAGGCAAAATTAAAATCTAGTGGAGTAGAAAGCAGGGTTCTTCCCACACATATATTCTTAATTTTTCTTTAAGTGCATCTGCTTCCAGTAAAATATTTGTTTCAGAAGCTGTGACCTCAGAAAAATAATATATTTTATCATAACTTCAAATCAATAGATATTCTGTATATGCAGTGTTGACTATGTTGACTATGCACACCTTGGTCTGAATCAAGGCCTCTAATGGCAGAAACCCTGAAGTCTCCACACCTCCAAGAGTGGTCGTTCACCTTGGGAAATGTGCCGCTTTCATTTGTAAGGAAAAATCTTGTGCTAAATATACCTTTCTGTGGATCCAGGCTGAAAATTAACCAGTTCTGTGCTCAAAAGTGTGTGGAACTTGCCGTTCTTGGCTGGCTGCTTTGATGTGTGGGGTGTTACAAGCATGGCTGAATTCTTTCAGATTTGCCCTTCAGTGCTGGTGACTTGCAGCCCACAGCTGTGGGTCCCACCTGTGCAGAGCTCCTTTTCCAGGGTCACTTATGTGTTTTTTGTCTTCAAATGATGGTAGGAGGGATTGAAATGATTTTTCATCTATTGGGCTAAATTTATCCTCTGAGTACACATGATACAGTTGTGGGCTGCATGCCTGGGTGATGTGCTGAGCCTTGGATCTCTCCACAAGATCTGCACGGATGGAGATAGGGAGCATGCTTCAATCCAGCTCCTGGGCTCTTGTTTGCAGTCCTCTGTGATGGTTTGGTAGTCCTAGGAGCGAACAATAATAATATCAAGTGTCATTACCAATGCCTTTTTTAATCATCATTATAATTCTTATTCTGAATAGCACTTAAAGCACATTTTTATCTTTCGTCGACAATATAATGCAGCCTCATAAATATTTAACTTGTCTGATTAAATTATCCATGCTGAAACAGATAACTGAGTGCTTTAATAAGATTAAACTAAAATCTTGGCTGTTATTATCTCCCTGGAGAAGACAGAGAAAGTGATGAAGGTTCCTTTGGCCTGGGTGACCCTCACACTATTCAGCTCAGCTGCAGGAGATTCTTATCAGACCTGAAAGACACCTCAGAAAAGAACATGAATTTGATGGTAATTAATAGCAGTATTCATTGTCTGTCTTTATGGGTCTCTAGGTGATGGATACAAGGAGAGGACAGAAATTCTACATGACTCCATTGTATAGCCAGAAAACCAGAGTAGGGAGAGCCAGGCTGGATGGGGTCAGGTTGGGTGGGGATTTGAGCAACATGGTCTAGTGGAAAGTATCCCTGCTCGTGGCAGGCGTGTTGGAATGAGATGATCTTTAATGCCCATTCCAACCCAAACTATACTATGGTGGTGGGTGTGTTGATGAAGGTGTCCCACTGGAGATGAGGCAGAGCTGTGATGCCTTAGAAGTTGAATACAAACCAGCTTCCTCTGTTTAAAACCCTTTTCCTACACTTGGAGATACCTGCTTCCATCTGTGCTGAGATTTTTAGGGCTGGAGAGGACTTCTATGGTCTTGTGGCACATTGGGACATGCCTGCCATAGGATAAGACCCAACTCTCTTTGTTCAAGTCCTCTGGCTTGAAGCTGAATCAGAGCATGCTTTTTTCAATTGAAAAATGAAATTATGGCTGCAGCTGCTGTTTTTATCTCCTTTTTTTCTTGGACAGCATTGAAACAGCCTCTTAAGTTGCTGTTGCTGACTCCTGTGGTCATTGCCCTCACTCCAACAGAGGCATCTTCTGTACCTCTGTCCTGGCTCATCAGCCTTAATCACTGTGAAGGCTCTGTACTGGTTCATAACCCCCTAGCAGGCATGAAAGCATCTCCCAGAGCCACTTTAAGTCCAGAATTGCAGTGTATTGTGACTTCCTCATCTTGACACAACATGTGAAAAAACACTCTGGGGTTTGATGCAACATCAAGGCTCTGGTGGAGAGAGAGGAACCAGATGGGATGCAGCTCAGAGCAGGGAAATATGAAGACAAAGAGGAGTAATGTTTGAAGCAGGACTTGGGGTGATGCAACCCTGAGCAGTTAGCAAAAGAGAGAGAAAGAACGATGAAGATTTGGAGTCAGGATGAAGGCTGCATAAGATATTGTATTGTATTTTGGAGATGGTGAATTTCTGCAAGACCTTTGTACAGTGAAGGCATCCTCTGCAGGAGGGGTGAAAGTGGTTTGTTTGGTCTCAGCCCCCAGATCACTTGCTGCTGACTTGGAGTGAGTCACCAAACCTTTAGTTTGCTACTCAACTATCTTATATCCTGACGAAAGTTCTTATGCCCTTCCTTGTCTCTTAATCACCTCTACTACCCACTCTACACTATTTCTGCTGTGGCTCTGCCAAGCAGCTGCAGTCAGTACATGAGCCAGAAGCTGGTTCCCCTAATTTTAAACAGAAAAGTTTTGAACTTACTTTGTGTACATAGGAGAACAGTTCTGGGCAAGTGTGGGCTGTGTAAAAGTAGGCAGAAAAAGAGACAGAAGATTCCCATTGCAACCTGTTAGACTGGATAAAGCTGACAAAGAAGATTTAGAGTGCAAAAGCAGGAGGCATGATCTGATTTTGTTTGCAGTCCCTCTAGCCCTTCACAGGAAATTAAGCAAAATATTCTCAATATGCTTCTCCAGCAAAAAAAAAAAATAATAAGAGACCCCCTACTTTATACATATTTGAGGAAAAATATGGTCTGAAAATAAAACAAAAAGCATGGCAAGAAATATAACTAACAGACTTATTTCCTCAGGGGAAAAGAAGAGTTTGTTTTGCAACTTCACAAGATGGGAAGGATTTAAATGCCAAGTAGGTGCCTGTATGTCCCTGTGCACATGGATTTCTAGCTCCATTCCATGTCTGTGCATTTGTGTCTAAGTATACAGATGGAGAGTTGGCAAGGGTTGTGTTACTCCATTAATATGTAAAATGTATATACTTTATTTATACATTTGATAGGAAACATGGAACAAGCTGTCAAGTGCAGGTGTGGGGTATGTGTGTATGAGAAATGCCTAATATATACTTTCTCTCTCCTTCCAACTTACACAAACACACCCAACTCCTCAGACCACATTTCCACTCCATTTTAGGCCAAATACTCTCAAAGTCACTGAGCACACTGCACCTTTCCCTGCAAATGAGGCACTGGCAAATAATAGCTGAAAACCCACCATCCCCTAACCCCTCATTCTTCTTTTTTTTTTTAAATCATTTTCCACGATTTTGCTGCACCCTAGTTTTTCAAAAGAGAAATTTCAAGCAGAACTGCAGGTACTTGTTTTGCTGAGAACAGAAGATATAACACCACAGTCTGGCAGGTAGCACATGGGCTTCCCTGTTAATTAATCTTTAATGCTATTAATTGCTTGTCTGCTTGGTGGCAAGAAAAAAGGGTAAACATTGTTCACAAATCAATTTAATTCTGCTCCTAACCAGGTTGTTTTCAAGGGGATTAAAACAATTATGAGCACTGCAGTGACTGGACACCCAGGCTTTGCTGATAACAACCCTGGAACAATAATGTGCACAAGAAACACTTGTTGGTGCGAGGCTGCTGACTGAGTTTCTTTTGTCTTAGGCTGACTCGTTTGTTGTGGATACAGGTATGTGATAAAGAAGGGATATCGTTGGATTTAATTCCTTCTTTGCAGCTCACTCCTTTTATTTTATACCCCGGGCCTGCCCTAAGACAGGCCTTTTAGTGTCTGCTGCAGGATACAAAGATAAAAGCAGTTGTTTCTCAGCTTACAGGGTGAGATGATGGGTGGTTCTTTGCATTCCACAGCAGGACGTGGTATTTTTCATTCTGTTAATGCTATGACAGTCTCTGCTCCAACATCTGGGTATGGAGCCAGCATTTTACAGTGATGCTTAGTTTTAGCATGAAAGGTGGGTGTGACAGCATTTCTGCCAGAACAGGAGCAGTAGCATGGAACTTCCCTTTCTGTTCATTCAATTTCAGCAAATATGGAATAACATGCAAAACGAGAAGGTCTCAGGATGGAGTATGTAAGATATGTACAGTTGATATCATTGATGCCATGGATATCATATTATAGATTATCCCTGCCCATGGCAGGAGTGTTGGAACCAGACAATCTCCAAGATGGTCTCCAGCTCAAACTTTTTTATGATTCTATGTCTTTTGGTGACATCTCTATGGCAGAGAGCTCTGATGGGCTCTCCAGAGTCCACATCTTCTCTGAAAGATCCAGGGATGGATCTCTGTGTGTACATGCATGTCTGTTAGCTGATATTCCACAGTGTCTCCATCTTCTATTGTAACCCTTTTCCTCCTGCCAGAATTGGCCTACATGGCTTAGTCCCATGTCAAATACACTGAAATACCCTCTAGTTATCTAAGGACTCCTCTTCGTGTTCTTTAGAAAGCTCGACTCATGTTATGATAATGTGAACATCTACACCAGGCTATTCTGAGTGCAAGTGAGCTGCATGGGAAAGGTTCTCCTGAGCATTCAAATGATACTCAGGACTAAGCAAAACATCACCCTTTGCTGCCCTGAACTTCAAAGCAACTAAAAGCACCTGGTAAATCAGCCTGGTAATTTAGGAAAGATAGAGATTAGGGCAGCAGGGAGATTTACAAATTACCTGTGAGTAAGAAGGAAGGAGGTAATTCCTCTGGTTATTTTGCTTTAAGAAAACATGTCTTCCCAGGAACTTATTTTGGAGTGATAAAGCCTTTTGGCTTATGTTGCTATGTGCTACAGACATAGCAAGCGTGGTGGGCTAGCAGCAGAGCTAGGAATGAAATAAAACAGCAGTTCTGGTAGAGGAAGGAGAGTTTGTAAGGCACAGAAGAAGGATGGTTTAATTGTGACACTGGACTCCATCCTTGGCTCCATGTGGAACTTGTGGTGTGACCTGGGGTGGTAAATCTTTTTGTGAGGTTTGTGGCTTGATAACCTTGTCATGGTCCTGCTGTTGGTGCATGGAGTTGCAGAGAGCACAAGGACCAGGTCATACTCTGCAAGTGGTAGCACTGGTACCCTCAACTGGCCTAGGGGAGATGTGGTGGCATTGAATGGGCAGTGGTCACAGATACAAATGTCTGGTTGTGCAGTTTCTCACTGATGTGCCAATTCTAACTTTTTCTAAGAAGTTGTTAATTTAAAATATTCTGTGTCTATTTTATAACTTTTGCCCTTCTTGAAGGACTGTCAAAACTGTTTCTGTGGTTTGAAGGAGTCAGAAATGGCTTTGAATTCTGTCAGTGTTTAACCCTTGATGAAATGAAGGACTTGAACTTCTTGAAGGACTTTCAAAACTGAGCAGCCAGTGAATATTTGGTGCTTTGTCTCCTGCAACTGCAGAGGTTGGACCAGGCTGCTCTAAGTTAGGCACACTTAGACAAGATTTAATTCCTTCAGACAACAGCTTTATTCAAGCATCTTGTGGCATTTTCTGTTCCATTGTGACAGTTCTGAATGCTCTGCTTGCAGTGTTTTCTTATCTAATGTATGGTATTTATGAAACCTTAGTTGCTGTCTTTCAAGAGAGCTGGATTCTCTTTGTGGCCTTTAGTCTTAAAACTCCACAATATGGAGAATCTCCTTTGTGTTTCAGATATTTTCACAGAAACTCACTGGGGATTTTTTGCTACTGGTAGAATTTTTTTAGTTGTGAAAGCTGAATAGAAAACCAATCCTTCATATATCTTAAAATGCCACATTCACCTTCTCTCGGTGCTTCAACTGTTATTTCTTACATGCTACTCTCAGGAAGTGAAGCACTTGCCAGGAAAGCTGCTTTTTCCACATGATCTATCAGCTACTCTTGGGGTATTCAAAGATTGTCTGAAGCTTATATTACTTTTCTTTGGAAAATTGCTTTAACTTAATTACTCATAGTAATTCAAGAAGGTAATACTCTCATTGGTTGGGGTAATTAGGAAGCCTTAATTACAGCTTTAAAAAATATCAAAATGTAGCTGTGACATTGCTAAATCACCTTCATTAGTTCAATCTGGCAGCCTTTAACTGATGCATTTGTGGTCCTGATTTACATACTCTTTACCATGGTGCTGAGCAGTATAACTTGCAATAATAATACTAAAAAAGTTAAGTTACTCCAGAGAGTCATTACATGTGGGTATAGACAATATGTGAAGAATATTCCAGTATCTTACAGTTGAACTTGGTTTATTATCACAGTACTTAACATGCAATTAAAAGTGTATATGTGCATATCACTTTGTTCTGTCGATATCCTTGCCTTTGTTTAAAATCTGTGGGTGGCCAGAAAGACATTATTGCTCTAAAACACCCTTATTTTAAAGAGTAAAGATGGCAAATATAAGCTTCTCTTAAATATTGTGCTAAAGCTGCCAGAATACTAAAGCAACTTTCTGCTGGACTCAGTGAAGTCTTGCTCATGACCTTGAGTGAAGCAAAAGGTGATTTCTTTTTTTTCCATCTTAATTAGAATAGAAATTTTTGGGCCTATCAGTACTTTGTTTTAAAAGAGATTATCAATTTTTATGTAAAGGTATACTGTACATTTGTCACTACATAAAAAACAGACTGTTCATGGTGATGAAAAAATAAACCTTTCAAACAGTCTTCTAATGAGTAAATAAATATGATTTGACCTTTAGCCATCATGTGGTCTCTATGATTTAAAGCTTAAAGTGATTCTCTAGGTACAGGATGAGGGGTAGTGCAGAAAGTTATACTTCCTTGGAAATGAACAGCTTTCACTTATCCAAGAGATGCTTCCAGGATTGGAACAGGAATAAAAAAAAAGGGGGTATAAAATTATTATTTATATATTTATACCGATTTATTATTTATTTTATTTTAAAATTTTTATTGGACTTTGTGTAGAAAGGTCAGGGTTGGATTGCTGAGACCTCCACAGACCTGAGGAGGCTGCAGCACATGGAAGTAAAGGTCTGGGGCTGGAGAGGTGCAGCTCTGAGTGCTTTTGGGAGGTGGCAATTTTAGAATAGTCAGAATGTTTGGAAAACTACATTGTAGATAAGACTATAAATGGCCTAGCTAATTGTGCACACTCTCTGTCTCTTGCTAATAGATTATTCTCTATGTATTAAAAAGGCGAAGACCATAGGGAATCAGTTTGAGTCTGAAAGTCCAGGGAGCTGTGAAGTAATTTATAAGTGGCTTATCTGATATATATTAACCAAAGACATTGAAACTGGAGGAAGGCAGATGACTGGCCTTTCAGAGCTGATTCTATAGTGTTGAAAAATAAATTTTTCACATTTGAATGTAACACATATCCAAGACTCTTTTCACTCTTAAAATGAATATGCAGAACTGGAGTTTTCCTTTATTTTTTTTTCTGCATCAAAGCTGTATTTTTTTCTTGCACAGCTCATAGTGTGACCGTCATGTAGGAGTTCACTCAATTATTTATAATGGTTATCTCCCTGCTGTCCTCATTCCCTTGCTGGTTACTGAGGCTCTTGGCCCTGCTCTGATCTCCTGGTGCTCTGATGACCAGTAGATCCCCCAGACCTCAACAACTCATTTGCAGAACCACCATGACCTTCGTCTCTTCTCTCCAGGGAGTTCTTTTTTGAGAAAAATCTGATCAAACCACTTTGATGACCAATCAGTCTTGCAGTTCACTCCCCAGGTTTGAAGGGCTCTGGAAGGTCCTGAAAGGGGCTTTTTTCCTTTTAATTTGAACCGTGTTCTGCTGTTTGCAGAAATGAGCTCAGCCTTTCTTATCTGAAATCTTCCTTTGCCCCTTGGCATAGCTTTCTCAGATGTAGGAAGCTGCAGCTATTTTCTCTGTTGCTTTTCCATCTGCGAGTGACACGAGCTTGCTACAAAAAATGTGCCACTGGAATTGAAAACTGACCAGTAAGTGGCAAATTCAATAGATTTATCAACAATGTAGCATCTAAATTGAGACAGTTTCTACTAATGACGTAGTCCATCTCCAGTTTATTGAGACACTGGGGATTCAGGAAGTTTCTAGATAAATCTGCAAACCTTGCTGAAACAAAACAGATGAATCTTTCCATCTGAGTGCTTTTTACGCAGTATTTACTTTCCTATAATGGCTAAGCAAGCATGTTCCTGTGAAATCAGCTAGTTTGTTCTTCCCCAGCCATGCTTACCCTCTGCAAAGCCACAGCATAAACTAATTAGGGATTTGCTATTTGGAGAAAGTTATGATAAGTTTGCCGACAAGGGCATCGCCTAATCTCATTGCACACACGTCAGTGGCTATACATGTGTGAAATTAAGTGGGTTTTTTGCTGATTCCCGCAGACTGCCTGTTTTTATCTTGAGACAACATTCCCAATCATAAAATGCATTAACATCTGCTATCAGGGGCTTACTGTAATATGTGTAACACCAGCAGCAATTCTTTGATATCGCCTTCAAATGCATTGTTAAGGGAGATCACAGAAATGGCTTTGATAGGCTACATGATTTACCCAGTAGAAGGAAAAGCTGATAGGGAGTATAATCCTGCAAGGTTTTTGCTTCAAATAGAAATCGTGTAGATGGATCTTGTGCCTTGGCTGCTGGTAGGAGCTGGTCTACCTGAGGCATTTTGTTCTTTTAAAACTGGTGTTTAGTGAAACAATTAGCCTGTGAAGACCTTGGAATCAAACATACACCTGCATTTGGGAGGATGATGGGAGGTTTGAAGTGATAATAATGCAGAGCAGGGAATAAAAGAAAAAAAAAAAGCCAACAAACCAGCCACTTTCTATGCAGTGAAGAAGGATCATCTTCAGTTCTAAAACCTAAGCCTAATTTTTCCCTGGATCACAATAAAACAATACTTACTTAGCTTTTACAGGATTTGCTTCAGGGAAGATGTGATCGTTATTGGAGCACCAGATACATGAGGCCAAAAAGACAACATTGAGTTTATTCAGTTATTTTGTAATGTGATTACTTTGTATTTTTGAAGAGATTTCCAGCTAGTTGAATCTTTCCGTGCTTTCTGCTGAAGCACAACTTTGGAGACAGTAATGCCCCACTGGGGAAGAGGGTAAGAATACTAAAATACAGGTTTTTTCACACATGTTTGAACTTAACTGCAGGTAGGCTCAATAAAATGACTCTGGCAGTGAGCAATTACTGCATGAAAACATTGCTTGTGCTCAGCTGTCACAGTAAATGCTGTTGAGGCAACAGGAAACAACAGCTTTGTGGAACCTTTGGATTGAGCATAACCATGATCAGCTCCTCAAGGACATCAGCAAATAGCCTGTGTCCTCCCTGTGCAGCTCAGCACAACCTGCCCATGCCAATGGTGCTCTTCTCACTGGGGATGCTCCACGGCACCACCAGGACACAGTTTCCTCTATTCCTGTCTTGAGATGCTCCACTTCCAAGTACAGTGGCTGCTAGATGCCATCACACCCCAAATGTGGGGGTAGAGAGGGGCAAAAACATGAGAAAACCCAGCATTTTCTTCCTCTGGAAGCATCTCATCACAAAGCTTCTTCAGATCTGTGGCTTCTGTGCTGAACAGAGCTCAGTATTCAGTGTGCATGGAGTAGAAGGTATCTGGAACCCTACTGCAAAGCCTTGGGTCTGAAATAGCTCTGTGTGGAGGGAAGTATATCAAAGAGAGGTGAATTTTTTTTTTTTGTTATCTGGTAGCATATAAGTATTTTTTTTGTTCTATCTTAATTCTATGGAAATACGAGTAGTGGGGATCTGCTAACTAAGAGAGTTAACCTAATGAATGTTAATCAATGTGTAGCTTGTGGGGAGCAATGCTAAACTGCTCCCTATAAATGGCCTAATGGGGATTTCTGAGGCTGCTGCACACCAAGTAAAACAACTACACTGAGTTTGGGATATTTGTCCTGTGGTATTCAAAGCACGGAAGAAAATCCAGGGAAATTGCAGGACAGCCTGATTTAATCAGAAATCCCTGCTGCAGCAATCAGGACTAAATGAATAGTAATTGTGTTAATCAGCTTGTGAACTTCTGTGCTATGTTCATAATTTCAAATATCACCAAATTCTCTACAGTGAGTCAGTTGCTGCTGATATTATGAAAGTATTGGACATAAGAGGATGGATTTGTTTTGTGGGAAGCTGGTTACTGTTCAGCAGTTTTTATGGAAGCCTTGGATATCTTTATTGTTTTTATGATCTAAAGTGCAGAAATCTTCCACATTACGACTGTGGAGTCCCCATCCTGGTTTTCAGGAAGGGGCTTATTTTTGGTACCACCCCCCTCTGTAACTGAGCAACACATTATCAACTCTCTGCTGTGGGCCTATCTCAGGCAAAACCTTTGGCCTTCAGGTCAGGTTATAGCTGACTCTGAGTGGACTTTGCTCTCCCAGCTGTGCTGATGTCCTGGGATGACTCTGGTACCATATCTCCATACCATCTCAGACAGATGAATCTTTAACCACTCTGCATCTTCCAGAAAGTTACTTGAAAAATCAAGAGAACTCCAAGAATCCTGCTAATTATTTATTACCTTAAAGCTGGAGCTGAGCATGCAGGAACTACCATCAGGTAGGTCCTATTTTTCTGAACCAGTCAATCACACCTTGCAAATAAAAAGGAGGGTTGTTCTGGCAGTGGTAACCTTGCACCTGGGGAAGCAGTGTGGCCCAGGGTGAGCTTCCCAGGTGGTGGCAGCTCAGGTGTGGGAATCCCTGACCTGACCTGAGCTGTTATTTCCCAATTTTGCTGCTTTTATTTCCCAATTGTGCTGCTTTTTTTTCCTAAATCTTTTCCCCATCTTGTCTGTTGGAAGTTGGAGTTCTGTAGGGCTCTAAGATGTAATCCAGGAGCATACAGGATTGTTGTGCTGTGATGCTCTCATCTCTCCTGTGTGTATTTGCATGCTTGCTATTTTCTTTATATATAAAGTTTTTCATGGCGACATTTTGCTATTGGCAACATTGGCAGCAATAAATGTTATGCTTAAAAGGACTGTGTGATTGAAAATGCCTACTGTCATGATGTAGCACACCAAACTTTACAACTTCTTATCTCTTGCTAATCAACATGCCACTTACTTATAAGCCCAAATCCTCCTTTCAGAAGTCAGTATAGAAGTCCAAGCCTCATCTGGTACCCCTTTCCTCCCTCCTGAAAAATACCAAGCCAAATAAGACAAAATCAGCATTGAAAATTATCTTCCTGGAGTCAGAGAGAGAAATAGAGACTGATGCTTCTTTAAAGTGTCTGTCAAAGCCAAAGGAAGTTTTGCTTCAGTGAAAATGGGAGTTGATCCAAATGCAGAACGGGAATATAGGAAAAAAGTGGGTGCAGGGAGTGTTAAAGCAAAATAGGAAAACTTTAAAAGTTAATTAGGATTTGAAGTAGCTTGGATTCAGTTTCTGCTGCTGCTCTGTTTCCTTTGTCAATGTAAGCAAATTAATTAAGCTGTTAATTAAGGCACAGTCAGGTTACAAAACGTAGTTTAGCCAGAAGTGTCTTTTTTTCTATAAATGTGCCTGTGCCTTGCAGCACAGGCCTGGATTCCTTGGGAGCTTTCAAGTATATCCAAAACACAAATACAGCCTGTGTGTTGGCTTTTCTTTTTCTCTTTCTTTTCTTTTCTTTTCTTTTCTTTTCTTTTCTTTTCTTTTCTTTTCTTTTCTTTTCTTTTCTTTTCTTTTCTTTTCTTTTCTTTTCTTTTCTTTTCTTTTCTTTTCTTTTTTCTCTCTTTTTCTTTTTTTTTAATTTTTTTTAAGCTCACATGTGAGCTGTGCCATAACTGGGGGGGGGGGGGGAAGGGTCAGAAACAGCCATCAAAGGGAGGTGAGAGGGGCAGCCATGATCACATCTCCACATTGCCACATCAATTAAAGCCTCTGCTGTCAGCACTGATTGGTGAGTGGCACCAGCACCCGCAGCTCCTGCAGAGCAAGGCTGAAAAAGTCATTTTATTGCTAATGTCTCGTCTTTATGGATGCCAAAATTCTTGTGTAGCAGTGTAGGAAAGAAAATAGCTAGTCTCTTATCCTACAGTGATTAATACTTATAAATTATGTGATTCTTTCTGTCTGATGCCAAAGTTAAATTTCAAAATGCTTATCTTAGTCTTGATGTTGTCTTCTCTGCTGTTGTCCCTGCTGTAAAACAGGGACAGGGAGGAGGGACAGTCTGGCTCTCTAGTTTCCTGACCCCTTGTATGGGGAAATCATCTTCCTTTCCTTTTCCTGACAGGTGGACAGGGCACTTTTGGGGTCTTCCTGGAATCGCTGCAGCAAGCTGTGATGTGAATTATAGATGACATGAAAATCCCTGACCAGGAAAGAGCAAATAATACAGCATGGTGCAGTTTTCCTGTTGCATTGAGACACTGTGTGCTGAAAGCATGCAAATAGTCATCTGCAATTTAAAAATTAAATAAAAGTGCCTGATAAGCAGAAATAAAAGCTCTCATACATTGCTTTGCTCTATCTGGAGATAGTGATGTACTATCTTGTGGTTCTGACAATAAATCCTCTCCGTAAGAAGTCATTCTTTATGCCCCCATATTACAGAGAAACCAACAGCCTCCCTGTTACATCATGCCTTTCCCATTCCCCTCCAGGTCCCAAGGAAACCTATTTGCAGTGCACAGCCTGATCCATGAAGTTGCAGTCCCAACACTTGATCTTGTCCCCAGCCTTGTCCCATTGTCCCTCCATCCTGTGGGATCTCCGCCTTGAGCAGAGCCTGAACTGCCATTGCCCTTATGGGTTTGCTCCCTCCCTTAAAGTAGGTTTTGGTCTTGTAAACCTCTTCTTCTCAGGGGGATGTTCATATGGGAAGCCCACGTGGCTCCTTCCACGTGGTGGCAGTGGCAGAGACTCTGCTGTGGGAAATGGGGCTAAAAACTGTCTTCCCCTGTTTAGGTTTAGCTACAGAAACTATTATGGCATCTTTCTTGAGCTTTCAGAGTCTTTTTGAGTTTTCTTTTTTTAGTCCTCAGTTTAATGATGGACTTATCCTTGCCTGATGGGAGACCTTTCCTCTTAACCTATGAGTTTTTTCTTCTGATCTTCCTGAAGCTTTTTTTTCATCTCCTTTTTTCTGGCCAATTCTTTTTGCACTGACATGGGTTGTTTGTTTTTTTCATGCTTCTCTTCCCCTCAGGGTGTTCTGTGATCCTACAATCTATCTTTCTGTATTTTCATTTTTCTTTGTGTTTTTCCTCCTTTGGCATCTTTGCTTCATTACACACACTGCTCATGTTCACTCTGTACCAAATATCTCCTTCGTACTTTGTGCTCTTTCATCTTTTCCTTATAGATCACCTATGCCTGCTCAGTAATTTATTTCAGTATTTCTCATGTCAAAAATATGCACCTTTTACTTTACCTTTTTAATTATTTTTAATGTACTTAGTTTGGTGGCATCTTGAACCCATCAAATATAAATCCCTCAGCAAAAAATTATAGGTGAAATTACTAAATCAAATTCAGCAGAGAAGGAGAAAGAAGTAGCTTCACATCTGAAATAGAAGCATAGCCTTAGAAAAATTTGTGTTTGTAAATAGACTTCCTAACTTCATTCTTTCCTCTCCCTCTTCCTATTTTTTGAAAGCAAATGGGAAAAGGAATGTATAAATGAAATCAGTATTTTTCACTCCTCTTGCTTAGGGCACTTTTTTTCATGTCAGCCTAGAAGGTCACGAGGATAGAACGGAATATAAATTAAAATAAAAATGCTTCGATTTCACAAAATTTAAGCATGTACACTCAACGTGCTGTCTCTGATTGGACTCTGCTTTCCCAAACTTCCAAAGCAAATTAGGTGCTATGTGCTGCAGACCTGTGAGAGAAAGATTAGTGACATTTAAAAAGTGGCTCTTTGGAGGGAATTACATCCTAATGATGACCTTAAGTCTTTTGTGTCTATTCATGAATTCATGAGGTTAGCCTAGTGCATCAAGAATGAACTCTAGGGATGATAAACAGAAACGTAGAAATGCTGAAATATGAATTGCAAATGAAGTTCTTCAACCCAGGGCTTATACTGGAGTCTCCTCACTTACCTGGTTGGTGGGTCAGTGAAGGCATTGAAAAGGATTTCACTTGGTAGAGATAAAATAGATCTAGAATTTTTTTGGTAACTGTTCAAAGTTGTCATTTAAATTTCATTTCAACTTCAGGCAAATCACATTTTGGTGCTTAGTAAAGTTAATTTGCTGAGTCTTAGTTGTCTCTTTGAATGAGTAGTTTCCACTTTCTAATTTGTACCTCAATATCTACTCATGTTTTCCTGCTGAATTTTATATTACTTTTAACTGGTTGAATTTTCTCAAGTTAATTTGGACTGAAGCTGAGAAGATTCAGCTCTGCAGAATTTAAGTGGCTGCAATTATGTACATAACTAATCCATCAACCAGGAGTTCAGTGTGGCTCATCAGAGGAAGGACTTTTGATCTGTTCTGTCTTCTGTAATTTGCTTTTTCCAATTAGATAATGTCATTGTTGTAATTGATAGCATTAAGCATCGGTTCCAGTTTTGTCATTACCATTTCCCTTGCTTTACTGTTTTTTTAAATGAGGTTTGGAGTTACTGCAGCACTGAGGAACTGAAGGTGCATTTATGTCAGCTGTTACAAACCTGGCTCATGCCTGCTGCAGTGTGGCTCTGTAGCTATGAAGGGTTGTGTTGTAGCCCAAATGCCAAATTTTGCAGAAATTCAAAATTTTTCTTCCAAACTTACACTGTTGAAGTCTGTAGCAAAGCTGAGAAGAGAAACAAGGACCTCCACCCAGTACATCCCTGCTCCGAGAAAGACTCCTTCTCTTGTTTGCATATTAGCTGTTCAGAGTCTCAAGGACTTTGCATCTAACCACACTGGGCCTCTTTTCAGGAAAGCAGAATTCCTTTTCCCATCATGTTTTGTCCCTGTGGTCTTTGTCAGCAAAATACCTCACATCCCACCTCCTGCAAACTTCTAGGAAGACCTAGGTACTCTTCATGTTCCTGGGCTGTAAAGAATCATTCAGAATTCTCATGGATTTATTTTTTGTGTATAAGCAGCTTTTTAGTACCTAAAAGGGGCCTACCAAAAGACTGGAGAGGGAATCTTATGAATTAAACTTTTTTTGAAATGTTGCAAAAGAACCAGTGAAGGTTTACAGATGGATGGATGAAAGGGAGCAAATGTGTTCTCAGTTCTGCTATAGTATGGTCATCCTACTGGTCATCTTACTTAGTTTATAACTCAGGTGGATACAGGTGAGCCATTGTTTAGAAAATGGGAAGATACAGCCGTGGGAAGAGTCCAAATGAAATTAGCAAAATTGTTCTACTTGCCTAGGGGTGAATTAATGTTAATGAAGAACATGCCTGCCATAAAAGCTAAGACAGTTTCTTGGATCTGGAATGGGAAAGAGGGAGGAAGAGAGAAAACTCTGCCTGCAAAATGCAAGACAGCAGTTTGATATTGTAGCTATGACATATCCTTCTTTGTACATGTTATGATGAGACGCTCCAGCACTTATGAATAATTCAGGGCCCTGAGAGGAGGCCATTAGACACTGACCCAACACAGGCCTGTCCCATCAATCTCTGTTTCTGAAGGAAGCCCAGGCTGTAGCAGCATCCCTTTGAAAGCCCCAACACAAGACACTTTTGATTTGCAAGCTAAAGTGGCCCTCAAGTAAGAAAATCAATTCCAACACAAAATGACACGTGAGTTTTATTAAGTCAGCATCGTCTAGCCTGCATTATTTAATAGTATGAGCTACTCTGACCTCTGCGAAGAGTTAAGCTGCACGAGCAGAATAACATATGATGAGTTTAGCTCCAGAAGTCAGTCAAGAGTTAAGGTAGGAACTGTCTGGCAAAGCTGGATTTACCTTCTATTTATGTCCTGGAATAACAAGTAGGTGAAATGTAAAATCTCAGGTCCAACTAAGTGTTGCAAATAAGATCAGGTGCTTCCTTTCAGTACATTTGGTAGACATCAGCTCTGTAAAAGCTACAGGTTTTCTTTGACTCTCACCTTTTCCCTCTTCCTTCCAAACCCCTTCTTTATATTTTGGGAATTGTGTCCTAGATGTGAGGAGGAAAGCTGCAGTTTAGAGAGCGAAATAATTTGTACATAAACACAGTGAGGAAATGGATTCTATTTTTTTGCATACTATTAACTTTTGAAGATTGGAACATGTATTATCAACCCAGAAGATATTTCTAAATTTCAAAGTTAGGGAATGACAGAGGGGCTGCCATGATGAGGAGTGGCCAATAGCTGGGATATTTTCACCTGATAGAAAGAGGGAGACAGAGGTTTTAGTGTCTGCTGTTTGCTCTATGGGATGTGTTTCCAAAGTCTTTGGATTTGATTAGAGATCTTGCAGTTGATAATGCACTCTTGATGAGAGTGTCATTAAAACTACTGAAAAACAATAGTTTTAGCATATGGGGTTTTTTTTCCTGTTGAGGAAAAAATGACAGTGTTTGAGTGTCCTTTTTTTTTTGTTTTTTTCCCTTAAAGATGTGTGAAACTTTTCAGTCCAAAGTTTTTTCCCCTAAAAATGCTCATTGTGCTGGTTTATTTTGGCTGCAAATATTTTACCTTATAGGTTATAAATGAAATGCTTCAGTGAAATGTTTCAAGTGGCCATTTAATTTTAAGATTTTCTATACACTCAGGTGCTTTATAAATTTTTTTTTTCACACTTTAGAAGAAGAAAAACAGTTCTTTCCAATGAACTTTTTTTTTTTTACCTCTTCTGTTCAGCCAGGAATGTGGAAAATCAATTATTCACACAATTCTGTATCAGTGAAGGCTTAGGTCAGGTTAGTTCTTACTTTACCCTGCCATTCCAATTATTTTATAATATATGCAAATTCCCTTTGGCTCTTTTGCTCTCTGATAGTCTAGTCTGTCAAACCTTGGCTGCCTAATTGCATTAAAAATGAGACTCATCAAGCAAATAAGATGCAATTGTGCCCTTAACAGTTCTAATTGTTAAGTAGGCTTGAGCAATTGTTAAAGGGATCCATCCTTTGAAAAGATTTTTTCTTTTTTTTCCCTGTAGATAATTTTCCAATGCAACTAATCCTAAAAGCAGAATGTAATGATACCTTTAAGATCTAGTACTTTCCCTACCAGAAATGTGTGAGCTAGGCTCCTTAATAAGACCAACTCCTGCAATGGACAGTCCCTGCTTTCAGTGAAGCCATTTAAGAAAAGATCTGAGCCTGAGGATGGGGCTCTGAGTCACTTGGTCCCTTCAGTAGTGAAGCCATTTCCCCGGGGACTTCAGTTTCATAAGCCCAGCTCTATCTTCTTGATTAAGGAATCTCATGACTTGGACCATAAGAAGTTTTTCATTTATTTCGGATACAATTAAAAGCAAAGAAGTTTTTAATGTGTAATTTGCTGGCAAGCTGTGTCCCTCCCCCCCCCATTACCCCTAAACCTTATGCTTGTTTTCCAAATTTGGGTAATGATGAGACTCAAGGGAGATGTGAATTATAACTTGTCTGTGGCTTGGCTAATGAATAAGGAACAGATTTTGTTTCCATCTGGACTGTAGTTTTATTTATTTTCTTTCTTTGACTTTAAATAAAGGAAGTTGCATTTCTTAAAAAAAAATTAATGCAAAGGTAAATTAATCTGAGTTGACTGATAGTGGAGTGTGACTCCCAGACAGCCCTTGTCTACACAACTACTTTTTGCTAATACAAAGTGTATTGGCAGTAGAATGTCTCCAAGGTGTGCAGAATTGTGAGGGTTTCCTTACAAGGCTTTACATATGGCCTCTGCCTGTGTGTTCTTCCTAAGTGGAGTGCCCAAACAATTCCTTATGCAGGGGAAATAAAAAGCTGCAAGTGTAAGGCAGCCCTGGCTTTGCAGCTAAAAGAACCACAGGAGATTGTTTGTGATCACTTCCTTTTTAATTTAGCTTCTTCCAATGAGCTGGGAGCAAGAGCTGAATGTTTTGCCTTTGCAGGTTTTCCAAAAAGATACAAGAGGCTGGAAAGACCAACATCTGATAAATGGAAATGGAAACACAACTTGATAGTCTGAGACAAAGTGAGAACAAACCCAATTAGCAGCAGTTCAGCAGTTTACGCTATTTCAGGATTCATTTCTAACTGTGGAATGATATTCCTGGGCAAATGCCATTAGTTTAACATCATCCAGTTCTTCCTCAATCCACTGATGAGCTCCCCTGAGTGCTTAGGGGATGCTCACATGTGCAGTGATTTCCCTGCAGGCTCCAGGGAGGTTTGTGGAGGCTTTTGGAGCTCTGCAGTGAAGTGTGGGGACCACTTCCATTCTACGAATCCTGAGCACCAGCTGTAATATTTTATTAATCTTCTGACAAATTCAGAAATAAATTCGTGGCTAAGTTGTAGGAGATACAAAAGAGCACTTGGATGGGTTTCTCGTGCTTTTCTCCTGCTTCAAAATGGACGTAAAATCTCCACAGTATGTTTTGATATCTTAGACCATCACATTGGAGAATATTCACATAGTTCTAATGTTGATAGGGATGGTGTGAAAATGAAGCTAGAGTAGAGAAGAGGAGCTTAAATACCTAAGTGGAAGAAACAATTTAATATTCTGTTGTATCTAGGAACTTGTCCCTCTTTTTCCTGTGTGAAATTTACCCCTGTAACAGGGAAAATCTACCAAAGACCCCCATGAGGTCTTATTTTGAGAAATCAAATGAGACCTCTGAGCAGAATTTGGTCAGAAGAAAAATTCTTTGTCTTTCTCATTATCCAACCTATTTAATGTTATTAGAACTGGTTGAAAAATGCTCTGTTTTTGCTTTTCCCTGGGCTTTATGCTGACTCTTCCAGTTGTTTGCTTTGTTGGAGGTAGAGGCCACTTAATTTCCAGTTCAAAATCTGAAGGGCACACAACGTGTGTGCTGCCTCTGTTATGTGCACCCACGCCCCACACATCAGCGCGTAATTTGTGTGTGAGGGGGCACTTTTGTTCTTTCTCAGATTGATTTTTCTTTAATCTGTCACAAGATGCGTAGACAGAGAGGACACAGCTGTTTGAGCAGTAGAGAACTGCACACATGCAGTGATGGAGAGCAGCAACGCGTCCTGTCTGCTGCCAGGCTTCGATGGATATTGTGTCATGTTTGCTGCCTGCTTCTCTTAGAGGAATTAAAAAAATTCTCCAAGAAGCAGCCATTTTAAAATGCTGTCGTGAGAAACAACTGAATGCCCAAGTCTGGCCTTCCATTGCTATCATGTCTACGAAACTCTTTATACGTCTTTCCTATTCAATTATTTTTTTTTCTCTTTAATAAGGTGGCAAACAATTTGTCCTGAATCCATGAATGATTTATTTAAATGCCTCATGCCAGCTCCTGAAGCTTGCTAAAACATATAGTTCAGTCTTATCAGATCCTGTTACACTGCTTTCTTGTTGACCATATGGTGACAAAGTTCTGAGAAAGGAAATAGATTTAGGAACGAAACAATGAGAATTGTTTCTGCTTCTGAATGATATATGGGGTTTACCTAGTTCCTACTGTTTCCTGAAAGGGCACTCTGGAGAGTAAATTACTCTGTTAATGGTGTCTAAGGACATGTGCCTAAAATAGCTTCTGTCCTACTGTTAATAAATAATCTGCAAACATGTCACACTTCTAAGCTTTTCATTATACTGGGGAGAATGCAGGCTTTTCACAATCCTGTCCTTGGGTGTTCATTTAATGTTATCTAGCTTTCTTCATACACCCATGCATACAACTTTTCTCCCAAGCTCCGATTCAAAGAAAAGACTTGGATTAGTCATATTCACATTTTTTTTAAGACTATGAACAGTTGATCCTCAAACCATCCTGGGCCTTTTTTTTTTTTTTTTTTTTTACTTGGTTTTAATTTTCTGTTTATTAACAAGCCTGAGAGACATGTTAAAAAAAATAATCTCAAATCTCTTGGTGTGAGGTCACAGGACCATCTCAGACTCTCTCAGCTTCTGCTCCTTCCTTAATGAAATGAATTAGTGTGTGGGAGCCACATGTCCCATTGCAAGCACATATTGGGTGAACTAAGATCAAACTGCTGTCACTTCTTGGCTTACAAACAATACAGAACTTGCTGACACTGAAAAAAATGAACAGACTTAAAAGCACAAGTGAAAAAGGGGATTATCTTGATCTATGGATGCTTCTCCTTGGAATGTACAAACAGTACAAATGAGAATACCTTATAGCTAAAGGAGTTTTCATTTTATTACTGATGCTGGTCTAGAGTGAATGATGTTCTCCTGTTCCACTGCAATCCTACCTGTGTAGCCACTCCACCCTGGAAAGATGTGGTTTGGCTGAAAAAAGTTGTTTAATTTCTCCTCCTCCTCTCATCTCTGGTCATTCACTTTTCATACTTCAGGTGTATTCCTCTTTCACTGTCCCGTGGGGCAAACAACACAGGTATGGTCATGATGTCTGCGGGGTTCTGTCTGAGGATGGTGAATCCCTGGCTGTAGGGTACAGAAGAGGCCATGGCTGCAGTTCCTCCAGATGTCAGGGCTGTGGTATATAATATTTATATTAAAAAAAAGTGTCGTTTCTGTAGCTGAAAAAGAACAGCACTTCTTAGCATCAGTGTTTCCTCCAGAAGGTGTATAATAAAATGTACTTCAAGATGAGTAACAACTACGCTAACATTTTTGGGATGGGACCCAGAATTTTGCATTTGTTGGGATAAGGATTACACCATCACATGTATGAACACCTATACAAATGGTCTGGCTTATTTTATGATCTGGTAAATTGGGTGCAAAAGTGTCTTCCTTTTCTTCTTACACTTTCTATTTCTCCCTTTTTATAAGAAAAACAACATATTCTTTCTTCCTAAAAGTTGGTTTAAATAGTGCTGCCCTCTGATTTTGCCTGCATTTTGTCTTTTCTGTGTCATTGCTCTGTTGGAAATTCATATCACAAGATTCCTCATCTTATTGTAGTTGTGTGGAAAAGCATGTTCCAGAGACTGTGGCTGGGCAGAGCGGGAATATCTTGCTCTGTTGCTGGTATTAACTGGTAGTACCCTTGATTATTTCCACTTGATGCCTTCATTTTGCCTTTCAAAATGCCAGACGTGATCTCACCAGGAATCTCCTATGATGTGTTTTGGGGTGTGCAGTCCCAGCCTGTTGACATTCTAAATGTTATTCTCCGTAGTAGTGAATTAGCTCAAGAAACTCGCTGCTGGAGAGCATTAGCAAAGCTTAGCAGAGTTAAAAACTCTGAACATAGGACTCTCTAAACACAGTTTATGGCTGTTAGAACTGGAAGCTTTTCTCAGGTAATGATCCATTTTTTGTGCTTTCCTCTGAAGCTGTTTATCCTTTTCTCCAGAAATGATAAATATACAGGGCAAGATGAGTAACTGAATTTATTCAGTGTGGCACATCCCATGTGCATTGATGAAATGAGTATGAGAAGAAATCTGGAATGCAATCAAAGGAAAAATGGAAAACACAAGTGCTGCTTTTTAAGCTCGCTGTTTAAGCTCCTACCTGGCTCTTTGTCACTACTCCCTCCATGAGATAAAATAGGTAGGGCTTTAAATGCTTTAAAAATAATTTACTGACCTCCTTATAAGACTTACAGGAATAAAATTATCAGCCCCCTCACTTCTCTGGTAAACTAACTCTAATAAATCGATAAGCAGAGGAAGTAATGGGATTTAGGAAGCTATCAGTTTTGTGAGTTTTTACTTTTCCTACCTCATGTCATTTGCTTTTTTTCTGGGCATTGCCCTTTCCGTGGATGAATAAAGGATGAAGCCTCAATGCTAGTGTGATTAGTGCACGTTTCTCCATTTGGAGGCTTTTGCTTGAGTAGAGACTAAACTGACTCTATTATCCACACTGAGGTTTCTGGTGAAGAATTGGCATACAGGGTTTCTTGGTCTCACTCGACCTTCAGTTAGCTGTGGTACAGACTAAATCATTTTGTTATTTCTCAAAATATTTCTCATCTGACAGCATTTAGGAGTTGATTGTCTTGAGCATTTTGAAGTACTTGACACTGATTACTCACTGGTTGCAGTTTGCTTCAAAGTTTCTTAATGGAGACAGAAAACCTTTTATCTGAAGAGACCTGAAAAGTGCTTTGCAAATAGCAATTAACCTTCATGCCATTCCAGTCAGTTGTCAGCTGTTAACCTTGTAAGCTCTCTTCTGACTACTTTGCCTGTGTGTGTTTGGTGCCTGAACCTTGATTTAACACAGGAGATGTTGCCACAGGTAGCATATTAGTTAAAATCCTTTCTTGCCACAGGGAGAAACTGAAAGCTTGGAGGTTGACTTGGTTTACAACGCAAAAGAAGGTTTTGTGGACTGCTGGTGAATTCTGAATAAAAAAGGGAAAGGATAAATCAGTATTTGGCTTCCCCTCCCTCCCCCCCTCTCCTCTTCCTTTCTAAATGGTTCAATCACTAAGAGTTTCTCTGTATTAAAGGAGGAGATTTTGAGAGCTTTGCAGTGCAGAACTGTGATTGATCGGTGCAGTTGAGGCTTGCAAGTCTCTCAGGATGCCCTGGCTCAAAACAAGCATCTTTCTTGGCAAAATATTTTAACCTGATCAATAACTGCTCCTTTTGTTTATAATTTAATTACACTCCAAGAAGTAGAAACAGGCAGCTGATATCTGCAGGTCTTTTCCCACTATGCCTTTGAGGAATGAAGCTGGATGCTAAAAATCATTAGGTATTCATTGGTCATGTTTGTTTCTGTCCTGTGTTCCAACAAAATAATGGGCTGCACCAGGATAAAATTCTGTTCATGCTGTGGCCAACCAGTCTCCCAACATGCAGACTTCCCTAATATGCATTTATTAGCTGGAAGGACTGCAGTAGCTCTCTTCCAACACTAAAATGCCATGTGATGTTAAGCCATCACTGAGCTTCTCTGCACCTCAGTCTTTCATCCCTAAAGGAGGAAAACAATCTTAACCTGTTGTTCAGGGATGATGAAGTGACTTATTATCTGCAAAGTATTTCTAGATTCACAGGTGGAAAATGTTTTTTTTTCTGTCACAAGCTTAGCCACAGAATATCCCATGGTTTTTATCCAGCTATCACATCTCATTTTTGCAAAAACAGGTTTTTTTCTTTTGTTTTTTTTTTTTTTTTTTTTCTTAGTAGTTCCCAGGCTGTAAGGAGAACTTATTTTAGCATGTCATAAATAGCCAAGTGGGTATTAAGGTAGGCAAGGTAGATGGGGAGTATTCCTGATTCTGGGCTTCTCATGTAGTTTTATTTTCCTCAGTACTTCAGAGACCTTTTCCTTCATTGAAGTTTGAGAAATGGAAATGGTTTGGTGCTGGGAGCGGGTCTAGAAGAAAGAGTGGGTGATGTTTTTGAACTAAGATTACTCAAAATCAAGGGAATGTGTAAAGTTTAGTGCATTCTGATGTGGGTAATTTAATTATGGCCGAATGGCAAAAGTGAGAAGAAAAGCTGGTGGTAATGGTACGTGTTAAACAGCTGGGACTGCAGTGATGGCGTGTTCACCAAGGACAGCCCTGCTCTAACAAACTCCTCTTTTCCTGTGAATATTTAAATGCAAACTGTAATACTAATAGCTGTTTGTGCAGCCCTCCTGTTGCTTATTATCCTACAGGTAAAATACACAAGGTCACTGAGCTGGGCTGTTTGCCAAGGAAGTTTAATTGCAAATCTTTATTAAAGATGAAGAAACATTGAGAACAATGTGTTTCTCAGAATGCAATCCATTTTCTTCTAATTATCTAGAAATATGAAAGCTGTGTGCAAGGGAATTACTGCAAGAATTAGCATGAGATTATGTATTCATCCATTTTAACAAGGACCAAATTTACAAAGCAACCATGGTCTACTTATGGATTCCTGCCACCAGGGACTGAACTCCATCACCCTTGTTTGGGGGGCTGGATCTGCCAGGGTCTGATTTAGCAGCTTGTCCTCTGTGCTAAGCTCAGCCTGAAAGTGTGAAAAACATCCTCTATCAGCAACATGAGCAGGTACCTGAGAGAGGCTGCTCCTTCAGGACTTGAAATAGTCATACACTGGTGGTACAAGCTCATGCCTTTTCAAACCAGTGAGAGTGTTTGATGCTCACAAAATGCGTATTTTAAAGAAATCTATTTCTAATCTGGTCTGTCATACCACTCAGCTGACATCTCAAGGGGCTAGCAACGAATTGGGTGTCCATTATATTTATGGGAAAACTGCAAATGAGAGAACTGAGATTGCAAACTGGTGGAAATCAGATCCTTCACTTTAATTATGAAACATCTGAATGGAAAAAAATGAACAGAAGTTTCACTTTCTGCCTGTCTTCTACGGGTTCCAGTCAGATTTTTTAGCCATTATCCACTTGTTCAGTTTTGATTTTTTCTCTCTTTTTTTTTTTTTTTTTTTTGTATACAAATAGTGGGGGAATTCAGGACCAGGCAAATTTACAAACATTATTTTATACTGCTATAACTATCATTTTGCCTCTCAGTAGTATCTGTTCCTTGCTGTGGTTACAGATATGCTTTGATTTTGCCATTCTTGTAAGGACTTTTTCTCAGCATGAGGCCATTGTAAGGTATGTTCTTCCCCCAGACTCACTGGAGTTTTTTCGCTCTTCATTGGGATGCTAATCTTGGAACACAGCTGCAGTTATATGGAAAACAGTTCTCTCTGCACAGATATTCATGAATTAAATCTTGCATATGTAATAACAAATTTTAACTTCTAGACAGGTTATTTCAGTCCCCAGGGTTTCATAACCTTGTTGCACAGGTGCAAGAATTGGTTCATTTCTCAGGGAAATTTAGTCACCTCAGGGAAGCATTATGTGTTACCTGTTAAATCCATCTATCCAGTTTCTTATTCTGAGGTGACTCTGGGCTTTGCAAATGCACAAGCATTTCCTTCCTACATAGCCTTACATTATCCATTGAAAATGAATTATGTCTTCAACCATCTAATTCACTTACACTATTTCCAAAGTTGCCTTATTGAATATTATGATCTTCTGTGTGTTCATGTTTTAATTTGCATTTGATTAAGCTCCCCAGACCTTGTAGGCTGACCTTGATCATCCTTGGAAGCAGAAAAAAATTGCAACCATGAAAGAACAGTGATACACAAACACATGCAAATATGTGTATTAAGATTTAAGCCCTTTTTAATAATTTGAAGGAAAAAAAAGGTCTTCAAGTTTTAACATAAACATTCTTAAGTAGCTTGTTTTATAACATGTTCCCTTTAGAGGTTGTAGTTCTGCCAGAGGCTTTTCTTCTCTGTAACATTAAATCGCAGAGGCTTGAATTCTTCAGCCCATCTCATCTGACTCTGTTGTGAACACTTTGAGAGCTCTTCCCTTTACTTCAGTATTTTTGTGTCTGTGGCTTAGAATTTCTGTTCAGTTCTAGCCCTAGTGAAGTCAGTCACAACTTTTCCTTTCCGAAAAGGAAAATGTAGCCATAATTTTATGGGTGATGGCAAAGATAATACTGCTTCAGCTCTTACTAGTGATGTTAATATTGCCAGAGTCACAATAGAGTATGGGAAGAGTGGACTAGGTCATTTGGACTGCAATCAAACTTTCCCCCCCTTTTTCCTAAATACACATGCTCTGTCCATGGTATTGTAATGTTTGTGGCAAGCAAACATAACTGTCCGTGGACTAAAACAAATAAACAAATACATTCCTCGAAGACTGTAGGATTGCCAACAAAGATTTTTCTGAAGACTTTACAGATCAAATAACAGCACCTGCTTATGAAGTAGGTACACCTGTGTGGCATTCATCCCAGGACTTCTCACTCTGTGAGTTGCCTGTGATCAGATTGTGATTTAAGAACCCGTGGTTTTTATGGGTTGCTGCCTATCCAAAATTGCCAGGCAAATGTGTTCGAGTAAATTTCAAAGCATTTTGCTTTGTGATTGCTTATTCACAGAGCAGGTCTGAATACCCTTATCCCTTCAACAAGAATTCAGTTAATCATTGTTATGCCTTATTTCTTCATCCTTCCTACATAATTTTCTAAACTGTGGGAGAGTTTTCTTCTCCTGATAAAATTATTTCTATTTTAAACTGAGGCCCAGCTAGTCCACAAATCCTGTTTTCTGCTGTTTGTTTAAAGATGGCCTGGCTTGTAGAAACACTTGCAGAACAAATGGAGTTATAAGTGCTGAATGAAAACTTATGTCAGAAGGCGTGCTAGCAATCCTGGATACCTTTCCTTCTGGATTCAAAGGCCTGCAAAGGCTATGGTGGATTTGGGTCTGCCAAGGCACAAAAAGAAAAAATTCTCTCAACACTTTTTGTTCCCTCTCAGAAGATGGATATCTGTGTGTGTAATTATTGGAGAAAACCCAACTCCATTCAAAAGCCTAAATGGTTTCTTTCTTTCACATTCTTTTTGCTAACAACTAAAAAAAATACCTAACCTGAGCTATCCCTCCCAGAGAATGGAGAAACAACAGCTTTCCTTAAGATGAATCTCTTTGACTTGATGACTGAGCACAGATTTTATGACGCTGGAATGGCAGGAGCACACCAAGTCTTGCTTATTGCCAGTCACTTAAGCCTTATCAGCAACTCATTACACTAGAATGAAACACATCCTAATTTCTCTGTCTCTGGCAGACATATGACTGAAACAGGTTATAGATGGATTATGGAAGGATTATGGAAGAGTTGTTTTGTTTGGCTGTTTTGACACCTTGCTGTGCTTTTTAGTAAAACGTATTTCTAATAAAATGCAGAGGCATTTATATCAGCCAAGAGTTTGACCCAAAGACCTTGTAGCTTTTTGTGGAGACACTGCCCTCATATAAATAGCTGTTTGTTCATGCTCCTTCTCCTATTTATTATGGTTGAAGTCTGAGCTCATGTCTGTTTCTTAACACAGAAAGAGTCTATAAATTCAGAGATGCTTGACTCATTCTTGAGTTTCATTTAGTCAAATGTTAAATTTTGATAAGCCTAGGAAGTATGAATTTAGCTTTTAAAGATTGTATCTCAGATAAAGAAAGATTCTTTAGCTATTTTGTGCTCTGCAATTAACCACAACAAGAAATCCTCACTATTAAAGAAATACAATACATCCCATTACCAAAAAGCTGCAAATAGGATTTAGCTTGTGTTGGAAAAGACATGCTGCCGTTTTTGTTTTTCATTACCAGAATAATTGTAGCAGATTTATTTAACCAATCATTCATCAGCTAGTTTACAAAAGCTCCTGAGGCTGCTGCAGTTGTTGGACAGTTGACAGAATTATTTAGCTGATAAATACAAAAGATAATTTGATTCAAGTATGATTTCAGTGGGACTGAGAAAAACACAGCAGTTGTTTTGTCTCTTTCTGGATTCAAAGAGGATGCAGAAATAGATCTTAGAATAGTAGTTTCATAGTTGGCCTCTGGAAATATCTTGCTATTTTAAAAATAATTTTAGTCATTAGTCCTGCTTGTAATTAAATAAATACAGCTACATTTTGCACTAATTATGCCCTCAGTCCAATAAAGCACTTAGCAGGTGTATGACTTTGGAACATGAATAATCCTGCTGGCTCATATGCCTATGGCTTGATCTGTGTATAACAGCTTGGTTCATCAAAACACAATAAACACTTTAGTCTCACTGTAAACAGTAAGTTTTAGGTGTGTGCTTGAAATTAAGCATGTGTTCCATTGCTTTGCCTGGATGGTGCTGAAAAATAGCCTGCTAAATTAACTGCATGCTGGAAAGCTTTACTGGGTCCAGGCCTGTGGGAGTGAGACTCAGAGGGCTGCATACTTTTAATTTGTTCTATGGTACAAATGACCTGATATAAATTCTGTAATTTATTATTGGGGCTAATTGTTGTGGTGCTTGTGATACTTGGCAACATTTTTGCTTGTAGATCAGATGACTTTAGAAAAAGGCAAGAAGATTGATAAGAAGGCTGTAAAACATAGAAAAAGGAGATGAGGAGATGTTAGAGTCCTTGCTGTTGGAGGTCTCTAAGACTAGAACAGACAGTGCCCCCATGGATGGCAACAACAATCAGCCCTGCTCTGGCATAGGGAATGGGCAGTGTGACACTTAAAACTTCGGCTTTTGCTTCCTGAACCTGGAAAAAAGTTCCTCTGATAAATATCTGAACAGTTCCCATGAAAGTGGTTTTACCATTTAAAAAATAAGACACATATTTCTGATCTATTTTTCTCCTTTTTTACAAAGGAAATCTTCTTGGAAATAAATGAAATGTGGCATGAGCTGTATGTAGATTTATTTTCTTAGCTAAGCAAATGCTTAATATTTATTTTATTTGTCATATCGAAATGTTACCTCCTAATTGCAGAGTGGCTTGCACAGATTAAAATGAATGTTTGTACCGACAGGATTTCATGACAAGAACTCAGTAACTCAAGGGCCACAATAGTACTGTAAAGCACTGCTAATATTTTTTTCATTCTCAAAATGCCACACTTCCCAAATGGGTTAGAATGTGTTGAATAGAAGACAGTACAAAATACCTCCCTTTCCAAAGATGCTCTTCTATAAATTGCTGTGAAGAGGATCTGATAGATATAACCTAGTCTAACTAAGTGTGTAATAAAAAATTCTTCACTTGAAAATCTCAAACTCTTACCTGGACTTTAAATTCTCTAGTCCCTGGTGTGGTATACAAACTTAGCTATATTTATTTTAGCAGGGGCAGAACAAGTGTCACTTTGACTTGTAGAAATCAGCCATGGAAATCTACCAAGACTATGATAGAGGTGGAGCCAGAAGATCTGTTTTCATTTGTTCTGTGAATCTTTTTCCTACTGCTGCATAAAGAAGACCCAAGAAAACTATGACAGAATTTCCATGACTCCTCCTCTGCTCAGAGCAGTGATGTAATCACCTGGAATATCTTGCTTCGGCCTCTGCATGTTTTCCTCTGCAGGATGTCCTGTTTGTCCAACTCCAAACCAAATTTAATGCTGAACCTTTCACTATTTCAGAGCAAGAAGATTCCTCTTCTTCTCCGCCACTTCCTTCTTAGTGAAAGGAACTTGATGAAAGAGCCTGTGATCTGCAATCTAAGGCACCAATATTTTCCAGGGTGTGTTACATCAGTACATCATTATTATGATCATTATTATGCTCCCTGTCTCCCCCTCCCCCTTATTAATTTATTTATTTTATTGCTGGTGTTAAATGGTTTTGTCAAAAGCAACTCTTTACAGACCATTAATGCCAGAGCAGATGATTGTTTTTCACCAGCCCTCATGAATAATTCAAGTTGCTGCCTCACAGCTTCATCCTCAGCACTGAGGGCTCTTCTAAAGGATCAGGGTTATTAAAGGTAAAATCGTAATGAGTCTCATTTTTGAGCAGGACGTGCTTATTATTCCTCACAAGTAATCTTGTCTTGAACCAAATCATACAATGCTGGGGCTTCTTCCTCATCCTGCTTTTCTCTCCCCCTGCTGCTACTTTTGATGATGCCACTGCTTTTGAGATTCTGTTAGAAAGTCAAGGGATGTGGTAAATACTTTGAGAGAAGCGGAAGGAAGAGTAAATGGTGGGAGGAATGCTCAGCAAGCAAGCTGCTTTTCTTTTTCCTTGTTCCTCTTTCTAAACTCATTTATTTCACCAGTTATCATGCCTCTTGCATACTGTCTCTCTGCAAGTACTTGAATGAACATGTTTATTGGCAGGAATATTCTGGGATTCAGGGTGTGATAAGGCTAGAATATTAAAGCAATAAAAAATTATATACATATTCATATACCAGGAACTTGATTATTAATTCCGATAATCAGTTCTCAGCTGTGTTTACAATGGTGCTGAAATAATTTGAAGTAAATTGTGAGGTTAGGTCTAAAGCTGGCAATTGGTGTTACTCATGCCAATCATAGAAGATAACTGGGAAAATACTTGGAAACCAGCCTATTCTCTTGGACTCACCAGTATTCAAAACAACCATGAAACATAAAGGCTCTCCTAAATGGTAATAATATAATATTTCTTTGTTTTCTTTGCCTTGAAAGTTGATTTTGTGTTAGATAGTCTGAGATTTCGTGGATATATTTGTATAAAAATACAGTAACAGCCCCTAGATTTATGCACAGCTGAGCTGCAGGTGGCTGATAGTCCAGCCAACTGTTTGCAATTTCAGCAAGCAAGTGGAGACTAGTCCCCCTTGAGTCTAAGGGAAACTGTTGCTCTGGCTCTTTGGATCATGAACAGTGCATCTCTATTATCAAGTGCATGGCATAATTAACTATTGCTTGATATGGTTCTATAGCTTACTGAAATAGATGAAAAAGATGGACTTTTTTAATGATGCTTGTGCATTATTTTTGATTTTTTTAAATTGATGTCGATTGTGTTAAAAAAAATCCAATTGTTTCTGCCTTTGCTGGAAAAGCCTGTCAAACATTGAGATACATCAAAGGCAGCATTGTATCAGGAGCCAACTAAAGGAAGGAATCTTCAATAACTTACCATAAATTTTCCAGTTAAATCCATATTTTTCTTAACTTCCCAACCAACCTGGAATGAATACACTGCCCCTGGGGACTGGTACAATACCTGTCAATGATCACATCTTCTTTATCAAACTTGTTCTGGGGATGTTGAAGGACTGGTGTTCTTTCACACACTTTCGAGAAAGCTAAATGTCTCCTTTTCTTCAATCTATTCGGTTTATTGAAGAGGAGGTTAAGAGGTGATTTGATCCACTAATAGATAGTGGACAGGTCCATTAATCTAAAGGTGGTAAGTAAAGCATATGAAGAGATCCAATGGTTGGAAAGTAAAGCTGGCTGAAGTCAAACACTGCTGTCTTTAACGCTTAACCACTAATCATTCACACAGATGTGCTGTGGATTTTTCCTCTTCCCTGTAAAATACAGTGTTGAACAGTGGCTGTCCTTTGAAGAGAAATGACTGAATGGAATTTACTGAGTTCTGTTTTACAAAAGAACAACAAATGAGAGGAACTTTTCACATGGGCATGAGATGAGGGGGCATAGGATGAGGGGGAATGGCCTTAAGGTGAAGGAGAGTAGGTTTATATTAAGTTTTAGGAAGAAATTCTTTACTGTGAGAGTGGCGAAGCATTGGAACAGGTTGTCTAGAAAGGTTAGAGGTGATGAAGACCTGGCTGGCTGGGGCAACCTGGTCTAGTAAAGTTCCCTGCCCATGGCAGTGGGGTTGGAATGAGATGAGCTTTTAGGTCCCTTTTAACTCAAGCCATACTGTGATTCTATGAACACACCTGCAACTCCTCCTTCTGGCCTAGAAATCTGTAAAGGATGACAGTAACCCCCACACCTACCCACCTCCCGAGTTTTCAGCACTTAAACATCAGGCAAAATATATGTTTTTTGATATTCCCTGTCTGAAGAACAACAAACAGAATATGCAGCTATAACTTAAAACAAGCCAAAAAGATAAACACAGTCCCAAAATATTTGTGTTTGTTTGCCCTAATGCTTCTGATGCCTGCAAGAAAATAGAAAGCATTTTTTACATGGTCTTGCTCTATAATTTTCAGGCTGTGATGTTGTTTCATTTGTCTTAAGACAGAGCGTTGGGGAACCCTTTTAATGAGAGCAGAACTCACTGCACAGACTGCATCAGTCAGTATTTTTAATTCTTGTTCACCAGGACCCATGATGCCTGTGGTTTGTTTTCCTTATAGTTCTGCTGCAGCAGAAAGTGTGGGCTGGCAAAAAAACCCCTTAAAAACCTTATTTAACTTATTTTTCCTTCTAATTGAAATCTAAGCAGGGGGGAGGCCGCAAACAACAATTCTACCACAGTTCTGAAATAGCTCAACTCTTCCTCCTTTTTCTGAGCATATCAATGAGTAGATGCCAGTGAAGCCTTTATACCTGATGATTTGGGCTTTAGCAACTAGGCTTATAGAACTAGGTAGAACTTGGAAAACAGGTTTTATTGATATGGATCTGCTTAACAAGAAGGTTGAGAACCAATATGGGAAATACTTCATTTCTCTTTCTAATCCCCTGAGGCTCCTGTTTCCTGAAAAAAAACACCTTCAGATTCTTCATTTGATACATGTGACACAGCTGACTGCTCTTTCCCCTTCCAAGTATGTAGCATAGGGCACTTATTTCAGTGGTAAATCTGCACTGTATCATGTTTTCAATGAAATTGGTTAGTAAGAAGTGATTGAGGCATCACCCTCCCTAGGTAACCCCAAATAATCCTCTTTGGTTTTGATGACTCTCTTCATTAAGTGCAAAACAGGTTGCTGTGCCCCTTAAAATGGACTCTGCATATTCTGATTCATTTTAAGGTCACTTGGAGGACATTTGCTGCTGCAGTTGATGGAGATTATGCTCAGAAGGCAGGGACTGAAGAGCAGTTGGCAAGGGTTTAAAAACATTAAACTTGTTTCATTTGCTAACAGCATAAAATAACAAGGTTAGACTTGATCATGTTCTGTTAGCTTAGGACAACGCTTCTGCACAAATGTCAAGTGATGTGAATATTAATAAACCTTTACTTTAGGAGTTCTTTTGTCCTCACAGTGGCTTGTGATAGTGAATGAAAATACTCGTAAACTCTAATAGCTGGAAGTGACGGGCAGATTACAAAGCAGCAGTTTCCTTAAAAGAAAAGAGATCATAAAGTTTGGATTTCGGATATTCAAGAATAGGTGTCTTAGCTTTCACGCTCCAAACTCTGGCCACGTAGCACAGTGAGAATCAATCCTTCTTGAAGACCTATAACATCTCCTAGTTCTCCAAGAACTTTTGGAGTGCAGGCACTAATGAGCAATAAAATGGCACATGCAGGAAGGCCAGGGTTTTAGGGTTTGGGCCGTCTGTGATAGTTTTAGTCTTTGAAATATTTAATTTTCATATAATGAACTGTAATTCTTTGAAATTAGTTAGCTAATTCAAAACTTGCATTCCCTCTAGGAGTTGCACAGATGTTGTATCTGCCTCCTAAGATACATACCTTTATCAATACTTAGACCACACTGTGCTCTTGAACACGTACTGACACGTCTTAGCCTGTTATAGGCAAAAAAGATGAATAGAAACAGTTCAAATGCAGGCTGGGATTTAAACTATATAAGTGTCCTTAAAAGATGGGATTTTCAAGTCTGTTTTCTCCTTCTGAAAAACCCATCAGTGCTGAGAAGTTGGTGTGAAAAATCTCTGAAAACTCTTGATCTGTCCGAGTGAAGTCCTGAACCTTGGTATAAACTTGGGGAGATTTATGGTTTCAAGATGAGATCAGGTAATGCTGAAATTCTCATGGAGTTTCAATACCAGGTGAAATATGTTGTTTATTCTTAGATTTTCCTTTGAACTTGGTGTTTGAACTCCTAAAGAGATTATTTTGGGGGGTGCAAATTACTGCCAGATGGCAAAGGATAAGTGTCTGACAACTCTTCTGTCCTGTAAACATTTAGTCTAGGTGAGTTTCTGGAACTGGAGGGTGGAAAAGACTGCAGGGAGCATTGGAACCTTGCAAAATTCCTGTCATTGTTTTCTGTGATGTTTGAGCTGTCTGAGGCTACCAAAGGACTGATGAAAACTAAGGACATTTAGAAAATAAATAGAGTTTGATTTATTTCATAACAAAGTGCCAAAAGTTGCAATCCTCACTGCTTTGTTTCATAAAATGCTACGTGGCAATGAGTTCCACCCTGAAAATAAGATTTGTGTTTGTTAAATATGTTGAATCTGCTTCTTGATAAATTTAAGGTTCTTAACTGTAGGTTGTTGTTTTTGTTTTTTTTTTTCTCAGAGCTGCTGTTATACTCTTATGTAATTAAGCAGTCAATAAAACCTGCTCATGTACAATGGAGGCTCAGAAAGTCATAAAGAAGTAAATAAGAGGAGCATGTACACATTTTCAGGGGCATCTCCTTGATTTTTCTAGCTTGGAGACATTAGGTCCTGCTCATGCTTGTACTAGATGGTTCCTAGAAAACTTCACAATTATGAAAATTAAAGAATAGAACGGACTCAAGATGTTCTCCATCAAATGTGGAACAGAATTTAGTCCAGCTGTTTGAGTAGCGTGAGGACGAGGCTGTGCTCAATTTAATTAGTGTGAAATATTTGTGAGTCCACTGGCTTTAAATACTTACTCTGGAACTGGCTTTATGGAACCGATTAGACCTTGAGATTTTTGTTTCTTTAAGTTATTAGAGAGATGACAATGAGGAAGAATAGGAAAAAATCAATTACTTCTTTCTTTTGTGACACAATCTTCCTCTCTGCAGCTGTAAAGTAGTTTTCCAGTGAATTATTGGCCCTCTTTGTTTCTACATAATTATAGAAATCCTGTAAAGATCTTAGCTAAAATTATTTTAGTGTAATCAATGTTCAGAACTTTATTGTGGAGTTCAGTCCTTTTTATTTCCAGCCAGAAAACACCTATCCAAGCTCCAAAGCTTATTCCATATGGACTTCATGAAGTTGTCTGACTTTCTAGAACAGAAGATTTAGATAAATACATAAGTCCAGAAATAAAAATAATTGCAACAACCTAAAAAAAAAAAAAAAAAGAGAAAGAAGAAAGAAGTTCCCAAAATCCACGCTCCTGACTTGATTGAGAAAGGAAAGTATCTCCTAGAAGTCTGGACTGGGTTATTGCTTGGATTCAGTTCAGCAGGCATGCACAGCTCTTTTTCACCTGCTATCTAAACTATCCTTTTCAAGGGCTCTGATTAATCTCCCTTACTAGATGCTGCCTGAAGGAAAAGTCTTGGATGAAAATCCCTAGAGTCTGAGCAGCAATGAAAATACATATCAGTCCAGATATTTCTTCCACAAAAACTCTATATTTTTTCCTATATATAAGTTAATTCTAAACACACATATATCCATTTTCCATTTACAATTTCAAGATGAACTCCAACACCATGGGAATGTTATCTTTTTTTTATGTGTATAACGCTGATGTACAAGACGTGACCAATGTAGTTCCATCCACATCATGGTGCAGTTTAAACAATAACAAAGTTGGGCCACCTGCCATGAAAAACCTCAGCTTGTGGCTTGACTGCTGGAGAGAAATTTCACAGGTCCTGAGGAAAGCAAGGCATGAAAATATTCATGGGTCTTCAGCAGCCTAGCTGAGGGAGAATGTGCCTTGCAAAGTCAGAGCTGAACAGAGTATTTGATGCCTTTGTCAAATGTGGTGTGCATGATCTGAACCATTAATCAAACACTTGACAGCCAGCTTGGGGAAGCAGAGTGTCAAATGGAGGAGGGCCTGCAGAGCTCCATCCAAATGGCATCTGGGGGAAAAGAAGGGGAAAAAACAATGAAAGGAATGTTTATGGTACTGAAATGATTTTACTTACATTTACTCTAAATGTTTGGAGATTTATATTGATCTGAATAGAAGCTAGTGCTGAGGGGAGTTAAATCAGCATTCCCTTTTGACCTGTCAAGTTTGATTTATGCTGGGCATTTGACAACCACTCAGTTCAGAACCTTCTTGTCTACTTCCTAAGCAAAGTAAATGAGCTTTTCTTAAAAAAAAGAAAAAAAAAAAACCCAAACAGAACTCCCCCTCTTTCAAAACCCACCTCAAAAACAAAAACGAAAAACTGGATCTTGAACTAAATAGAGAATTCTGCACATCTGGTGATGCTGTCTCTGTGATGTGTGTCCAGATGTTTACTTAGAGAAGGTGGAAGTGTATTCAGCTTATGTATACCATTTGCTGACTTCAGTTTTGGCAATATGTATAATAGCTGCTTTTGTCA
Organism: Serilophus lunatus; assembly: GCA_013399895.1. Classification (NCBI taxonomy): domain Eukaryota; kingdom Metazoa; phylum Chordata; class Aves; order Passeriformes; family Eurylaimidae; genus Serilophus; species Serilophus lunatus. The sequence continues at coordinate 1,032,290 of VXBA01004485.1, read as the reverse complement.
AAATAACATGGCTTTGTCTTCAGTTTCCCCTTTTTTTTAATATTCTCTCTTTTATGGAATGAAAATATTGCGTGAGGTAAGAAAGATTCTATTATTGCATTTGCGGAAAGGAAAATTTAAAAAAAAAATCTGATTTGATGCCTTTATGAATTCATGTATATATTGGAAAATGTAGAGTTGACCCTTTTGAAGCCCATATTTTTTCTGCTCCATTTATTTTGGGAGGAGTCCATCCTTGGTTTTCACAGTGATGAGAGGTACATGTAGTCCCTGTTGTGAGAAAGGAGGTTTTAAAGCTTGTGGTGCTACTGAAAATTGGCAGAATGTCATTAGAATCACTAGGGTTGTGTTTAATTTCAAGCAATGCCACAGAGACCAGCTGATCATCAATGCAGTAATATTTACAATGTCTCTGTTGGCCATGGAGAGTCACAGCTAAGAAATGTCTTGGGGTTTCTGAATTTATTTTTTTTTTCTGGTTTACTACTGACTGCCTACTATCACCAAAAATATTGCCTACATCTTGCCCATATAAGGTATATTCTATATATCCAGAGATGTATATCACTTGTATTGGGATTGTTTATCTGAACTGCTTTTAGCATGTTTCTATGTATCAGGCATGTGCAAATATTCCCTTTTATGAAAAACATTTATTAGAAAAATGAAAGTGTCTCCTGTGTTTTTGGATAAGATTGTCAGGGGAGATCTGTTGGACAGCACCACCAGGTACTGAGTTCATGGATATCTCACCAGCATTTTATGGCCTGTTTTAGAACCCCTGTACAGAACAACATGGTCTCTGCAACCGGAGATAGCTGATGGCAGCCTCAAATGCTCATCTGCAAAGAAGCCTGTAGGGAACAGAGGCTAGAGTTGGAAATAGAACCAAGATATTTGCCTCTGTCATTCAAGGTGGTTGTTTAAAGCTCTGTATTTGTGTCAAGGACAACTAGTAGCCTAAAAGACACCCTGGGCTCCTGCTCTGTCCTGTCCATTGGTGGTACAACAACTGCAGTGACAAGAAGTTGAGTGAAAGGACTTGCCACGGGCACTCAGCCTTTTTAGAAGACTTTGGAGGCTTTTGTGGTCTTGGTTTTCAGCTGGAGTTTTCAGTTCCACATGTGCAATGTGGAAGCCTGTTACTATGAATCACAGTCATTATCCTTAGGGAAGAATTGGAAAATTGCAGTGCAATCTGCAGCCCTTCTGCAAATACAGACACTGCAGCCAGGCTGCTGCTTCTCCGGAAAAACTGGCTGGAAGCTGGAAAAACAAGTCCATTAGATGTGAACCAATCTTATTCCCTAGGGAAATGAGCTCTTCTTGGAAAGCCAGCAAGAGAATATAAAATGTATAGAAAAATCCTTAAGAGATTAGACAAAGCTAAACTCTGTCACTTACAGATTATCTTTAAAACAAAGAGAGAAAAGAGGAAAAAAAAAAAAAGCTGAACTTCCAGTTACCTCTTATGTGCAAAACAGTCAACTTAGCCAAGTCAACAGTGAACTCTGTCTGTGCTGCCCCTGCTAAAAAATTCATTCTTGTGTCAGGGAAGTTTCTTGAGTGCAGTGAGTGTGCAGTCGGTTGCATTGGCAGGTAATACAATCCTTGAGCTACAATGAGCTCTTCCTTCCAAGGCATTTTAATTTTTACAGCTCAAGTGCTCTGAGGGTGCCAAAATAATCAGGCCTTTGCATTTCATGTTCTTGCCATATATGGCCTGGGATCTGATTGTTAATCCCTCAAGGTGGCAGTAGCTTAATTAAAGCTATGTAGCGGCGAGGAGATAATTGTAATGTCCTTTGAGTGGCTGGTTCTAATTTATGCCGTGTACAGCCTGATATAGTCATCTATAATGTATCAAAGGTCCAGGCTAGATTTTAATGTAAAGCTGTGTAAGATAAACGAAGAGTACATGTGGCAGGTGCTCAGTACATGCATTTAGATTAAGCCCTGCTCATTGAGGTGGTGATTTGATGAGTTATGTCAGAGAATTGTTACTGCTTCAGTGGATTAGGAAAAGGTTATTTCTAAGAGCTCATTTTAACAGTGTAGCTGGCACATAATTCAGATATCAAACAATAAATGAGAAAGGAGAGCAGGAAGGACGCAGAGGGCAGGTGCTGAGCTATGTGGACAATACACACACAATTGCAATAAAAGTTCCAGGGCAGAATTGCTGTTGAAAAGCTATTTGAGTAATGCTCTCTCTGATTAGCTTTAAGTACCCAGCAAAGATACTTAACTACATCTAAAGTGAGGTTAGATTGTGATTTGTTCAGAAATGGGGTCTCAATCATAGTTCATTTGTTCTCCCTGTGACTCTATAGATCCAGGAACATGCAGGTCAAATCCATCAGAGCAAAAGTGGAGACACAAGTCTTGTCTTGTCTTCCTCAGTTTTATTAGCAAGAGGATCACTGTGTTGGAGCCCAACATGACAAGTCACAGAGGCCACTGATGGAGAAGGTGGATCGAGCCAGTTTGATGAACTTAAAGCAGTGCAGCTGGCTCTGAACATCGCTGAACAAGAGAAGTGGCCAAGACTATATCTTTACACCAACTCATGGATGGTGGCCAATGAGCTGAGGGGATGGCTAGATCTTCTTATGGAAGAGAGCCAAGTGGCAGCACAGAGGAAAACCCATCTGGGAGGATGACATATGGAAAGATATTGCTGCCAGGGCAGAGAAGCTGATTGTCAGTCTGACACGTGGATGCTCATGTTCTGAAAGGCCAGGCCAGTGAAGAAAATGCCAACAATGCCCAAGCAGATTGGGCAGCTCACATTAATACAACTGTTTGGATCTGTTCAGCATGTTTTTTTGCTTTATATCCTCCAAGAAAACACAGTACAGCCTGGAAATACCAGGCTTCGGCACTCACTGCCCCTATGCAGTGTTATGTCTGTGAAAACACTCAAAATGTCAAGAACAAACTGGTGGGTGTTCACAGGAGCTGCTCTTATCAGAAATTGGTTGTTGAGGGACTTTTTTCCCCAGCAAGTGCAGTAGCATGCTGTGAGGTTTTGTAGCCAGGCTTGCTGCATTAACCATTTTCACATTAATCCTTTCTCTTAAAGGTCAGTTGAGATTACAGCCCCTGTTATGCCAAGTGCGGCACAAGAAAAGGCAAGGTGGGAAAAAAGTGAGATGTAATTCAACATCATGTGATTCTCAGCAGGTAAAACTGGAGCAAGGGAGTGCTGTAAGGATCCAAGGTTTAAATCAAATGTTCATGAGAAGTGATATGCTTCCAGCTTTTTCTGATCAGGAATGGAATCTCCACAGTAGACACTGAGCATTATCTAATGAGTTAATGTTACTGGGTGTATCTGTGTGATGAGAACCAGCAAAATGCTGGAGGGTCCCAGCACATTCCTTACCAGTGATACCTGCAATATCTAGCCTTGTGCAGTCTATTAAACCTCCCAAGCATGATAAATGCCCTGTGACAAGTGACCAATCTTGCATGTCTTGCTCCAACCTCACCAAACAGAAGGTTCCTCTCAAACAAGCCTCCTAGAGGGGAATATTAGAGTGGTTGTATAATTTCTTGCTGTTACGTGAAGACTTAGCAAGTCGTGCAATAAAAGACATAACATTCAATTGACCTTTTGCTTATCTATAAACGTAAAATGAGCCACACAGACCCTGATTCACTGAGGAGCCATTTCTGAGAAATTTATTTCCTTTTACTAGCCATAAAAAATGAATAGCTCCACACAAAGAATTGGCATAAAAATAGCACTACTTGCCTATGAGATTATTATGAAGGCGATGTTTTTCCCTGAGCAATTGCAGCCAACCAATATGTTATCAAATTTTTATCTCATCAAGTTGGTAGGCACAGATCAGTGTTCTAGGGAGATTTTCAGTGTTACACTGACTTTCTGTAACATTCTAAAGCTTGAATATCCAAAAGAGGCTGGATTCATGGATTGACTTCTATTCTTTGAAGGATGGATTATTCTTTTTTGCCTCAGCTCTACTTTTAAGCCAGATTTAAAGAGACTTACACAAAGCATTTAAAGAAAAAAAGGTAATTCTTACATGTCATATCAGCCTATTTGGACAAAACCAGGCAAAACTATTCTGAAAGGCAAGTGGAGGATCAGGCAATAAAAGTCAGGGTTTATCCAGCCCATTTCTTTTTATGGAGCCTAGGACAAAGAGGATAGCTATCAATCTTGCCAGGGCTGTAGCTGAAGAAGCTGGCTGACTCACTTCCATCCTTTCATTCTGCTTCTTGAATAGAATTCATAGTGGAAAACACTCCTAACAAAAAATACCCATCCTAAAAGAATAAACCCCAGTGTCTTGGCCCCATGTGATTAGAAGTCAGGTATTATCAGGGTTAGTTTTTTTTGTGCTCAGTTGTGTCCTAATGTGCCGTGTAGTGATGAAGATGCTGAGCAGAAATGGGCTGATGAATCCTAGAGCTAGAGAATAGGTTTTCTTATTGGTGTCATGTCCTCTTCTCCTTGGCTTTGCTTCCCATAAGCCTTTTTTGAGCTGGTTTACTACAGCAGAGGCTGTTCCTCATAATCTGTTTGTGGAGAGTATGGCTCAAGGTGTCCCATGCCAGCTGAAACTCCAACGAAGGATCTCCCAGCACTTCATCACCCAGATCAGATTTAGTCTCAGGCTTTCCTACACGTGAGGTTTGTGCCCCAGATATATCTTGTTACAAAAACACCATGTACAACATGCCTGTGAAGGAGGAGGAGGACAACGTATGACACCTTGGTGGCTCTTCCTCTGATGAACAAAGAGAAACTCAAGAACTGGGGAGGGGAGGTGGTGAGTCTGTTTGCCTTGTGAGCCAATGTGCTTTGGTGCATCTCTGTGTGAGGCCTCTTCTTCCTCACATCAATACAGTGAAACACTAAATGAAATATATTTACTTTAGATCTAATCAGCCTGTCACTTTATATCTTCTGAATATTTATTGGTTGCAAATGTATTGGAGTTTAAATCATTATGCAGTGGTGATTAATTTACTATCTTGTGAAATTTCAAAATAGCCTCCTCTGTTCTCACATGATCCTAATTAGGGACCAGTGGATTAGTAAAATCTGTGTGAAATGTGTATTTAGAACCATGAATTTAAACAGTTTCACTTGGTTTCTTAGTCCCTACATATCAATTACAGGATAAATAGTGTAAACCTCATTTCTTGTTCAATGGCCCCTGCAATTACAGACTAGCCATCATGCCATGTCTGATGGTAGTGCATCATATGTATGTATGTAAGTATATCTGTATGTGTGTATATATACATGTAAAATTCAGATTGATTTCTAAAGGGACTGAGTTTTCTCATTCTCTCCAAGATAAGCATCTTGGAAAGCCCCGCGTTTGGGCTGGGAGGGACCTGGGTGCTCTGAAATGAGCTTTGACAAGTGTTTGGGGAGCTGGCTGTGATTTTAACAACTGGTTTGACTACACTGCCTCCAACAGATCTGGATGAGGGGCCTATATTTGGCAGAAGGCTTTATAGTGGCATGGATTAACCTGGTAAAATGCTGAAGTAATTTTCCTATTAGGAATCTGGCTTTGCTGTGCATGAGTACAGCATGTCTGCATTTGGGGTTTCTGATGGGAATGTTCTTAATTTAGACCAAAGCTCACGCAGATCGATGTCTCTTGAGTTAACCACTTATTTTTACCATAGCAATGCTGAAAGAGCAGGTCCTGTTGCTCTTAAATCACTCCAGAGTTCATGCTGAAGAAATTAAATGAGTCTTGAAATAAAAGATGACTGAAAGAAGTGATCTCTGTTGGCGGCTCAATGGGGTGACCTCAGTCCAGGTACTGGAGAGGGAATTGTGATCAGCTGATGTTTTTCTCAACATTTGTGTCACTCTCTTGCTCATGCATATGCTGCTCCCAATGGGATCCAAAGGGGCTTAATAAAGTCCTTTGCACAAGGATTCTTTTGCTCACCTCTGCACTGATGGACCTAAAAAGTGACAGAGAGCTGGGCAAATGGACTGTGATAGACTGAGGATCCAGTCTGGGGTGCCCACAAATCCGGCTCATTTCCTGCCTTCGCATCTTTCCCCCTCTCCCCTCCTGCAGTAAATAACCTCTAAAACAAACACACATTTTTAAGCATTATGTCACTTCTGGGCAGCAGCCAGGGGATAAGATTAGCACCATTGTTATCAGAATGAGCAAGGGCTGTCTCTTTGATGAATGATATTGGATCCTCAGGATGTTTTATTTCTTTTTTAATGTGCCTGTATATTTTTGGATATGAATGTCCCCAGATAGCCTCAAGACAGGAGAGAGAAAAGGGAGAGGGGTGAAAAGAGAGTAATAAGGAGTTTTGCTGCCAGCCCATTTTCTCATGTCTTCATCTTTGTGAGGAAAAATGCCAAAGTGTGAAACCCAGGTCCCTTGACCAGCTGGGTCACTCTTGTGTCCTCTATGCCACGAGAAAGATCAAAACATATAGAACAATTAACATTACTTGGCTCATCACTCTTTTTTCCCCCTTGTGAATTTTTCATCCTTATTTATCTGCTGGGCTCTTTTGAATACCAAAGATAATGTCAGTCCTGACAAACTGGGACTCAGCTGCTACTGAGTGGCCATCTAAGCCCATGGTGCCTGCACGTCTAAATCAGCTCTGCTTCTACATTTATTTGTCTGCTTCTCCTCTGTCCTATTCTTTTCACCCACTGCTACAACCCCTAGGATAGAGGCTTCTCATATTGTGTTCTGTGTTTTGTAGAGCACCTACTGTCATTTCTCACAAGTGAAAGATTTCAGATTTGGAGAAAGCAAGTAATGGCATTCACATATCTAAATACTTCCTCTTACAAATGTCAAGATGCCCTTTCAAAAGGGACTAGGGAAAACAAATTATATTTTTGAAAGATAAGTCAACTGTAGCTGAACTTAGTGTTTTTGTTGTTTTCTTNCCCCCCCCCCCCCCCCCCAGACTCAAACTGCCAAAGAAATAAAGTTTTTAAATTGGAAAAAACCTCCAAACAACTAAAAACAAGACCAAACAAAAAAACCCTAAGGAAAATCTAACAAAAAGTAATTATTCCTTGGAAATTATTTTAGTTGCCTATTCCTCAATCTGGTGTGATGCAGAGCAAAGAAAAATGCTGTCACTAGAAACAGCATGAGAGTGCTTTGTGATCTTAACCCCCTGTACCCTTCAGATGGAGCATCTGTGACTTCACCCACTGTGATTCATTACATAGATTATGTATTAAAACAGACATGCTTTTTATTACCTGAGAAGCAGAGAACATCTTCATTGCTATGCCCTTATGGCAGCCTACACTGATTTCACCATTTAATTTCCCCATCAAGTGTCCACTTGGTATTGCTTGTCTTGGGTTGGGGACAAGGATCCTTATTTCCACCTGTGTTTATATAATGCCCAGTGCAAGGTGATGCTGCTCAGGGTGCCAGAACAGCAGTACTGGAAAAAGAACAACAGAAATGTAAAATGAAATTTGAGATAGTAACCGTTCCTCAGCATAATTACTTCAGTGTAACCCCTGCATTTGCTGGTACAGAAATTAATTCCCAGTGTTACTGGAGCTAGAGTGAAAATCAGCCTCTCTCTTGTGAAACAATTCTCTCTGTGGGGAAGCTCATATTCTCCTCTTCTCTTAAAGGAGGGTGTGTTTTTTGGAAAGCATAGAATATGGTCTCTTAAAGCATTGAAGATGAACATGTAGCATGTGGCACCACTGGGATCACTGCAGTCTTCCCATTGTGTGACCATCCACCTGGGTCTTTTCATTCTCTCTTTCCAATTTATTTCCTTACATAATAATGACCCAGAGGAGGGTCATCACTTTGCAAACACCATTTGGCTGAATTTTGATGAGGGATTTGAATCAGTCTGACAAATGTGAGCTTTCTGCATGGCTGGTTGGAGAGGTGGGGGAGATGGAAAAACCTTGTGCAGAGTGTGCCTGGCCTGTGCTTTGTCCTGAAGGTCTTTATACCTGAGCAGGCACATGCATGAAGGATTTAGCAATATTAAGTTTGGATGATGGAGGGAGCGACTACAGGGAATACTAGTTTTCAGCAAAGAGAAAGTCAGATAATTTGAGCAATTATAAGCAGATATTTCACTTATTTATGCTACTCCCTTCTCCCCTTTCCCTCTCATTTTCTCTCACCTCCTTCTCTCCCTTGTACTTGTCTCCTCAATCACTTGGACTGTTTGGGATGATGGGGGTAGTTAAGGTACAGTTGTAATGTACTATTTGTGCTTCCCAGGGCTTTGGAAAGGGCTGTGAAAAGCCATGAAGTAGTTTTACCTTCTTCTGAAGGTTAGTCATTCCCCAGGATAGATTACAGTGAGCTGGAGGTGGTGTTTTGAATCTGGGACTACCTGATAACACTTTGAGATTCAGAGTGTCTGACTCTGTGCTGTGTTGGTGACCTCTCAGACCACTTGGGGCTCCTCCAGTTATAAAATACAGTAGGAAAAATGATTATCTAAAAGTTTATGGGATTAAAAGCACGAATACAGAACCAATTAGTATTACCTCAGGTCTTTTTATTGACTGAGTCAGATGTATCCTACCTTTATGCTGGAAATAAAGATCACCTGGGAATCCTCATGCAAAATGACATCGCCAGTTTATGACCTTCTAGTGATGAACTTGTGTGCATTTTCACCAGGCTTTCAGCATGCTAGATGACTATCAGCATCCTGGGGTATGTTTTAAATTAGTGCCCGAGGGGGGAACGGGATTGGGTTGTGCACCACATGCCCAACTCAGCTGAACTTTCTTTTTATGCTTTTTATTAAAGTTGTATATCATCAGGAGAGTGTGAAAGTCACATTAAAGAGGGGAAATCATCTCCCCAGCACCCTGTCAGGCTATTTTGCATAATAACTTACGGAAATGAACTGGCCACTTCTAATACTTGAGGACAGACTGGGAGAGCAAGAGCCTTCTGAGGATTTTATCACAAAACGGCCTTATGTGGCACATCTGGTTTGTTTTAAGCATCTCTGTGTATTGGGAAGAGAGCAGCAGGGGATGGGGCGGGAATGCTTTATTTGAAATCTTTTGCAATGTTTCTGATTCAACTGTTTATAATGAGAACAACGGTCTTGGGAAAACTGCAACCAGGAGATATTGCATCTGAGCGCTTGAGCCACTAATGTGGGAACTTCCGTTGCGTTTCTTCACCTGCTTTTCTTGCCCTCTTGTCTCTGAAGGGCAAGTTCATGTGAATGCTGCTGTGCATTTGGGCTTTACCTTATGGAAAGCTGGAGAAGGCCGAAATTCAACAGGGCTGTGGGCCAACACAGTCTCTCATCAAACTTTCATCTATGTGCAAAGTCCAGCTGACTAAATCATGGCTAATTATATAATTTTATATATATATATAATTATTCAACTACTGTCAGGGATTGCTTGGTAATTTGGTATAGTTATGGTGAGCAGAAAATAGATGCAGGATACTTCTATGGTCAAGGAAGTTCTGGGGATTTACAGTGCCTGTGGCTCTGCCCAAGACTTCTTAAATTGCAGTGAACGAGGTTCCTACTTGTAGCTCAAATTACACACCTGCCCTGGCACATGTTCAGGAAAAGACATTACTTTAGTCACCACCCATATGTTTCTGGGCCTTAAATTGAAGAATAAAGCAGTAAAGGAGAATAAAGATGTAGATGACTCAGGATACCAAAGTGCTCCCTGGGACTGAGGTACCAATACTGAGATCCTGAGATCTGGATTAAACCCCAAACACTGGGCAAAACTTGGGTGGGCAACTATAAAAATGCAATTTTTCTCTCTGTGTCCATAGGCTCATCAGAAAACTCCCAGAACTGTTTATTTACATTGCTTGGCTCTGCCCTGAGAGGACAGATTTAATGCTGCTAAAAATCTAATAAAATGTAAATTTCTTTCGCACATAATTAAATAACAAGCGGGGACAATTTTCCAACCAGACTAAATGTACTGGATTCTCCTTTCGTGTCCTAAGCTGCTCTGCTGTTGCCAGCTGTTGTATTTTTTTCATATGACACAGCCTTCCAAACTGCTATTTTACATGGGAGATCTTAAGGAAAGAAAACAATTAATTACACCTCAGAGCTAATTAGAATCAATACCTAATGTTTTTAGCTCTCAATTAATTGCCAAATGATATATCACTAGTTTGATGATGAAAATTAGATGGATATCTCAGATTCTTCCTCTAGGGTGTCATTCCATTGATGTACTAGCTGGCTCCAATGTTTTCCTTCCCCTCCTGCCTATCTCTCTGTTCTAATTCTCTTGCTTTAAATACCATGTCAAATATTTGATAATTTGATTATCAAAATGTAGTGGTAAATCAGAAAAACTGCAAGACATAAGATATTGTTTATTTATTGTAAGGTATAAGGAATTTTAAAGTGGGCCCTTGAAAAATATTTCATGTCATTTTTCTCTTTTGATTCAGCTGATCAAGTGTTTGTTTCATTTCCAGTTGGAGGAAAGGGAAATGTATCTCTACTTGGTTCTCACAGAATCACCCAGGAGTGTCTACAGTAATTGAGTGTCTTAAATTGCAGTTGGGTGCTCTCCTGGGGGTTTCACAGGTGCACTAGGAGGTCAGACCATGAGTACCTGTTGAAGTCCTGCTGATTTTCTCAAATAACAATTCTCTCTATACTGTTTAAAACTTGTAATGTGCTAAATGAGTTATGTGTGAGGCTGGCTGTGAGTACCTGCAACTATTGTTCCTAAGGGTCACCCACACAGCCACTATGCCCAGCCTCAAATCCCCTCTGCTCCCATAGGTGAGCAACACTCTGGCTCAATAAGCAGCAGTGCAGCCTTGATCCAGACAGCTTACACCTAAATATACTCATGCACTCAGTAGGGCTGACTCATACAGCACAGAATATTTCCACTAATAAACACTAATAACCAGGTGCCAAGTGTTAACTGCTGCCCTTGCTCATGGCAAGTGTGGACAGCCAGGCTGAGAACCAACTGTGGCTGTGGTTGGTGGAGCTGCCCAGTGGGTCTGACTCAAGTATGACTAAAGGTAATCTGTTGGTGTTAATGTTATATAGAAATTAACACTTAGACACATTCGTTGACACCCACAATTTTTATTTGTGGTATCCAGCATTATTTCACAGTTGGAATAGTAATTTTATAAGCATAGTAGAGGTTCTAGAAAATGTTTTGTCATTTCCTTTCTGCTCAGCTTCTTCCCAGAGAAACAGGCATGTACAGAGAGCCCTGTTTATGATACCTGCACTAATAATCAAATGTGTATGTGTGTAGGTGTAAGGATTGCAAATAAACACATCTTAAAACAAGATCTGTCTTCCTTCCCTGAGCTGGCATGCTCCCAAGTGAACTCAATTGTAAAATTCCCTTGTGCTGAATTCAGAATTTTTTTCCTGTATGAAAGTTGATGACCTCACAAGCACTGCAAACAAGGAGTAAGGGGGAGTGGTAAAACCCTCCAAGTCTTTGGTGGTGGTGGAACTGCTGAGTAAAACAGAGACTATGGGAAAGGCAGACATGGAATGAACTTTTTGTGTGCATGTTGGCTTTCCTTGTGCTGTCTAAAGACAACTATAAATGAGTGTGAAATGTTTTTCTGTATGTTTTCTCAATTTTTCCTTCTGCAGTTGACAGCCCTTGTGCATGGCCAGTTGTTCTGTTTTCTGTCTCTACAGTCCTGATGCTCTCTTGGATGGGTGTTTCTTAGACAACAAGGATAAAACTTAAGGAAGAGCAAGCAGTGAGGTGCTTGCTCTAGTTTATGTGTTTTCATGATGTGATGCAGGGCAACATCATCTTTTTAGTCAATACAGTAGAAGCACAGAAAAAGCTGGAAAAAAATGTTATCAGTCCTGATTTACCTTGAAGTTGATAGCAATTCTTTCTGGAAATTAAAAGTGATTTTGTGATTGACTCTAAGTTTCATGACTGCACTTTGGAGAAGTAATCTGCACTCTGTTGTATTTCTCTCACCATAAATGTCCTTCCTGTAGAACTCTCACTGCTGTTGTGAAGCTTTCTTGGTTACATGATCCTTGTGGCAAAGGGACATTTTTATGTGACCCCCTTGTCAGTGCTGGAAGTGAGCAGTGACTGGACTTAATATTTGGTGTTTGAGTACATATTTTCTTCCTTGAGCTGGTTAAAACTCATGTAACTTTTTTTTAAATAGAAAAATTGCATTTCTCATTGAAAAAAACCCAGACCTCTAAAATATCCAGTTGTAAGCACTGTGAAAAAGGACTCAAATCTGAATATTATTGGATAAAATCAAAAGCAAAAAAAACCCATCCTCTTTCTTTTCCCTATCATTATTAAAAAGACATTTTAAAAATTTGCTCTCAGATAAATTTAAAATGATGTGTTTTCTGGGGAGAAAATAGATGGATGACTTTCAGCCTAATTTAGTAACTGCCACTCAAGATACAACTTGGAAAGAACTTTCTAAAGCTGGAAAGTAATTCTAATGACATTTGTGACTGGGGAAACATGATTTTTGTGTGCATTTGTGCTTTGATTAATATTCTCTGTTACATTAGGCAGCTTAAAAACTGAAGGAATACTTTATCAGTGTTGTTCTGCCATTCCTTTAATGCAAAACAACATCCTTCTACGAAATGAAAATAATTTGGTAAGGGAAAGTCTCTGGACTTTTTCTGACCGGTTTGATGCAAAGCAGAATGTGGTAACTCTCCTCTATGCAATCAGATGTGTGTCCACACAGTTAAACCTGAGGCAACACACATCTGTGATGAGAGACATGTTTCTGTGGGTGGATGTAAGACATTTCACTGTGTTCTATTCCTTTTTGCAAAAGTTGTGAAGCAGGGTGTGATTTTGTGTGAGCAACTTGGACAAAGCAAATGAAAGGAAGAGCAAACAAAGAGAAGGAGGTGAGTGAATTCATTGGGGAGCTTGCCTGCAGTCTGAGAGAGCTGCTAGCACAGGTCTAAGAGATGAAATAAGATTTAGCATAAGAGAAGCCTGTCTCTCAATCCTATCCAAGCGCCCCAGGAGACTTAAAGGCACAGGAATCTGCACATGGGTCTCTACATCTGGAAAAGAACATGGGATGATGAATTATTCATGGATTATCTACTTGTGCTCAGGAATTTCTCTTTATTTATACTGCAGGAGCACCAAAGAAAAGTGAAAAAACCTTGTATCACACCTGCCTTTTAATTTAGAAAGGTATTACTTTCAGTGCTGTGGGCAAAGTCATCTGGATGCAATGGCAGGGTTTGCAGGATGGCATGTTGAAGTCGTGGCAGGCTGCAATACTACAATTTTATTGCATATTTTAGGCAATCTGAAATTGTGCAGAGAAAATCTCTGGGATAAAGACAAATGTCTGGCAATTGACTAGAAAACCCACAATTTTTCCAATAATTTGAAATTACGTGCAATTTCATCAAGTCCATAAAGAACTGAAAAAGTGTTCTGAAAGACACATTTATAGGACTCTCCAGGCATTGCCAGTCCCTTTGCTTTAATCTGGGTTGAATTAATTTTAGTCTTCCAGGCTGATAAGTGTGAAAAATCCTCTGAGAAATCAATTCATTGTTTACTACCCTTGCAACATCTCAATGTAGATGAGAGGTGAAGATTTATGCTGACCAAGACAGAATTGGTTGTAAGGGAAGAGGGCAGGAATTCTGTTCCATGTTCTTGCTAAAATAATCCCCAGTGCAATGGACTTTTTGCAAAAACTCTCTCTTCCCAGATGATTGCTACACCCATAGAGCCAAGCTCATCCATGGCAGAACTGTAGTTTAATCCTCTGCAAGGCCATAATGCTTTCACAGATTACTTGGGAACTGGGGGCCCAAAGGTCCTCTGTGGTCTGAGGAAATGGCCCTTCCAGAACCATGTACTTTAATAATGAGGAATTTTTGAGAATAATTTCTAATTTCCAGTTTGTGGCCAGTTGTCTCCTCTGTTCTGGCACCAGATTTATCTATCAGCTCAATAGCTCTTTTTCTTTGCCAGTACTTCTTCCCTGCTCCCTCTCTCCTACCCTTTTAATACACTATAAATAGAAAGCAACCTCATTACTTAATCTACTTGGTGACACAAGCTCTTCAGTTTTCTATTTCTTCATTATCACAAAGAATCATGCATTAACTTCCAAAGCTATGGAGCTGCTGTTCAGCCTAGAAAATCTTTCCCAAGTAAGCCGAGACTTTTGTAAAATGAGGTTGCAGATATGCTCATTGCGTTTTTCTGAGGTATATTGATTGTTTATCTGGTTAGAAATACCAGCTTTCCCTTCTGTTTTAACAGCTTCTGGACTCATACAAAGGAGCCACCCAAACTGTTTTCAGCTGAAACCAGACACAGTGGGTTAGAATAAACGAATTGGTTAAACATTCATTTTGGGCAGGATGCCATTTCCAGTTAACAGCTATACAGTTATACGGGAAAAAGTACAGGAGTGAATGAGTTACTGGCCCAAAATTTGTACCTTGTGATGGTGCTTCCCTTGGACTGCCTGCTCACTTGCTGAATCTTTGTCAAACATGATGTAGGAAGGGTTTGCTTTTTAGAAGGACAATATATGACACAAGCAGGCTCTTCAAGGAGTCTATGGCTTTTGTTGTCTCTCCCATTACCACTTTTCGTGCATGCCTGTATTCATGTTTTCACCCCTGACAGAACTCAGGGATGCATCATTGTATAAAAGGTAGATCTGTGAGAGGCTGATCTGAGGCTGATTTTCCAGTGAGGATGTAAAGTAACTGTGTGGGTTCAGGGTTGGGCAAGCATATCCACCCATGTTTATTCAAATCCTACTTATCTTTCAAGAAGATATCTTTGGAGGGAAGTAGTCTCCTCTGAAACAGAGTTTATGCTGCACAAGATGTTTTCCAAACATGACAAGTGACCTGTAGTGTTAAGCAAAGGGAATCTTTGCTAGTTGGTCGGGCATTACCTGACCTAGTGGGTCTCCTTGTCTTAGGGCAGTCAAGGAGATGACTGTAAAAGGAAATAGCAGTGCCTTCTTCTGATGGAAAGGCTGCCAAACTGACAGATACTTCTGAAGGAGCAGCTTGACAGAAGGCAGTAATGCTGGAAATGACCCCCCAGACTATCCTTATTGCCAATTTCCCCTATTTCCATTGGGAAAATCAGCTTTAGGGTTGGGAAAGGTTGGAAAAGTCACATCCATGTTATATAGCCCCCAAAGAGGTCTTGTGGATTCAGTGGGCAATCAAGGGGAAGGAGGGCAGATGTTCACTCTTATCTTGCAGCAGAGAACATCCCGGGCTTTTCTAAATTAACTGGCAAAGGCTGATCTGCCTCAGCCAATGTCAAATTGCAGCCTGGATTTTCTCAGTGTTTTTGATCACAGCACAATTCAAAAGCAGTGTTCCATGCCAACGCTCTCAGTACAAGTGTCACTTTAAAAGGTCATGGCTGTGAAGTTTGTGTTCATTTCAATTTATCAGTCTTGTAAAATTGTTGCATTCTTCCCTTCTCCCTCCTAGGCGGGCTATGGATTTGTTATTCCTTTTATTCTCCTTTTCGTCAATCAGTTCCTAATAAGGAATTGAAAAAAATCCGAAGCAGACGACTGAACAACAGCCATTCTTGGTTCTGTTTAGACTCTTCATTTTCCATCTTTACTCTCTACCTTAGTTAAGAAGAAAACCCTTGAGCTGCTGCATTGGGACCTGGATTTTTCTAGTGCTCATAATGACTTCCTTATCTTTCTGGCAGAGACTACTGGAGACATAGAGTGGTTCTGGGATCAGGACACGGATGAAGGCTTTACTTATTCTGATATACTGAAAGGCACAGGAAACGTGCCTTGGCTCCTCATGACCATAGCTGGCGCTTGTTTTTCAAGGAGAATCGTTCCTACAGTAATCTTCCTGGGTGTCAGCTGAAAAACCAGGTACAGCTGGGAACAGAGGACATTTGAGTTCAGGAGGTCATCATTAATGCACATAAATTGTTTTGCAGTTGGGAAGGGCAAGGAAAGATATAAGGAAGGATTGGTTTATTCTCTGCTGCATGAGAGTTATTTGCTTCACTGTGGCTCTTTCTGGCAGGGGAGCAAAGGGTGGACCTGATGCTTGAGATGCAAGTAACTATTTTTCCTGTGCACTCTCTGAACCTCCTTTCCTGTGAACTGTGTTCTCATTTAAGGTCCTTCTGAACCATAAGCAGGTGCTGCACAAAGCTCTGCAAAAGGGCTCTGCAACTGTATTTTCCAAAGGCTCTTGAACACAAGGGATGGAAGGAAGTCTGGAGGATAGATGAGTGTCTGGGAAAAATATGTCTGTGAAGGGAGTCAATATCTGGATTTCCCTGATGCTGAGGCTCTGGGTCAGTGTGAGACCACCAGAAGAATGGCACAGCATTTTTACCCTACTAGTCCCTGTCTTTGTTAGCTCACATAGTTCATGTTTGCATTGGTTGTGAACAAGAGACTTCAGCCACATCCTAAGGTCCAGTGCTGGTTGCCCTTCCTACTTCTCACTTGTTGTTCTTCACATGATAAATGGGGAGTTAATACATCAACAAGAGAGGAAAGAGGGCAGCAAGATCACATTTCAAGGAGATCTGGCTGTAGCTGATGTTTCATTCTCTGTTGTCTATGTGCTTTTGTGCTGTGCAGGCAAACAGGTTGGTCACCATGAGCCAGTGCAGTTGATCTCAGACCAAAGGCTAAATTAAACTACAGAATCTGTCAGGAACCTTAAGTAATGTCAGGATCCTAGATTCCAGGTGAAGTGTAAATGAAAGTCAGAATGCCTGTACAGAGAAGCCAAAATAACTGCCATGTCAGTTGTGGCTGATCAAAGGTTCAGCTGTTGGTGGCAGTGACCTGGGTTCAGCAAGCCAATGGCCTTCATCCCCAACTGCAAATCATTGAATGACCAAAACACTAGTACAAAGTACAAGTATTTTGGAGGACCAATACCACAACACCCATGGTTCTATTTGCAATTTTAAAGGTAGGGGTAGTGCATGGGAAGACATGCTTTGACTCCACAAACGACTGATGAAGACCTGCCACAACTTCTTTATGATAAGAACTGGGAAGGAGCATTGTAAGATTTGAGAGACCTCAAAAGTGAGTCAGATTCAGTACTTGAAGAAAGGATCAGAAGGCTCTTGAATTTCTAAATGCACCAGGCCAAATGATGAACTGGAACAGATCTTTCCTGCTATTTTTTAGTAGTAAACTGAAAAAAAGCATAAAGACAAGAAAATATTATTGATTCCTTGTAACAAACCATGCAGAAAGTGACAAACACTGAAGCCTTTGAAAAAGAAAAACAAGTTAGTAGCTGCTTTTATGCACATGCTTGGTTGTTCCTGAGCAATACTGGAGATATGTACTTTTATGTTACTAACATTTTACCCTTAACCTGAGAAAGTACAGGCTTGGATATGTACTTCACCTGTTTGCAAAGCACTAATTCAACCCTCCTTACTCAACCCTGGGGAAACATCCATTCACTGTGCTTGATTGAGTGTTAGAAAAGAAAGCTGTGTTTAGTGTTTTGCCAGTTTGGTTTTTTTTTTTTTTTTTTTTTTCCACAATCCATTCTCCAGTTGGTTTGTTTGTGCAGGGCTTGGCTGATGTTTATATGGAGGTGGAAGGTAAAGACTGTAGCCAATGGTTGTACGTTCAAGAACTGAAGTGACTCCTCTGCTACCTTGTTTTGTTGTTTGCTGTTTTGAGGGGATAAAGCACCCCTTGAGGGACAGGAATTCATGCTGAGAGAAATCCTCGACAAAGGTTCAGCTGTCAATAGCATCAAGCTGAGCTGAGCGTGTGAGAGGCTTTTGTCTCCTAATACAGACCCTGAAAAACTTCCCTGCACACTGGCAAGGGGTTTGTTTTGGGTTTTTTCCCAATTTATGTGGGGGGTTTTTTGCCTTGACAGATTTCATTAGATGTTGAAGAATCATTGAGGCTTGATTGTTTGGACTGATCTGAGCCCTTTCCCTAGAGAGTAGTGGGAGCTTTCATAAGGAGATGGCCCAGGCCAATATTTTGGGTGCTACACTGTGATTTGCCTTAATGGTCCAAACTGTGCTGCTATTAATTGATGAGAAGACTTGCCAGGAAGACTGGTTGATAGAAAGATTGCTGGTGAACAGTGATCTCACAGAAGTCTTTTTTTTTTTTTTTTCCTGGAGTGATACAATTCTTAATAGCAAGAGCCAGATAATCCATTTTAGGCAGGGAAGAAAGCAGAGTTTGGATTGAAAATTCCTTGATGGAGCTAAAGCAGGGGAGAAAATTGGTCTCATTCCCAGGCTCTTTCCTACCCAAGATGCAGCCTATATTTATGCAGCCTCTCTAAAATGTACTTTGAGAAGGTAGTCCAGGGAGTTAAAATTTCAAGGACCTGAAACAATGAACGGGTATTAATTTGGCCAAGTGCTTGAGAATGTGACACTGATCTCAGATGAGAAAATAAAAGGAAAGAAAAGTTAAAAAAAAAATGTGTAAATGTTGGCAAGGGGAAAATCGATCTGCAGCATGGATATATTTAGCTCATATATTCTACAGTCTCTACATTAAGGCCTTCTCGGATTTTGAATCTTAATGACTATTTTACCAAAGAGGATAGCATCCTTCAAAGCTGAATTGCAGGAAAGCAACACTTCTCCTTGCTGCCAGACTATTATCACAGATGATGTTAAAAAAGAAACCACTGATTCATCTGCAGTGACTGCCAGGAACTCATACAAGCCCCACAAATCATGATGCTGGGCAGACTGTGTTTCCAAAAGTGACTATTAGAAGTGCTGCTGATTTCTTGCTTTCTGAGTTAAGAATCGATTGGGAAATGGCACAGAATATTCAATGCTTTCAGAAGTTGCTTTTTGATTAATTTCTCTCTGAATCCAGCTGTCTCCCTGGAGTCTTTCATTTAAACTTACAATGTACATTTATTTTTATAATCTGCTTTTCATCTGAAAAGAATAATAATCCCCATTTACTTTAAGCTTGGCTGAACATGCACTGGGTTCAGAAATTAATTTCTCTCTGCTCTTAGCAGTTAAGCTCTGAAGGATAGAACCTCAGCTGCTATAAATTGTTTAGCTTCATTGAAGGGTATTGCCCTGTGTCTTTAACCTCTGGAAGCAAATCTCAGCTTAGAAACCATATGAAAATTGATTTTACTTGTCATGTCATCATCTTCATTTGGGTAAATGGTGTAACTGATGCACTGGTCGACTCAATCCTGTGTGGCTCTGAGTGCACCCAGTGACAGAGCAAGCACCTGCCAGTGAAGTAATTTAGAGCCAAGGTAAGGGTGCTCAGCATCATCCTGGGAAATACTGTGCACCTCACCTTTTGGGCTCTGATCTGGCGTTGTTTCAATTTTGTCAGATTCAGATGTTTGAATCTCATATATTCACCCTGCAAAGCTCAGGAGGTGATCCTAAAAATTCTGAGATGATTAAAAAATAACACATGGATTGACTTGCAGTTCACTTGCTTTGAAGCCTGGAAGGATGTTCTGAAAGCACTTAAAACTACTTTTAATTTATCAGTTCATGTTACCTAGGTTCTCAACTCCATCAAACTTTGTGTGAGGCAGCAAGAGCTCTTTCCAGGATTAAACTCTGTGTCTGGTGGATTTCAAAGAGGAGAGTCCTCAAACCACCGTTAATGACTGAACTACTTCTGCAAGTCTGTGGAGGAGAGAGTGCACTCAGACCTTTGCCAGGGTATTTGCTCCAGACAAAGCTATAATCTCTGAGGATGATATAAACTTTGCAATTGGAAACATCTCTCTTGATGAAGGAAGAGCCTCTAAAATTGGATTTGAAGGCCATTTAATAGACCAAGACTAAGAAAAATAAAATAAATATAAAGGATTTTATAATATATAAGGGATTTTTTCTATTTTTTCTTGGTCAGGCAGCAGCAAATGTGGAACAGGGCTCAGAGGTCTCAACACTGCTTCACTAACCCATGAAATCATAAAAACTGGATTGGAAGGGACTTTGCAAGGTATTTTTTGCTCCATCCCTCTGGCTGCAGGCAGGATGTCGAACCTGCTGTTAGAAATTGCCAATGATGATGGTTCCATACCCTCCTCTGGCAATTTATTTTAGTGCTTTAACTAGCCCTACAGGTCACACATTTACCCTGGTCTTAAATCACTGCTGCCGGTGGTGGACCCTGAGGCAGCATTTGGTGCAAGGAGGGGAAAGTATCACACAGTCTGGCATCTTATTACAAAATACTGCAGACGTGGATAAATTGGCATCTCTGCCTAGTGCTGCCAGCTCTGGAGTTAAGGAACTGGCCTTGTCCGCCCAGAATATTGCAGGATAATTTATTAACATCTAATGGACTCTCTCATTTCTTTCTGTCTCCTTGTGAAAAGGGTATTTCTTTCCCTTCCCCTTCCTCCACCTATTCCCTGAAATACTAAAGCATCTGGCTGCCTCCAAGCAAGGACAAACTACAAACACCTGGGTGTAGGGGCTTTTTTCTCCCCCTCCCTCCTAAGCTCTGCAGCTGCAGGACAAACTGTTCCGAGGTTGTGAATGGCACCTTCTCCCTACGGCTGCCCTTCAATCAGAAACAGCCTCTGACTCTCGTCGCTTGATTTAAAGGGTCCTTACTCTGGTGCTGACCTGATTACCTCATGATGAAATGATGTGGGGCCATGACACCGAGGCATGATGTCATGGGCCCTGACATGTCACCAGAAGAAATACAAGCTTCCTGGTGCTGGAACTGTATTACAAGGTGATTTTTGTCCCCCTGTACACTGATTTAAGGGTAGGCGGTGCACTTATCCCACTCATCTCTCCTCACTGAGACCACTACAACCACTAATTCTCCTGGCAACCTCCTTGGTACCCCTGCAGCATCACACCCACGTGGGGTGGGAGGTCTGGATGTGCTGTAAATGTTGGTACTGGCCATAGTGCTCTGGATCTGTGCACAAACTCCTGCTCATCCAGCAGCTCTGCACTGCTCCCAGATGCCTAATTAGATCGAAGCCTGAAGTCTCTGGATATCATCCTATACCTTTATTTGAAATGATTTATCATGCTGTCTGAATCAATCCCTGCAGAGAGCTGTTATGAGGCCTTGTTTAATATGCTGTACACACCCCTGTCCAGTGCAGAAAATGTTCTTGGCAATGTGAAAACCAAGGACCTTAAGAGTCTTTTCCTGCCTTTTCCTGCATGCAAGTCATGCTTTAAATGGAGAGCAGTCTGCAAGGTCTGTGTCTTCTTGGATGGACACATTGATATGTGTCATTGAGAATACTGACTTCTAAGGGTTATGATGTTTTTAAGAGTATTTTTTATTTTTCTTTGTTAATAAATTTAATAACTCCATTGGAAATCGATGAACTATTTTGCAAAATCCCCAGGCCACTGGTAGACAGGAATAGCTGGCAAGTGGACCCCACGAGAGGCTTGCAGACAAGTTGGCTCCTATTTATGTTGGGGTGGCCAGAGTGGTACTGCTCCTTCCTGGCAGAAGCTCCTGGTGTGAGCATCTCTCTCTTTGGACAGGTCCACGGAGAAATATATTCCCCGTTCCAGCTTTTCAAGACCATAGCAGCAAGCAAATGTCTGCTGAGGATTATGCTCTTATCTTTGTTACTCATATCTCTGATGACATGCTTGCTGTGCTCCTTCCTGCTCAGGACCTGAATCTGGCTCCATTGGGGGTCCCATTCAAATCCTTAGGAGTGCAGGATTTGAGGTACAAAGGAAGGAAAGAGCAACTGCACATGGAGACACGAGGGCCGTCTCTGACAAAAAAAAAATACCCTCCTAGAAGTTATATGTCTTGCATGTTTCCTTAGTGAGCAGAACAGGATTTTTTGCTAATGATTTCAATGAAAAAAAATCAGAATCTGAAATGAAAGGTGACACAATATGCTGCCTAGGTCTATTACTGTCAGTTGTTTTGAACTGGTAGATAATTCATGGCAAGTAATTTATATAGCACTTTTACTTATCCTGCCCTTTATCTCATCTGTGGTCAATTTGTTGGAAGTCCTTCTAATTAGAGTTGTCTTTGCCAATCACATGGTTTATTTGTATTAGCTCATTGGCTAAATGTAGCTCTTATAAACCATTAATGACATGTAACTGTTATGAGAAAAGGAAGAACTCCTTTCAACTGGAAATAATTTTTGTATTATTTAAGAAAAATGGAAGTCAAATGAAAAAAGAGATTATTTTTTGCCAAATTGAGATTTTCTTCTTTTTAATTTCTGAGACTTTAAAAGATCTGCTATATAAAACTGAAGTAAATATAAAACTAAGTGCAGCTGAAAGCCAGTATTTTATTCTCTAAATGCCAAGGACTAACACTGCTACTCCCTACTGCTACTCCCCATTTTTCAGTCAAAGTAATTTCACATTAATCAGCCCAAACTTGTGAAATGTTTTGGATGTAGAAAAAAAATTAAGTCTGTAAAATATTTCCTAGCTCTATACATGATGATAAATTTGAAAACCATTTTCCTGCAGGATAGGAACATTATCCTTAAAGTGCCTTTGTTCCTGTCAGGGACCTCATTTGCTGGAGTATTTGCAGAAAAGGAAACACAAAAGAGAGGTGAACAAAGGGGAGGTGGTTGAAAGATTGGAGTGAATTGGAATATCCCAGACAGCAAATGGAGGGCAAGAGGGAAAAGATAGATAACAGTGCCACCAAGCTAATGAGTGGATCTGTTCAGCCCTTGCCTGGGCTGGGAAAGGAGCGGCTTTGATGTTTCTTCTCCCTGGTATAATCAGCTGATGAGTTGTGAGTTGGTAAATGAGAAATCAAACAATATTCTGCCGGATACCCTGGTGAATGCTGTCTCAGAGCTACAATATTAGAGCAAATCCTACAAAGATTTACTGCATGTCTTTGTTTTGTGACTAGTAGGTTTAGCTTCTAACACAGGTCCTTGCCCATGGCTCTAGGTTTCATGCAGCTTTCAGCTCATGGGAATCTGTTTGTGGCTATGACAGGTTTAAGCTTCAAAATCACTGTGAAGAGCAGCCTTGTTACAGTCAGCTGGGGATCTGCCTGCTCAGGTTATCCATGTAATCCATGCAATGTGAGATTAGCATCCAGACCTCCAGATAAATGTGGGTGTGGTCTTTATTTATATTTTATGTCCCTACTAATTGACTTTTCTCTATGAAAATATCTGCCAGCAGATAACTTTGAACCCGATTTTCTCCTCTTTATTTCTGCCATGCTAAATAATTTAACCTCTGAGGGAGTTTTGCCTCACCAAAACATGGAGGAGACCAACACAGCCTGACTGAATTGCAATTATGCAGACACGTCTGCTAGGTAGGAAAGCTGAGTATTTTCCTAACTGCAGCATCCTCCTACCACCTGGTCCCACGGCTCCAGACAAAACCATTTGACACGTGTGTCTGTACTTTTCATCCTGGGAACTGCCTCTTTTCCCCTTTCCTTCCCTCTCTTTTTCTAGTGTTCATTTCTTTTTCTGCTGAATGTCAAGAGTACATTGAGGAAGCAACATTTTATTATTTATTTCTAATGCTCTTTGGCGTAAATATTGTGTGGGGCACAGACAGTGTGGGCTAAATTGATACCAGAGTGGTTGGGCAGTGGGGCCATTCACGCCTTGAATTTAATTTCACAAATTGATCTATGGAGCTGAAGACAGGTTGCAAAAAGACAAACAGCCTTCTGTGCTCTGCTCTGCCATTCCCTGGCCCTCAGAGCAAGAAGGAAACCAAACTTACTGTGAAGATGTCGACCAGTTTCTTGACTAGTTTCAGGCTTTGCATAAGCAATAACATTAGAAAAGCTAGACGTGAAATTCAGACTTGCTTGGGAGGAAGCCAGGTCTGGGTTTGGATTTGGGTTCTGGGTAGCCACAAATCTCAGCCCTAGATTCAAGCCTCTGGTAGGCTTGGCAGTGTTTTGTATTGTTTGTTTATTAAGACACAAGGAGTCATACTCGCCCATGTTGGTTTTTGGTTAATTAAGTTAAAAACTCCAGTGGTTCGTTTCACTTTTCCTTCTCCAGTAAGCTGACTGTGGGGCAATCCAGTGCAGCAACAACCATCTGTGCCAGCAGGGAATGTAACCCTGTAGCTGGAACTGCTTTTTAGTTACTGAAAAGAGGGGGGAGAAATTGTGTGTGTGAAGCATAATCCAGTTCCTATCTGTGGCAGTGGGAATCTTCAGCCTAGGTCTGTACAACAGGCTCTGTCTGCAAGTACCCCAAAGGACAGATGCATTTGGAGCCTTATCTAAGTTCTTCAGTCACATTTTGCCTTCAAAAAGAGGTGAAAAAAATCTTTGCTATGCAGGCTTCCTACTGAGATTTCTCCCAACCCTTCCCCTAGAGCTGCCAAGGCAGGGGGATGCTCCCTGCTACTTGCTGTAGCCACTGCTGGTGCCAGCTGGAGCTCAAGGACAACAGAGCATGAAAAGGAATAAATGGGATTTGGGGGTTGCATGGCTGTTGGGTTTTGTTTTACATATGTGCATGCTGGGAATGTCTGAATTGTTAAGTGACCTCTAAGAAACTTTGCTTAGAAGATTTGAGACATGGGATTGTGTTTTCTTCTTCATATTGTTTTAATTTTTAAGGTGTTTCCTACCAAAACCAGCACAGAATCAAATATGGTGATAAGATTATACCAAAAGCAAGGAGATACTTGGAGCTTAGTGTAAACTTCATCTATGTTTTTTCTCATAAGGTGTTGTTATATTTATTTCTTTCAGCTCAGACAGAACCACTGTGAGTTCTTCTCCTTTTTCCCTTGTGCCAGGATTTTTCTTCTTCTTGCAACTATTAACCTTATAAAGACACATTTAGCCATAGATTAAAGAGTGCAATGAGTGACAACGCAGCCTGAAGTTTCCTGTGTTTGACTTGGCTCTTCTAAATCTGGTAGGGCTATGGAATAGCCTGATTTTCCTTATGTCTTCCTGTATTCAATGCTAATTTCTAGTTTTTCCTTCTAGTGACATTCCCCAATAATCATGACACTGAGCAAACACCTGCTGTGACATTTAGCAGTCTGCAGCTATATCAGTAGTATTACCATCTCTGTGCTACCTCTTTCCAAATGTTCATTTGTTTCTCTACTTCCATTAGGTGATAAGTCATGGTTTTATTTCTCTAAATTATCTGTTGCCACCACTACCTGTGATGCTTCTTTCCCCAAGTACACACAACAGCCTTTTCATGGAATTCAGGGTAATTTCTCTCACACGATTGTTGTCCTTGACTAGTATAAAACAGCCAAACCAGAAGAATACTGAGTATTTGGAATTTTGCCTGTTGCTTCTCAAGGATAGGTTATGCTGTGAACATGAGGTGGAAGGAAACACAATAAGAATAGGAAATATTTTTCCTGTCTGCAGTGAGAAGTGTTGATAGAACTGCATGTGGAGGGACCTTTTCTATGGCTTGAGCTGGGCTTACCCACTTCCTTACACTGTTCATTTTTCACTTGGTCTTCACTGGCTTCAAGTTTACAAATTTCGGAAAAAAAATTGTATCCCACGAATGTTCTTCTTTTCACACATTTTTGCATGTATCAGTATTAAATTTGTTGTGCCAGCACACATTTTTTGCAGGAATGTTTGCCACAGGTCTCACTGTAGGAATCTGTAAGACACTCTAGGAAGTCCACCCAGTGCACAGCTATTGGTTTGAAACAGGGAAAAAAACCCCAACTTGCACCATTAAATTTTGTTTGAAGGTGCCTAAGACAGAATTTTCCTGTTACAGCACTAAGAAAACAGTAGGTAAAACATTAAAATGGAGTAAATAAAGTAGCAAAGTGAGTACTCAGCTGATGGCATCGTTCTCTCACCCTTCTGTCATCCTATGCACCAGGAGCTCTGGGGACTTTGCTCCCAGGGCTGTCTTTTTAAAACACAGACACAATGACTTGCACAAAAATCTATCCTCAGTCCCACTCTGGTCAAGTGTATGTCCCAGTGGCCAGAAGTGCTTTATAGCTTTGCACAAACCAAAATGAGTCACAAGCTGTAAAAACAACATTGTTGTGGTGGTGAACTTGACAGTGTGCCCATCACAACCTCTCCTGGTGCCAATCAGATAGGTTTCACACCTTGTGGATCCTCATCTTTTATCGCTCCTGCCATCATTTCAGCTACACTGAAGGGGCATAAAAGCATGAACAAACTGTTACACTTGGTTTGACAGACATCTCTATGTTCAATTACTCCTCTGTAAACAGATTGAAGATAACAAGTGCAGCCATCTCAAATGGCTCTGGCTGAAGCAGCAGGGTGCTCAGGAACTGCTTGCACTTGCCTGCTCGCCCTCACTACAAAACCTAATTGCATTTCACTTCACCTCTCTTGTTTCCATCCTCCTTTTTGTTAGGTATGAGATCAGAATTATTTACACTCTTGTCTGACAGCAAAAACCTTCAAGAAGAATGTGAGATGCACTGATAGGTGCCAGTCACTATTTTTGAAGAATACACAAAATCATTCTTTCTTTCCAACTTCTGCTTTTCCAGTTTTCCACTCAGGTCAGGTAGGGCTATAAGGATTACATTTCAGATTTGATATTATCTGGCTCATCATTTTCCCAGTAACACAGCCCACCATGGCCATGGCTTGCCCGAGTGCCAGTGGCCGATGAAGCAATGGCTATTTGTCCTTCAGACACCACCTCCAAGTCATATTCTGCTGTGATTTACAATGAACTCCTATTATTGTGGTGGCAACTAGATGTGTGGCAGGTTGTGACTCCTGCTGCCCACCACCTTATTAGTCTTCTGAATTTCCCAAACAGCAGATCTATGATGAAATGCCTTCATCTGTTACATCATCTTTCATTTCTGTGGCCCACGTTGTCTGACAGAGGGGTGTGTTTTTTAATGTGTCTACAGAGAGTCTCCAGATATGTTATCAAGATGCCTCAGTAAATAGAGCATTAAGGACATTATATTTTAGCAGTAGTGCCAGTAGCTGAAATTGTCTGAGGGTATAAATGAATGGTTTTTGCTCAACACCAAATATATACTTATACTTTGCTTGGTGGCTCAGAAAGATGGTGTATATTTGTCCAGGGGGCTGCTGAAGTAATCCTTGGGAGAAGGCAGCATTTCCCCAGCTGAAGCACAGGCTCTGTGCCTGATCTCTGTCCCACTAAACTCTGTGACAATATTCTTGTTGCTTTCCATGAAGTGAATCGAGCCCTTATCACACAGTAGTTGCC
Organism: Serilophus lunatus; assembly: GCA_013399895.1. Taxonomy (NCBI): domain Eukaryota; kingdom Metazoa; phylum Chordata; class Aves; order Passeriformes; family Eurylaimidae; genus Serilophus; species Serilophus lunatus. The sequence goes on along the minus strand of VXBA01004485.1, from coordinate 1,005,077 downwards.
AATCCTTATTGAATACCTGGAGCCCTATTAGTGCATCCAGACATGATAAGGATTTTAATTTATTCATCAAAATTTTTCCAGCAGCAAACAGAAGTGCATCCCCCTGTTTCACACTAATATGTCTGTACAATCATCCCTGCTGCTTAGATGAGGGGGTGATTTCCCTGCCAGGAATCCTGTTTTGTGCCACGTCCCTTTATTCTTCTTGGAACTCTGAAGATATATTATGATGCTAATTAATTCCTTTCTCAAGAAGAGAGTAATTGCAAGTATTGAAAGCAACTTCATCAGTGTGGGAAATGAAGGCAAATAGATGCTCTTTTGCTTTTTTCTTTGTTTTATTTCTCTTTTGAAGCTAAACACCACGAATTGATCTGACTTGTGGGTTCTGTCATTTATACACTGGGAACCAGTTAGATGGTCAGATGCAGCTGGATGCCAATTGATTTTGCTCAAACTTTGGGCTTTCTTAGTTAAGCCAATTGTTATCTGTAACCCATATTGTGCTAATTTGAGTTAGTGAAATAATCTGCTCTCTGGAGCAGGATACCTGTTTTCTTCTTGCTCCTGGGCTGGAGTTCCACGGGAAGGGATGCAGTTATGCTGCAGCATCACAGTTACAAAGGCTCTTTCACTTCACACCTTTAATTTCCTTCCAGCTTATCATTCCTGTGGCCCAGCTGCTTGTCATTTAATTTTGCTGTGCCTTTGGGGGGCTGGAAGAACGTGGCTGCTCAGCAGGAACACAAACTGTAAGTCCCTGAGGGCACACTCTCAGCAGAGTGAGTGGTAGCTGGGAGCAGTTGCTCCTGAAGCAGCCAGCAGGATGGATGGTGTCAGGAGAGTCTCCCACTGAACAAACCATGAACAGACCCCACTGGGAAGAGGAGCTGCTTGGCTGTCTCCTCCTGCAGCAAAAGGAGGGAAGCCCAAGCTCCCTTCCCCTGCTACTTCAGAGCTGGAACTGCCAGGATTTTTCCTAGTGAGACAGAAGCAAGTGTTTATTAGTGGAAGACATTAATTCTTTTGTGCTCAACAGGAGACTTGTGGCCATGCAAGGGGTGGATTTGGACCTCTGCGGTTCCTCTGTAAATTTTGGGGGGAGATGGTAGGATGGCTGCAGCATAAGCTTTCTGTTCTTTATGGATCCTCCCCTGGGAATCCCTTGACCTTTTAGATGCCTGATTTATATAATCCTCTCAGAGGACAGACGAAAGGAGGCATATTATCAGCCAATTAAAAGGCTCCCTCCTGAGGACGGTGGAAAATAGTATACAGATGATCTACTTTTTATTTAATAATTGCTATCCTGTTGCTGGATGTTGCACTGAGGAAGATCTGTGCCGCCACATGCCCCTCCCAGACTGAAACTCTGGGAAGAGAAACCCTGCGGTGGATTCCTAAGGCTGTGTGGGTAATTAATTATTTGATGGGTGTGAAATGAACCTTTCTGACAAAATGAAACCATCAACACTGCATTGGCTATACCCTTATTCGCTCCTAGCCATTCCCTGCCAATTGATATTTGGGTCTAGATGAATAAGCAAATAATTTTTAAAGCCAAGGAGATGTTATTTTATTGCTTTTTTCTAGGAATCTCCCAGCTAACACCCACACTACACAATCTCTATGGTATTTACTCACAGTTTCATCTGATCTCCCTCTTACTTCCCAACTTCCAGCTGTTCTTTGCATCCAGTATGCTGCTGGTTATCTTCAAAAGAGATTGTGTCAGCATGTACTCATGAAGATATGCAATGCCACAGCATTTACATCAAGGTTTTGGTCACATGTGTCATATGGAAAATAAAAGACGCTGCAAATGGGAAACAGTTACTGCAGACTCCAGGGTGTTAAGTAAAATACTCTAGAAAGCATCTTGCGAAGAGGGAAAATTTTACCTTTCACAAATAAAACTGAGTGTTTCTGAAGTTTCTAGGTAATTTTAGTTCAGAAAAGTTTTTGAACAGGGAGATTTCTACCATTTCTACCTGTGGAGATCATTGTGTCATGAATGTAGATCTGGGAGAGAGGATAAGATGACAGAACAGAGAAGAAGTGAGGCAGGACTAGAACTAATCTGAGAATGGTAACTGGGAGCTCAGTCCTAGGGCATAACTGCAGGGAAACAGATGCCTTAGTCTGTAGGAAGGGCCTGCTCTTCCAAACAGACAGCAACATGATAAATTTTGCTCTTAATCTTGAGAGGCTGTTGAGTGTCCTGTGAGTCTCATCTTCACCTGTGATTCTGGCAACTGTCTCTAGCCACTTCATCCTAAACTGTTTTTCAGAAGAGGATCTAACCATCACACCTTCCACCCAGCCTGGTCCTGGTGTCAACATCAGTAGACAGTTTTACTACCACTAATGTCATGCCCTGATCCTATCCCAAGGGGTGTGTGAGGGTTTGGACACCTCCACAGAGTCTGATGAGCTCACTTGGCTCCATGGGCCATGGGGAGGCCACACACTGGGGCAAGGACATTGCCTACGCTTAGTTGCCTTCAGAAGCTGTGCAATGTTCTGCATCCTAAAAAGACTAGAGGCTTGTGGGTTTGCAAAGCTGTGTCTGGACAAGGTCTCCAGTGCAGATGCATCCTGTGGAATGAAAGCTCCCATTATGCTGCCCTTTTAACATGTGTTTGCCTCAGCTGGAATGGTGCTCATTAGTTCATGTCCAGTCACTCCTTGGCTAATCCATCAATGCCAGTCATGATGGATGGGCTTGTGAGGAAGGGTGTTGGTGCCTGGGAGCTTCTGAGTGTTCAAAATCCAGGTGGGATAAAAAATTCAACCCATCATTCAGTGACATCAGTGGTGCCAATTCAGGTGCAATGGTGTCAGATAGATTTGGAAAGCAACAAAACTTCAGTCCTGAGCTTAGTGTGTTCCAATCAACATCAATCAGGCAGATAAATACTTCTAAAAGTCTTTCTCTAGTCTGTAATCCTTGCTGGCACATTTTAGTTGCTTACAAGCCTATAGACCATAGTGGTCCTGAGTCGAAAGGGATCCTCTGACTGCTGACCCAGGACTTTTTCATTAAGGGCTGTCTGCAATGACGTGCTACAGGTGCTAAACCTTATTTCAAACAAGTCAGTACACTCACCACATAGAGATCCCACCTCAGACCCTAAAAGAAGTGTGAATGCATTCATACAGCTTTTTGCCTTGATTATCTGCCACTGATGGCTTTATGGGCCATGGTGTGGTGAGGGTGTAGTGTCTACACCTTGAATCCTGTGTTCAGTTTTGGGTAGCTCACTACAAGAAACTCACTGAGGTTCTACAGTTTGTTCTGAGAAGGGCAAGAGAACTGGGGAAAGATCTGGAGTACAAATCTGACAAGCAGCTGAGGGAGCTGGGAGTGTTCTTCAGCCTGGAGGAAAGGAGGCTCAAGGGGAACCCTATCTCTCTCTATGACTACCTGAAAGGAGGTTGTAGCCAGGTGGGACTTCCAGATAACAAGAGGAAATGACCTCAAGTTGTGTTAGTGGAGGCCTATGTTGGATATTAGGAGAAATTTCTTCACTGAAAGGTGGTGAAGCATTGGAACAGGCTGCCCGGGGAAGTGGTTGAGTCACCATACTGGAAGAGTTTTAAAAATGTGTGGATGTGGTGCTTTGGAACATTTTTTAGTGATGGACTTTGCAGTGCTGGGCTAATAGTTGGACTCGATGATCTTACAGGTCTTTTCCAGCCTCAATGATTCTGATTCTAGTGAAGACTTTGCTGTGAGCCTGAGTAAGATAACAGCACTCCTAGACCGTGCATATCACTCACACATTTCCCTTTCAGTTGTGCTCAGACAGGCAGACTCAAAAATATCTGTTTTCTCGGCAGACTATCAACTCATCACTCTCACACCTGTGCAACGGGACCCAGCACTGAGGCTGCTGAGTGTCTTACATAGGGAGGGACCACACATCCCTCTGCTCCTTCATGTGGCAGGAGTCAACATAGGCCACAAAACCCACCACAGTTTGTTCACAAGGAGAAAGACCAACTTGCAAAATAAAGTCCTTCTAAGCCTTGATGATATGATGAGGGTGAGATGTTGTGACAGCTGGACATACTGCGAACATCTCTGTGTTGTGTCCATGTGTGCTGTTCCTGGTGGCAGGCTGCTACATCACAGCAGCACAGTGCTGACAGCTGTAACCTTTACACAGAGTAAGCAGTCACCAAAAATGACCTGAAGGCAGACAAATAAAATGCATTTCGAGTCTCTGGTGTACTTCATTGAGGAATTTGTATAGGAGAACCAAATGAGAATTCCCAAGTCCTTTTTTATTGCTTCTCTGCAGAGAAAAATGCGGCATCGACATCCGAAGAATTAAGTTAGTGCAAGGGGCACAGAGGTGTTTGCTGATTTGCAGGGAGGGAAAACATGCAAATGTAGTGAAGGATACCTGATTTAGGATGCACATGGAGTAACATGGGCAGCAGGTGGCAAATTAAAGAAGATGCAATATCTTGTTACAAAGCTAGCAAAATATATTTGCTGCCTTTAAAGTCTTGACTTGCAATGTTGTCACAAACCTGTAAGGAGCATCATGCTGTGAATGGGGACATCATGCATCATTTCTTTAATGTACACAGTCATTCAGCTCCTTTACAGTCATGCTGATGCTGCCCATCCTGCTGTTTGATGTTATCTTTCAGGTCACACACTTAGTGGTTAGTGTTCTACCACAGAGCTCTTCAGGCCTCTGATCTACATTTTAGACACTGGCTCTCCTTTGGAATATGCCTCAGGTTTGTTAGCAGCATCACGGACTTGACCATTGTGATGGAGAGCCACCAGATGGAAGGGGAAGCAGAGCAATTTCTTCATTTCAGCACGAGGCTGAGCACTAGTCCCGTGGTTTGTGTTCCCTAAAGACCTTGGTAGAACGATCTTATAACAACAGACATCTTACAATCGCCTGAGATAATCGTCTCCCTTGGAACTATAACTAGAAGGACAAGATTTCAAAAGAGTCAGGATTCATGAAGAATACTTAAAACCCTTTCCTCTGTGTGTGCCTGTACCCTCTGAACTGAGACCCTGCCAGACCTCTGACTTCAAGAATATCAGCATGTTAGGGGAAAAATTAATTTTGAGACCAAAGAGAGGAAGACAGGATGTAAAGGAGGAAGGGAAACCTGAAGTGATGGGAGTTTTCAAGAATTCCAGATGCTCTCAAGCTGAAATCATAAGAAATAATCACTTAATATCTGAGTAATTTGAAAAACAGAGGACAAGGATGGTAGAAAACAGCTGCTTTAAGGAGTCTAACCAGGTTATTTCTCAGAGCAGGAACAAAAAATAGTCCTGTCAGCTGAAAGGAAGATTTAACTCCTCATGTTCCCATGAATCCTTGTTGCACTGTAATGACACTTGCAGATTCTGAGGCTATTTTCTTATTCCTCAGGACAATGTGAATCCTACTTGTTTCCAGTCACCTCTCACCACAGCCAGACCCTATTTCCCCTTATTAATTATAATTGGAGCTCAAGGCAAGTGCAGCTTTCACACCAACAGCCACATCCATCCTTCTCCATTTCCTTCCATTTCTCATAACCATGCCAATTTACTGTGTTTGGCTTCTCTTGACATGTGATCTATACTTTTCAACTTGTTCCACACAGTTCACTCCTCAGGTCTCACCCTATAAAATTTTCTGGAGTAGGAGAACTGTGGAGGGAGCGGGAGTGTCCTCTCATACCAGAGTATTCCTTGTTACCTGCCCTGCCCAGTCAGGACTCCCCATTGCTGAATTTGAACATCCTTACTCCCCAGATCTGGAGTTTTATTTCTTTTGTTTTGTTATGTTTTTGGCATTACTTTAAATCATGATGGATACCAATAAGTTCATTGCAAATTATGAGTGAAAATTTGGTACGGGAGAAAACATACTCCCATCCTTTTATTGTTTAAAGTGTAGTATTCCCAGTGGGTAAATATCCTGTAGTACCACTGTGGAAGAGCAAATATATGAAAAACCACTTAGTACCAATAAGGATACTAATGTAGTTAAAGCATTAATCTTGCTGCAGCTGTTGTCAAATCTGTCATAGGGCTTAAGGTGGTTCCCTACAACTCCTCAGGAGAAAAGAGCACGTGTGTTCTGCACGATCTTAAGAGGAGGAAACTGGATCCGGGGCATTTTTCATTGAGATGTACAGAAAGACATGTGCTTCCTCCCCAGAATTCTTGCAGCCTGCTCTCATCTGCACAGTATCTGTGAGAGCTTGGACAAGCCCAGGGCTGGAGGTTACAGAGAACAGGTGGTGGGAGCTGCTGGGGATGCTAAGCTGTAGGATTTTGTCAGGATGTTTGCAGAAAATGGGAAAAAGTCCCATGAGAAGTGACCACTAATTTCTTACAGGATGCTTGAATGCTGCTGGGAGCAGCAACAGATGTGTCCTGTTGAATTTCTACCTTCAGCCCTTTGTGGTGTCTTTTTTTTCGCTTCAGGATCCTCTTGTGCTGATTCACAGCAATTAATACCTTCCTCAACGTTACCTTTTTTTAGCCATCCCTGTCTGGTGTTTTGTCATCAATCTCTAAATGCTGAGGAGAGAGAAGGACCCTGTTGTTTCCTTATGTGCCCTTGACATGTCAGATGGTTTGAGGTGGACATGGTGGGATCACCAGCAACCCTATGCTGGAATAGAGGGATTTGCAGCAGATTTTATGAAGGTTTCTGCTGTCTGCAGCTGAAGGAAAAAAGGAAAAAGCCTTTGTGTGGTGTCTTTGCAGCAGTGAAACTAGTTGTGGGATGAACTCTGCCTTCATGGAGGAAAGGGCTGTAAAGGGCTGTAAGGGCTGTAAAGGGCTCTTGTGGACCAGGCTGGACACAGTGACGCAGACACAACTTTGGTAAATGATCTCTCACGATAAATGTCTAAGCCTCTGTGAGAGATGTGCGGATCCCAGCTGTTGTCATCCAGTATGCTGCATCCTAAAAGCTTCATTCAACTGTCCACTTGCTGATTTATTGATGTCCCTCTTCTCCAAGCTCCAGAACCCCAAATCCTGCCATGGAAGTTCCCCCAGTACTGACTAGATTCAAATTACTTGATGTCTCTTCACGGATACGTCTTTTCATCAAAGCTGCACGTGCATTTTAGCTGGAAACACAAAGCCTGTGTTTCAGCATGGGAAAACTAACCAGCATGTTTTCTGTCTGAATAAAACCCCATGTCACTGGGGGTGAAGGGTGAAGCTGTGATATCTGCAAGCATTCAGGTTAGTGTGTCCTTGGTGGAGACCTACTTTCAGCTGGAGGTCACTGCTTTGAGATCGGACATTGCAAATAGGTGTCATCCGAAATGAAACAGCTGAAGCCTCCAGTTTTACCCAAGAAATGTCAGTTCCTTTGAGGCAGCAGAAGTCAGATGTTCAGAGCAATTCCTGTCATCATCTTAATTATAGTCTGAGGTCGGGCTTGGTCACTGATGTGGGGTCAGATGGGCACAACAGACTCCTGCAAGCATGAAACACTGCAGTTGATTGTCATCCCATGGCTGTGCTGGGAGCCTTTGCTGTATCTTTATTTGCTCAGAGCCTTGGCCAGAAGCCTGGCACCACGCCGGCAGACCGGTCCTATTTCTATTTGTTGATAGATCTCTCTCATATCTGATACCTTGATTAACATACATTGATTTCTCCTCTTTCTGCTGGGTGGAAAGGGTTCTCTAAGAAGCAGCCTAGGAGCTGGTGTCTCTAGGAGGGGTTACTGCATTGCATTTAAATACTGCATTGCATTTAAAACCTTCAGCATGAACCAGTGCTTAGCACAACATATATTTCAGGACTTGCTTTTCCCTGCCACTTAGTGGCTTTAAATGGCAAAATATTTTTGCAAAGACAAATTGCTTTGCAGGTACCATGCTGAGCTGCTGGAAGGACTCCATATGCCCTGAGGAATTCAGAATGACTCCCTGTATCCCCGTCAACAAGGCAAGATGATTCTGAGCGCTTATTTTCCACATGTGAAAATTAGAGGAGTGTGAAATATCGACAACAAATTGCAGCACTGTTTCAAATTCAAGGCAGTCATGCTGCTGAAAGGCTCAGAGGTTCACAACAGCTCAGCTCTCCTAGGACTAGACTCTGAGTATTTTTTGTTTTAAAAGCAGCAAAATTAAGACTATTTTCAATAGGCATAGGTTGTTTCTGAGTAGGAAACAGCTAAAGTAGGAGCATTCCCCTGCAAATATCATCTGTGGCAATATGATGAAATTTGAATAAAGCTGAGATTCTGCCCCAGGACAAGCTGTTAGATTATAAAAACGGAAGAAGAATTTTATGTTACAGGGTGCTTGGAGACAAAGATAAAAATCTGTCCCTGATCTCTTTTGCCCGATTACAACTGCCACTGCCCTCCATTTTTGAAGATGCAAGGGGTGTCTGTGGCACCACAATTTCCCCTCTTTTCCTTGCATTAGAAAACCTGTATTTGTTCTCTGGTTTGTCATATGAGGACAATGTGGTGACCTGCTGGATGTTGGATATTTCCTACTGGGAAAACCAGCAGAGATTCCAATTTCTTTCTGTAGCACTTGTTCCCTTTCCCTCCTCTTTCTACCAGGCTCAAAGTGAGTTCAGTTCACAGCAGAGGGGCACCTTGAGCTTTGGGTTTTTAACTCCTTTCTCCCCAGAAGTTCTGGGGAATGTGATTCACTGCACGTGGGCTTAACATTCATGTTATTTATTAGGATCAGCAGTTCTGTAAAGTTAGGCAAGAAGTTGCTTTTCAAGGCCCTGGGTGGCTCTAAACATTATTAAACATGGTCATTAGAACATGCTTTTCCAACCATTGAATGGCTGTGAACATTAAATATTTTGGTTTAATAAGTGCTTGCTTTTTCAGCTGCTGAGTGGCCTTAATCTTTTTTTTTCCCTCATTAAAAATGTTGTTTTTCCAGCTCATGAGCCACTGAAAATACTGTTCCATTTTTTCTCTTTTTATTTCTTTCTCTTTCTCTCTCTCTTCTTTTTCTTTAAATTTGCTGTTCAGTTTATTTTTATTAAAAAAAGGAGTGAGAATTTTGGAGCCTTTGGCTAAAATAACCTGTTTTCAGCTACTGACAAGTATAGGGTAAGGCTTAAGATAACATAAAAATCAAACCTTGCTTGTGTGAACAAGTTCCACTGAGATAAGAACATGCAAACTATCTAAATATCAGCAGACTGTCTTCTCTGTGTGCTCTGAAAAGATAGATGAATCACACTGCTGCATGCCAGTTTTCCTACCTGCCAATCAAACTTGTCCTATTGTGTCATCCCTGTAGAATCAGGGAGCAAGATACAAAGCAACCCTTGGGTCAGAGGTGAAAAATGTGTGTTTTGGATTCAGAATGAAGACGAGATGTTTGACTCAGATTTTGTTTCCTGTATTTGTTCTCTAAGGGAGACCATGTTACATAAGAAGAAAGGTAATTAGGAAGAAAGGTCTTTTGCTAAAGGATTAGACTGGAAAGATTTATTTCTGCTGTGGGCTCATTGTGTGGCCATGGGAAAGTAATTTGTGCCAGGCTCTGTTGCCTAACCACCCCAAACTTCTTGGGATGCTTCCTTTTCCTCACCTGACCTCCAAATGTCTTTCCAGAAAAGAAGAGATCTCTTGTAGGTCCAGCATTCTATCTTCTATAGCACCATGAAACCTTGATAATTTTATCTCAAGAGACATTAACTGTTTCTGTTTAGGCAAATGGATTGCAATCATAGTTAGTCTTCCTGCTTTTCCTATAATACTAAATCACAGGAATCTGCTGGACACACAATCTGCTCCTTATAATGCTACCATTCCTGCTCCCATAGGTCCCTGACTTCTTGGTGGCCTTGATGGAGGAGGAGACACTGACAACCTGGAAGGCAGTTGACAAGAAGTGGGCAACACCTTGCTGAGCCTACGAGCTCTCCTCAGGGAGTCCAGGAGTGGCAGCTTTCCCCTGTGGCTGGGGCATTTGGCTTTCTGCAGCTTCTAAATCACCCACTTGGAATGCACTGTGCATCAGCCTGGAAGGGAGTCAAACCATTTTATGAAAGCTGCAATTAGTGGCTTCCCACAAATAGCATCTAGCACTGACAAGTGGCTGCTATGTAATGCTGTTTATGGGCTTGTTTCAGGTAATGGAATTTCATTGCCTTTCAGGTGCTCTCGCCACAGGAAGCACATATATTTTTTCAGCTCTGCGATTTTTTCCACTAAATTGCACAAATCATTATATTTGGGCAAGTGCATTGGAAACATTTTGCTCTGTGTTTATTTTGTATCTCAAGTCCTTCATGAAAGGAAGAATAAATATGTTCTTCTAGGAAAACAACTGAGGTGAGAAAGCAGAGAGAGAGTAGAGATAGTGGAGAAAAATCCCCTGGTCTTCACATATAGTAAATCAACCTATCTGTGCTGACTTAGTGCGCCTGTGCTGACAGGTATTGGCTGATGAGTGAATAAAAAGTTTCCCATCTTCTCCGTCCCCAGCTGTGGCAGTTCTTAGCAACCCAACAACTACCTACCAAGTTCCTACCAACTCAAGCCCATGTCTCCACACACGGGATTTCCTTGGGAGATGGGGATATGATGTGGAGGCATTTCTTGACCCTTTGGCATAGTTACATGCAACTGATAATTTACAGGAATGGAGCAAATCATCCTGAGACTTCAAACGATCTCTTTAGTGGATGATTGAATGATATGGAATGATAGCATCTTTACAGCTGGGAAACACCTCTAAGATCAGTAAGTCCAACCATGCACCCTCATGTTCACCACTAAACCGCATCCCAGAGTGCCACATCCACACACATTTTGAACACTTCCAACATATTATGTGGTGTTTAATATGGGAACAGAAGGCAAGAGCAAGTTACATTGGTTCTGGCTGGCTTATGTAGCATAACAATTTAACTGGGATAATACACAGCCTCTAGCAATCCACAGTCCCTCCCCGTGTGGTCCATGCTTAGCAGAGTTCTGCTGGGCTGGCTACACTGGCATTTGTTAGGAAAAAGTATCCCACATGAATAGCAGTGAAATGAAAGCCTGTGAGACATGATCACTTACATTGAGCCTGTTAGGTTATGGTTAGAGGTATAAAGAGCATTTGTAAGGAAAGCTGAGCACCAAACTGCATAGCATCCCCTTTTGTTCATGAGCCTTGCTGAAATCATAAGCCTCAAAGGAAAAAGGAGGCCGTGAACCCGAGGAACAGGTGAATCAAAGGCAAAGAAGTTGCTCCAAGGGAGAAAACTTCAAATCAAGGTTGCAGAAAACCAAGGCTTCTAATAGGATAATGCAGGTAATACTATCACAGCACTAAAACAATACAGAACTAATTAGCTCAAATATTTGCTGACAACGTGGATTTTGAGGAGAGGGGGGCATGGGATTTCATAAAACTTAATTAACTCATAGAGTAAATCAGTTTCATTCATTGCCACAACAGAGCCAATCAAGATAGGCTTACTGTTTGCTCATTTGGAAAACGATTAGGATTCCATTTAGACTTAATTACAGTGCAAAGGTTGACAATTATCATCTCTGTGGAAGCACTGGATGCCACAGTATCTCAGTTGAACATGTGCCTGTAATTATAGACTTCATTTTCTTAGCAGAAAATGTAACCCACTTATTACCTGGATTTCATGCCTGTAATTACAGATAGTAGAAATAAAAAAATTAAGAAGAGGGTTGGTGCTGAGTTACTTCGCACCTTTCATAGTAAATTACTTTGTGCAGCTCTTTGTTACAAATTAAAATGTTGGTTTGTGCTTTACATGCCTCACAGAGGGGAATTTTTAGACATAACAAAGGATCAAACTGGCCATATGGGTCATATTTTGAAACTGCTAAGAGCAGCACTGCCTCAGATTGGCTTGGTTCATAAAGCCTTCCTCATATCTCCCTGAAATTATCTCCCTGTATCACACAGGCATGTGTTTATCACCTGAGTCATTGCTGAAGAAACCTGCTGAGAGAAACTTGGTCACTCACTTCGGAAAATCACAGCTGAATTTGAATCACAGCTGAATAGATTTACCCTGCTGACCAAAATAAACCACATTAATATTGAAGTGTGCAAGTAGTGCTTGACTACAGTCATGTTTAATATTGCCAAACAAAAATGATAAGCAGGAAGAAATTCCTCCCTTTTGCCAGCCTAAATCCCTCCAGGAGACTGTTTCAGCTGTGCATCCAAGAGCTGCACTGTGGCTGAGATAACAGAAAAAGAAAGTTCAAAGCGTTTTACAGATATTAATTACAGATAAAGCAGGAGGTAAAATGACGACATAATAAACTCAAACTTGATTCAATCAGATTTGCCATTGTCCCTGGGCCTCTGTTTATCCTATAGGCTAAATAAGCTGTGGGAGAGTGTCCTTTGCAGGTAGCAGCAATGGATCAGCATCATGCTGAGCACTCAAAAGGCATCATCACATTAGCAATAAAGTTGAATTAGCTCCTTCCCTTAGTTTTAGTTGCATTTATTTCCAAACTAGGGTTAGCAAGGTAGAAGTAGGCATGACTCCAAACTTTCTTATATTTGTTTCACACAGGACATGTCTCACCTTAGATTTAAGTCTGGACCTCCTGGAAGAAATAGTAGAAGTGTCTTTAGGACCAGGGCATCACATTTTCTTGGGCAGCTTTTTGACTGCCTACCAGCTGAAATGTTGAGTTTGCTACAGATAGAGATGATTTGCAAGGGATAGAATGAAGGAATGATTTCATACTTGTACACCTATTTTACTTTACATGACCCACTAAGATACACAGCATTCAAAATTTTTTCCTGCCTTTGCTCTGCCTGTTTTGAAAAGCACTGTTTGCCTCCTGAAATGAACACTGCCCTGTTTAGGAGGGGAAGAAAACTCAGCTTTATTGGCTCGGACAATTCCTGTGCACCATAATCAACAAATAGTATCAGCAGGACTTCAGAGAGTGCTTTTTGTTGCTGATTTCTGTGAAAAGACAGCTTAGAGTTTAGATGCAGAAAGGCTTTTTTTTTCTTTTTTATTTGTTCTCCAGAAATATTAACTTGTGTTTTCATTCTGTTTTTTCATAGGTGTAGATAAAAGGGAAGAAAACAAGGTTTTGGGCATTGGCTATGTCCTTTTGAAAGTTTACTGTTCAGATGCTTTTAATATTGCCTGAATGCTGAGCATTTTGTAAGGAGAATAAAACCGGTCATAAAAATAATAAAGCAGGAAAAATAAGCCCTTACATTATATGAGGTGCTTTTAAAGTTGAAGGCCTTTGCTTTTATTTTGGTTCTTATATCATATTCACTGAGGCTTTATGTACCCATGGAGCCTGCATGGTATTATCGTGTTGCTTTGGGAAAGCAGAGAGGGTGGATTTTTTGATGTCTCAGCTTCCAGCTGCTGGCAGAGAAGCTCCTTCAGATGTCAGCAGAGAATCCTACTCATCTCCAGGCTTAAGAGCAAGCTAAAGCCCTGGAATGCCAGACACTGCTTGGTGTGACAGCAGGAGGACTTCCACATGTCTTTTCAGATGGGAGCTCAATGCTGGAGCATCTTGCTCACTCCAGGCAAGCCAGAACAGGGCAGCCGTGCCCCTGCCACAGTTTTTAGTGCAGGATGAATGAGCTTTCTTTTGAACTGCTGAACTATATATTCCCCTCCTGGCCAAGCTTCCGTGGTGGGTGGGACAAGGCAGAGAAGAAAGGGTTGCTCAGTGAGTCAAATACCTATAGGTGTGCATGTGTGGGCGGTGGGAGCAGCTGACTTGCTAAACCCACTTGAATTCACTCCATTGAGCTGAGCACAGTGAGGAAATCTGGCAGGGTTTGGTTGCCTGGTAAAGCTCATTTGGAATGCCTGGTATCTCCAACCAACCCACAATTAAGCAATTAGTTGCAATGATCAGAGGTTCAAAGAAATACAGAGCACTGAGAAGTATTCTCATTTGTTTAAAAAGTTTTAAAAGCATAATAGATTAAAAAAATAGTTCAAGGAGAGAGGAATCCTCTTAACAGAAGGAAGGAGGAAATGAATGAAACAGAGATTTGTTAGCATACACTGAATCAAGCCTATTCACTGAATCTGTGCAGAACTAGTTGTGCCACTTCAGTGTTTATTTATCAGTTATAGGAGTCCTAGGTATGAAAACAGACACAGAAACTTATTGACACGCAGGAATTCATCATCTAGCAGTAGAGGCATGTGAGACCCCAGGCAGGAGCTACAGTGCTGTAGAGTTCCTGCCTTTGGAGTGAACAAAATCAAAATGTTACAGATAGGGCTTTGAGGTTCAACGCCAACACTCTAGTATGTGCTTACAGGTCACTGGCCTTGGGAAGATGGGAAAAAAGATTTAGGAGCAAAGAAACACATGCTGAAAACAATCCCTGCAAGCTCCACACAGTTACACTTATATCAAACTACTTCAGCGTCAGAAATCTTGAGTCACATTTGCTTTCCTCTCTCACTCTCTTCATGCATCATCTTTGTCTTTTTCAAAAGACAGTGCCAAAATTGTTTATTTCTGTCCCAACCAGAAGCAGTCTGAACATCCCTGTTGTTTTAACATTTCTGAATTAGTTTCATAAAGGAAGAAGTTCTGACTTGTCAACGTAAGTTTGGAAAAGCAAGTTGATTTTCATATCCTTATCTGAATTCAGCCTGTCTGTGTATGTTAAGTGATTACTCTGATTTAAACTCTTGGAGATGCTGCCAGCTTAATAGTCACACCTTGCAGAGGCGTAAACACCATGAGAAGTAAAGAAAAGCCCATTTCTTGTTATAAAGGAGCTGGAGTTTAATCCTGGAACAGAATATAAATGGAGTTTTAAATTGCAAGGACAAGTACCTAGATAGTTGTTGACAGTTGCATAAAAATTGGTTAGCTTATTATTGCCATCGATCAGAGTATAAAAATGAGCGTAGGGGGACTTTTTTCTCCCTCTGCCTTTTACTACAGGTATTTTATACCAGAATTCTTAGCTGTGCTATTCAAAGTTGAGAGCGACTTTGGTGTGGTGGTTGTGAAAAACACTGGCATGGAACAGGGATTTGGTGACTAATAGAGAAGACCTCGGACGCACACAGGTCTGAGATGTGTCACTGTTTGCATTCAGTGAGGATGAAAAGCAATGCCTAAGCTATGCTAAGCTCCTCCACAGGATGACTGTAAAATTGTTTTTGAGAGAGATCCAGGTAAAGCTTATGCAAAAAATTAATCCAAGTGCTCAAAACCAAGCAATCTACTTTTGATACAGAGTACATATCATTTTAGTGAAGTGGAGAGACAGAAAATTAAAGGTGAAGTGGCCCAGATCACCTTGGCTTTGGTGTTTGGGGCTTTTGAGTGCCTTTCTTTGGAAAAAAGGTACAGAAATAAGTGCTCTCTGAATATGCTATTAACTCGAGAGTATTTGGAGAGAAGCTTGTTGTACATGAAAAATATCCTTGGGAACCAGTGTTAGATACTATGCAAAGTGAATCTGACAGAAATCATGAGGAGCAGAACAGAACTGCTAAACAGGTTTGTTGTGGTTTAATGTGTTTTCTGCAGGAGGAAACCTTGAGTCCTGGGCAGAAGGGAGCCTGAAGAGGACTGCAGGAAGAGATAGAGCCAGTTTTGCAAGGATATGACCCGAAAAAACACGATGTGTCCAGCTATGCCTCCAGCACAGCTCAGTGCTGTGCACTGCATGTGCACAGAGGCATATTTTTGCTCTTGGCTACAGTCAGGCTGTGACAATCAATAATTTCTCTCCAAGGCCTTCTAATTCTCCCTGAAGGAAACCCTGGAGGTGATCATTCCCAGTCACACCTGATTTGCAAGAAGACAGCTTCTTGTAGGGGAAAAATGAATGTCCAATTTGTTCAGCGAGGAAGTATGTTTTGAATCTCAGCGTAATCTGACTCCCTGGATCAGGAGAGATAGTGCATGGGTTTTGAGACAGAAATATATCCTGTTCTTGAAGTGGTTGGGAAAAAGCAGCGATCTGTGTGGGAAAGCTGGAGAAATGGCGGGAGGGAAAAGAAAAATTACATGCATTAGTGGTTTATGCCTTCCAGACATTTACAAACTCTGGGTAATGCAACTCAGAGGAACTTTTAGTGATTCCAAGGAGGCTGCATGATTTAAGAGGGCAGAAGGGTTGCAGTTTGCTCTATGGTTTAACCCACAAATAAAACTTCCATCGCCCGGTTGAATATCTGGAAGGAATTTGGGGATGCATTTTAGGAACACAGACATTAATAAGGCATAGCTTTATTGCCTCTGTGACCTATCACCTCAGCATCATCTGGCCCTGTACTGCTCACGGGATGGAGAGGTTAATGTGTAAAACACACCACAGCTTCAACAGATTCAGGGAAACAAAGACAGTCTTGCGTTTGTTGCACTTCTGATTTTTTTTACAGCTGACATTGCTCTTTCTTTCTGCTCCATGCCTTAAAGATGACCTACCTATACATTTGCCCTTGCTGGCCTACCCTCTGCCTTCCAGAGAGAATTGAGCCAAGGCCGTTTGCAGCTGAAAGGCCAGCAGCCATCCTCAGGCCATGATCTAATTATATTAAAACTATGAGTGTTAGAAGTCTCATGCCTATTTCATTCAGGCATGCCTTCTTTTCCTAAATAGCTGATACCTTAGAAGATATCCTAGAGTGTTCCTCACTGTACTCCACTTTTGGAGGTCACTTTATGTTATTTAATATACCTTGTTATCTCAAGATTGGGATGGGTTCTCTCAGCATTTTTCTTGCTAACCTGTACTCCATGTAGAATATTTCTTTTTCCATTCCATCCCATCCTTATATTTTCCGTATTTTTCACATTCCAAAATGTTTTTCTGCCTTGGTTTTTGACATGTAAAGATCAGACATATATCAGTATCAATAAAATCCCTCAATCTGTTTTGTGATGAACAACAGATGAGAACGACAGCAGTGAAAAAAACCATCAAGCCCTTTCCTTTCTTGAAGCACATTAAAGGAATGGAGGAAAAATATTTGGAACTGGGATGAGAACTTCAGTCTACTGAGGGTTTAATTTTCATCCTTATTTTATTAGGAAAGGGAAACAGAGGCAGCAGGACTTGCCCAAATGAGTCAGTCTTTCAGCCTAAGCAGATGTGCTGGCATGATTCTGGCATCTTTCAGAAATACCAAGACTCATTTTGATTGTGAAATACTTTCTGAAGTGCATTATCAGGGAGCCTCAAAGGGGTTCATTTCAGAGCTAGTGATTTGAAGCTCTTCTGATGTGAAGGAAAAGTAGATAATACCTCATATTTCAATCAGACCATGAGCAAGGACCCAGAACAATCAAATTCAGCTCCTTTGCCCTTTATGCCATACTTCACATCTTCTTACAGCACTAGGAGAGAGACTGAGCCAATGGAGCAAACTTGCAGTATTATAGCAATGACTAGGACTGAGAGTAACTAAACTTGGACTCACGGGGAAATTTTAACAACTTTTTCTGATCCATCTCCTGGGGGAATATAACCAGGATAATTTTAATTCCTGTCACTTCAGGTGTAAAGTGACTTTAGTGATGATGGAAATTTCCACTGTGATGCACTCTTGATTTGTTCTCTTTTTTCTGCCCCTTTTGGGGCAGCTCACCAGAGCAATTGGCTTCTGGTCCAAGCTGTAATTTGGCTCATTATTAAAGTCCTCCCTCTCCCACATACTCTTACTGTCCTCAGCACTCATTCCAAAAGGAATCTAAAACAGATAACTGCTGACCATTCCTAACTCTCAATTGTCAAGGAAAAATGTGGAGTTGCAATGTCAGGTATTGAGGGTAATGAAGAGACTGATCACAGCTCCATTTCCAATCCAGGGACTTTGGAAATCCAAAAAGAAATGTATTTTGTGTGGCACCAAAAGGCAACATAAAACTTCAGAATTCACCAATAGCTGCTTAGCCAAAGCAGCAGATAAAACAGTACAGGCTGCTAAATTAACTTTAGAAGCATAGTGAGTGTTGGGTTGATGCTCCATATTCATCTGCATCTGCCTTGTCACTTCTGGAAGAAGGTGTGCTGCATAGTGCAGCGCTCCTGCCGCGTCAAATGCACGGCCTTAGGAATGCTCTGAAGGCTTTCAGACCCTCCTTACGTAGGAGTCAAAATCTGAGAATATTTTATATCCTAGTAAGATCTCAGAGGGGAGAATATATGCTGTGATGAATAAAAAATGAGGCATGCAGAGGGTAGTCTAAAAAAACCCATTTTAACTGGTCGTTTTGATTTTCTTACAGATAAAGTTGCCATTGTTATTTGAAAAATGTAAAAATCAGCTTTTTTAATAACTTTTTTTTTAAAGGAAGGGTTAGAGGAGTCTAAACGACAGGTATTTTCATTGTGACCATTTTCAGAAAAGTGCCTTGCAAACATGTTTCTATAAAGAGTGCATGGAGCTCAGGCTGCTTCGACAGTAGCCAAAGCAAATAGCAAAACATGTGAATGCCTCCAGACTGCTCCCAGGGTTTTGTTCCACTGCCAAAAGCTGAGACGTACACTCACAGCGTGAGGCAGCAAACTTCTCTGGCTTTGTGCGCTCGCACATGAGGTGGATTTAATATAAGAAACTGTTACGGCTTCCCTCGCTTCTCTCTATTTCTCCCTTAAGGTCTTGGTCTAAGAAAATAAGATGGAATTAATTCTGGATCCAGTGATACTGAAGGCAGATGAAACAACTTTTCCAGTTGCAGCACACATTTATCAAAACATCTCTACTTGTGAATGCCTTGGTAAGACCAGTTACAGTGTGTTTCATCAGGTTGCTTCTGTCTTGTGCCTGTGGATGGCTGGATATTGGGAAGATTTCTTAGACACTGGTGTGTGTTTCCTAAGGCTGTTCAGAATACAAGGCCAAGATTCTGGAAGGACATATGGTGTCTGCTCAGGAGGATGTAGATAGATAGATACAGGTGTTTTCCTTCATGTACCCTTCTGCCACCTGAGGAACTTAGGATGAGTTTTGTACCTGGCTGGTGGGACATCATGCCCTAACCAACAGATGAATCCCATCTTTCCAGGGCAATCTTTCTTAACCTCCCTTTCAACTTGCCTGTTCCCTGATCCTCCTCAGCTCATGTGAGTTAATTGTGTCCAGGGTAAGGAAATCAGCTACAATTCCTGGCTGCAAGGTTTTAGTCCCTTAGAACTCATCATTGGCATTGGGAACCTGACATCAATTAAAAGTAGTTGGCCACTGTTTGATGAATATAATTCTCTGCAGGGAACAGTCAGAGTTTGTTGCTGTTCTATTACCCTGGAGGAGGTGAACTGCTCGGGATGTCTGCACTTGCACCTTGAGCCCTTTTGCTACCATCAGCAAGGCTCTGATGTTCATGGGCAACTTGATGGACATGGTCATGAAGAAAATGTGAGCACTTCCCTTATCAAATCCTGGTTCCCAATCCATGCAACACTGGAGATATGGGCCTGGAGTCTGCAGAGCATGTTTTTAGGATGGGCCTTGCTTGAGGAATCTGCCCAGTATGTATGAGGTATGTGTGTCTGCTGGCAAACATAAAATCCCCAAACCTTTAAGGGTGGAAATAGATCATGTCAGAGAGGAACTTTGATCATCCATGTGTAATTTTCTCATATGCAGATGTCAGCTTTCATAAAGCATATGGGTTCCGTTTCAGATTAATGTGAAAGTTTTGCCCCCATTTATTTTTTATCACTTAAGAAAGGTTGACTGGATCCTTAAAAGGTTGTCAGCCCTAATTAAATCAACCTTTAGGAATCATCTGGTAGAACCTTGGCATGAATCTGTATTTGGAAATCTTCATTTGAACTGTCTTCTGGTCTACTTTTGCTTATACATTAAAACAGGTGGACAGTAATTCTCTGTCATCTGCTCTTCCTGTGTAACACAGATCATAAAAGATGTTATTAGATGAAGAAGTGATGTCTGAGGGTTTATTTGGAGAATTGCTTCTATGGCTCTCTTGCCTGTGCAGGAGAAGGAGCAAGTTATGAAAGCTTTGGAGCTGTATCAGTAAGTCCGAAGCCTCTTACCCAGATCCTCTCCAGTCTTTCTCTCCTTTTTCTGGTTCTGAACAAAGGGCTCCAGATAGAGATCACAATCCAGCATTAAGAGAAGCTGTCTTCTGAACATGTTCATGCATGTAGAATATTTCCCAGAAGCAAATGCATTTTTCTCATCTCAAGACTTTGCTTTGTGCACTGAGATCAGATCTTAAGCAATAGGAATTCACTGCCAGACTTCCCCTTTGCTATGTACAAATTCTGCATATCAAAGGTATCAGAGACGAGATTCATCTGTACAAAATTGATTTATTAGAACTTGTGAAGCCAGGTTTTATTCACATGGTACTGCAGGTCAACAGTATGGTTTGACTATGGAATGGCATCACTGAAGGGCATTTCACTTGTTTAATGTCTGAACAGAGAAAGAAATGGGGAGAAACAGCTTGAATAACCAATGACAAAGTGAGGGTGCCGAGATTTCTGCTAGTTGTTTCAGGCATCAAACAACTTCTTGGCTGTGTCTGATCAGCTTTGAAAGCTCCTATTTAAAATTAGAAATTTGTAGATGCTAAAAGCTTATGTTTTTAAAAGATCTGTTTTCATGCCGCAGCTGTATTTCCATGTTGTACCCAAAGGATAACTCAGTCTCTGTTGCTCTTTATAGTCTCCCTCACTGTCAGGGCTGTAAGGCTGACAGCTCTGATGTATCTGCTTCTGTCATGTGGATACTTTCCCACTGAGAGCTGAGCTGGCCCCAGCACCCATCTTTGAATATCCCCAAAAAGTGTCAAGCAGGAGGAAACTCCTGGTTGCTTTGTGGGTTGACCCTGAGCATCAGCTGAGGCAGATCTCTGTGCTCTGATGTTAAACCAAGGGCCTGGTTGTCTCTGAGCTGTCAAGTTGTCACCGGTAGCTGGAAGAGCCCTTATCTCTCCTTTAAAGCCTCCTCCTTTGTGGTGAAAAACCACGAAATCTTAGTTTCTTACAGGCTGACTTTTTAAATTTCAGCTTATACTGGAACTGCCAAACTAAGGTAATTTATACACAAACATGCCAAGCCATCAAAACCAAAGACTTTTGAATTACCAATGTATTTCAGATGCAAAATCCTTACTATTCAATCTTCTTCCCTGCTGTGTGATATAAAACTAGATACCTAATCACACTCTCTGTTAGATTTGCTTTATATTAAAATTGTTTGCTTGTCTTGCTGAGTAAGCTACTCCTGTGTCTGGTTCTGATCACAGGATTTCAGTCACGTAATCCTGAAGCAGATAGAGAGTAGTGGAAGTAACTTCTTTAAAAGTAGGATTAAACTTCTTTAAAAGTGGAATTGAACTTTTCTGAAAGTAGCATAAATCAGACCAGCATGAGCATAGAGACCTGAATCATGTTTGCATTCGTAGCCATTAAAAGGAGATAAAAGGACTTTCAAAAAGGGGTGAAGAAGAGCTGTCCTATGAGGAAAATTCAGTGATAATGATATGTGAGGATGTTTCTTATCTAGTTTTTGAAGTGTAAAATGTTAAGCTAGTCAGTGAAGGAATGGCATAGGCAGAATTATGGATTCTTGGGCATTTATATTCATTCAGAGGAAAATGAAATTTTGGATGTGTCTGTATGGAAGGTGGCCTGAATGTTTAAAGGAGATCTAAGAGTCTCTCTATATAAGAGTCTATAATTTTGCATTCAAAGAAATAGATTACCAAAAAGTTCCCCTCTGCACTCAAAAACTCCTGTTGGGTCTGTATGTGTAGATGTATTAACTCAATGCTACTTATTCACAGAATTGCTCTGAATAACCTGAAACCTTCAAGAGAATCAGTTATTTACAAGGGTAAGAAAGGGCCATGACTCTTATTCACTGCAGATGTCCCTGTGTCTGGGTGAGATGGGGAACAGTTTTAAAATCTAATTCAGCTGGTGGATGTGGAAGGAAAGCCACAGAAGGTGAGGATACCCCACCCAGAAAAAGCTGCTGGCTTGCTGTCAGTGTCCAGGAAGCCTCTGTGGGGCAGATGTGGCAGCAGTAGCAAAACATTTTTCATGGTCCAGTCCCTTGAAGAAGCCATAGGTATCATCAACTACACAAAAGAGCTACTGAGGGGCCAGGGAGGAGAGACTCTTGAAAATAGCGAGCACTGTTTATCCACCCTGATGTAGTGTCCCAGTTACTTGTGGATCCCACTGCTTAAACCTCATCAAAGTAAAAGCACAGTGCTGCTGTCTGTTTTTTTTTTTTCTGGTTTAGATTTTGTTTTTAAAATGTTTGCAGCTTGTTGGCTTATTGTTCTGAAACCCTGTAGTTCTTTGACAGAAAATGTTTGTTTTAGTTTAGTAATCGGAGTTGTGACTCCAGCTATCCATTTGATACAATGGACTTGTGTGAGTGGCTGTGATGTAGCATGAGAGGATTATTATAATCCTTGTCACCAGGGGAAACAGCCTCAGCAACACTTCATCTCCTCAGGTCCCCACCACCTGGCAGAACAACTTTGTTGGGGATGAATGGGGATCAGAATTTGTCCTGAGATGTTTAAAGTCTAAGGGCTGCTTTGCTTGGGGTGGGATATTTTTATTGTGAGAGAGGTTAGCTCACTTTTCCATCTCATTTTGGGGAACAGAAAAGACAGTGGTTCATTTAGGCTGAAAAAGTAAGGGAGTTCATCAACAGATGTTCTGGAGTAACCTCTGAATACCAAAAGTGATGACAAACACTGTACTGCTTTTAAAACATGCATAAATGATGGGGTACTAGTGCTAAGGAACTATAGGGACTCTAATTAGTGTTAATAATTTTACAAGAGATACTAAGCTTGATTAGTGCTGGAGACAATTTCACCCTGTGCTTCTTGGATCTGACCTATGGTGTTGTCTTCTAGTAAAGCAGCAGTGTAACTACACTGGTATTAATCTTAATTTGTACTACTAGAGAAGAAGGCTGAAGCCAACATATTTTCAGTGTATTTTTTATAATACCTTATTCAGATTTTATAAAACCCTACTGGTTTCCTCCCTCTTAAACACTTTAAAATTTTCTAACATAAAGAGTTATTCGGAAGGCTAAGAGTATTCAGAAGGGAGGAGGTTTGTGAAGCAGCCAAAGGTATGTGATAAATTAAATACTCAGCTTTGCAGTATAGCTCAGACTGCACTACATGTGCAGTGGTTGCACACTAATGCAGTAATAATGGTATATATCATCAATATAAACAGGGATGGACATGTAAACACCATCTGAGACCCACACTACTGCTAGTTATGTTGCCTTGTCACATCTGGCTCCATGCTAACAGAATGGGGATTTCATGCTATATTTACTCCAGACTTTGTTTCCATAGGGCTTTCATTTGGCTTCCTACTGCCTCTCCCTTTTCCTCTTTGCCTCTGACTGCACTCCACATACACTTGGGCCTGACAGTGAACATGCAAACTCACATCAGCAGGCCAGTCACAGAAGGAGAGAAAATGTAAAATTTTTTTTTCATTCTCAGATTGCTGCATCCAACTCTTCCTCCTGACTGAGGAACTTGGTTTAGCTATTTCAATTTGCTGAAATTGCTGCTAAAATAACCTTCCAGATTTCTTGCTCTGGCCTTATATTTGGACTCTTCCTGTAGGGCAAACCTCTCAATCACAGGAAAATTGTTTTCCTTTAAAGACTCATATACCTCAGCATGTTCAATTCATTCCCTTAGCCTAGTCTTACCCACTTAACTCTCATCTGCTGCTCCTCTATTGAAGTTTGGAATAACAGCTATTTTTCACAGACTCACAGAATCATTTAGGTTGGAAAAGACCTTTCAGATTGAGTCCAACCTTTGTCCAATCACCACCTTGTCAACTGGATCATGGCACTAAGTGTCACATTCAGTCATTGAACACTTACAAGGGATGGTGATGATTTGATTCACTTTGGGTTTTTTACCCAAGTTTGTAAGGGACAATTTAAAGTGAGATATGCCATTCTCCAGGTGCAGTGTGGCAGTGTTTCCATTGTTCATCTGTGTTTTTCCACAAATGTTCCCTGTGCAAGGACCTCTTTGTGGGGCCAGGTAACTTAATTGTATCAAAATGTGCGAACATGGCCCATGGTTGCTGTCTTCTGTACATTGGTAATGAAAACTAAATTTGAGAGGGGTTCTAAGAGCTCTATCTTTGATTTTTTGACTAGCTATTTGATCAAACAATACTTTGTTATGCTATGGGATTACTCAGCTGGGAGATAAACGCCACAAATAACCATCAAGGAATCTGTGAGGAGCATTTTCCTCCCATTAGAGACGGTTAGTGGAGAGATTCCGTGAGATCATCTTTACTACTCTACTGTAGAGATTTATTCTACTTCCCAGTTGTACAAGTTCTGCATAGTCCAGGTTCAGGAGAGTGCAAAAAATTGTTCAACCCAATTTTTTTCTGTTTCTCCCCTCGTTGACAGCAAGGTGAACACAGCATCACACTCCTAAGAGGTTCTGCGAAGATACTCACCCTCATCTTACAGTGTTTCTAAGGAAAAGTCTTCAGTCTTTGTACTTATACAACACTAATATAAGAAAATTAGTGCTCTTCATTAGTCCCAAAGTGAAAACTTTAGAAAGTGGCTTTAATAGACTTTTGTCTTACTGACTGGCTTGCCCTGTGGTGCAGCAATAAGGGGTAAAGAGCAACTTGCCAATGAAATATTTCACTTCAAGCTTCTGATTTAATATAAAAGTGTGAGTACATCTGCACTGGACTATTTTAATATTCCTTGATCTGGAATAATAACTTCAATTAAAGTAAAAATGAAGTTTCTATTGCTAATTTTCAGAGTCTTCTTTTCGAAGCAGCTTTGTGTAAATGTTCTTATGAAATATTATAAGCCTGGATGATTTCAGATGAGAATACCAAGCCAAAATTGGAGTTTTTCTGAAAATGTTCTAAACAAAATGCAGAACCAAATGTTTGATGTTTCCTGGAATTTCCAGTAGTTTGTGTAATATATGCTGCAGCTTCTTCACCAGTTGTTTCAAGGTAAATATTCATGTCCAAAGCCAAAGTTGTAGGTCAAAAATATCAGTGAATAATGAATGGAACACACTATAGCACAATGACAGGCATGCTTCCATAGTTTCTCTTGCAATAAAAATGAACATTTCTCTGCTTTGTACTTTAGTGTCTTTAATAACCACATTCAGGTAGCAACTCAGTGAAAGTCCTGTAATATCTGAGTAGCCCATTTGTCTATTACAGATGTTGTTTCCTCTCCCTTGTGTTTTTATGCACTCTAACTAATAAGGGCATAGAAAGTGCTCAAGGCTTGGAAGTAAATCTTTTTTCTTTGGCATTAAAATAAACACCATTCAGTAACAACAGCTTTAACTTTTGTTCTCTCTCTTGTTTTGTCTTTTGCTTAAAACAATAATAATAATAAAAACCATTCTGTCTTGTTAAGGCATTTCCCGAGTCAGTACTAAACTAAACAGAGAAATTACTTTCTGTTGGCTGTCAGAGTTATTAGAAACACAGATAAGTCCCTGTTCCAAGGGTGTCTAGAATAGGGAAATATACTTAGTTAAATAGATTTTGCATTTAGAGTACCCCAGCCTTACTGGAACACAGACTAGACAAGACTGTAGAGGGAATATTATAATTCGATCAGTGATAAAGCTGTAATTATACTTATTTGTCAGATTTCTAAACCATGTCGGGTTCATTCAGCAGGTTAATTCAAGGGCCATTTAGACTTTGATGGTTGTGCAGGTTACAGGAACCGAGAGCTGCACCAATACTGTCAATGGCTGCTTTTGTGTGGGCCCTGTGGTACAGAGACTTCTAAAGCTTCTTTGTAGCTAAGGTCTGATCTCACAATATCCTCCCCCTCCTACAAGCCTGACTTTGTTGTCCAGTGGCTATCTGGATCTTTTTTTTGGCCAATAATCTACAAGAACTTCACTACTCATTTCTTGTTCTCTTTCCTCATCCTGATGTCCTGGCTAGGATTTGCTGGTTGGTGACTGATCTACACTTTGCTTTACATTTGCATTACAACTAAACCAAACTTTCATTGCAGGCCAAGTTATTATTTTACCACTTTGGGCTAGAACTGTGATGCTGAGGTGGAATGATGCGCTGTGGTTGCTAGAAGGACTAATGTACTCAAGGGATCATTCAAACAGATATACAAATGATAAGTGAGGCCCAGCAGCTGGAAGGTATATGGGTTATTTTGAACTCAAACATTTCACTGAGCCTTCCTTCAAACTGAATGATTGCAAGAGATTTGCTTTTTAACATAGGACAGGTTGATTGGCATAAAATGGGGCATCCACGATAGAAAAAGAAACAGCATCTTGATGACATACTAAATTTTTAAGTGACTTTTCAAAGAAATGATTGTTTCTTTATGATTCTATGAAATGGAATGTACCTGCAATATAAAGCGACTGGGCACAGTGTCCAGAGAGGTCCTGTCCATTGCTCTTGCCACATTCTGAGTATTTAAGCAGGAAAACAAAATATCTCTAACTGTAAAAGCTTTAGCATTAAGTTTGTGTCATGGTTTAAGTGACAGTTTGGAGCAAAACTTGAGTTCAGCTCCTTTATTTAAATGTATCCCAAAGAGAGAGATCCTAACCATTGCATACTGAACCCACTGGAAGTGTACTGGAGTAATTTGCATCTTTTTATTATCTGTCAAGATTCCTAAGCTAAAACATGAATAGGATAATTTGTTTGAAATTCCTTCTCTTCCTTCTCTTTATATTGCCTTTGGCAATTTTAAGCCTTCAAAGACAGATACAGTTTCTTAACATTTTTCCTGACAGTCTCACTACTGGAGACTTTAATTGAGCTCACTAGCATCTGAGTATGATACCCGGTGTAGCTGATTGATTAATTTTTAACTATCCTGGATACCTGAGGAAATGCATACATACTAGAAAGCTGCAGGTATTTTCATTTAGGCATTTACTTTTCTTTTCCCAATGTGACCTCATCTGATCTACTGTGATGAATAGGAAGAGGGTAAACGGACATCCTAAATCTAGACAGTGAATTTCATGCTAGTCAAAACAAATTTTTTTTTTTTCCCACAGTCCCAAGGATTAGAATTATCATCAAAAAAAATCTATTAAAGAAGCCATTTCACCAAAAACTGGAAGAGAATGAGTTTTGCAGATCAGACTGCTTTATAGCTATTATGAGACTTGTTTAATTTAAAGGAGGATCTTGAAACCAAATCTTTTGTTTTAAATACAAAAACATGGCATCATCCCCTTTTTCACATTCTCCCAATGAGGCTCTTCCAGTTTGCTGAACTTACCCACCCAGCAAGTCCATTACTACAGCTTGTCTCTGTCTCCTAAAAGTTTTCATGAGAATTGTTGAAAGGTTTCGTTTTTGTTCCGCTGTGGAATGAAAATCAAGTGTCAAAATCATGACAGCTGGGGCTTTGGGGTTCTCTTTTCCCTTTAATGGAATGAGATTGCTGATTTTAATCCTCTTCCATGTAGTGAAGTGACTTCTCTATTCAAATCGGCACTACTGAGAGGAAGATAACTGTAGTTTGGGTATCAGTTCCCTGGGACCTACAACCTGCCTGGCAAGGCAACATCATCAGGTAGGTTTTACTTCATTTAAATTCCATTATTTCAAGGACTTGCTCAATCCATGTACTCCGAAGTGGGAGAGACACTAGAGAGAATGGAAAGATGGATGGCCGGTTTGGATGAATGCCCTGGTTAGATTCTCTGTATTAGATTGTCATGCTTTTTCTGGCCCAGATGCTAACATCTAACACATTTTTAATACTATTGCCTGTTGAGATCCTATTAGAAAATGATTCAGAGTCTGGAAAGTTAGGAGGGGAAAAAAGTTAATTCCCTAGAAATAATATGGTCATTATGTGTATACACAATTCAATATGTAACTTGGGTTTTTTATGGCCTCTCTACCATCCTGCATACCAGCTTTTTAAAATTGCAGTCACATTCATTATAAAGTAAATGCCTAATGCAAGTGATTCTCAAAACAGTTTGTAATTTAAATTCCTATTGGAAATAAATGTAATGACCCGCAATAGCTCATTAATGGTTTTGCAAATGTTCATTATTTCCTTTCTCTTTGTCTTTCTCCTGGTTTTCTCCCCTTACTAAAAGACAGAGGAATTTAAAGGTTTAGGCTACCTTTAGAGCTATCCATCTCTAATGACCCATGAAAATGAACATTCAATTCGTAAATGAGGAAATCATCATTCCCTGGTGTTTCTGAGGGAATAAGTGTGTTCACTGAGCAATCCATAGGAAGCTAGATATTCCAGATGATTTTAAGAAATTATTTTATATTTATGCCTAGGGCGAATTTTTTTTAAGTATTCTAAAATGTCAAAAGAAATACAAAGAAGGCCAAGAAGTCTCTGAAAAGATGGATATAGACAATTTGGATTTTGAATTCATATTGTTTTAAAAGATACCCTTGGTGCTGATTCTGCCAAAAGTTTATCTGTCTCCCCATTGCTTGGAGATGCTCAAGGAGAGATAATTCTGATTCTAGGGAGGGGTTACCTACCCTCTTTGTGCCCTACACCATCTTCCCCTTGCAGCTTTCCTGCCTAAGCACCAATTGCACCTAGGGGTTTGTTTGCTTCATCCCCACTGGCTTCTCCGTCAGATGAAGACTCAGCATCTGCCATGCAGGTGATACTTGGATTTCTGGGGAAAATGACACGGGAGAGAGACAACATGGGGTTGCAGTGGGATTTTGTGTTGTCTACTCCCAGGATTTAACAGTGCTTGCTCTGGAATGGTATTATCCTTAATAACAAGCTCACCCTTAAAAATGTCCTGCCTTTTTCACCCGGCTCTCTCACTGCCCTGATATCCTCAGTCTCTCAGCACTACTCCCCGCTTTTCTCCTTTATGGTGGCTCTTGTGGCAGCCTTTGCTGTTGCTAAAGTGCTCTCTGCCCCATAATATTTGTAGCCAAAATTCTGTGGGATTAAACCTGTATCCCACATGGCTCAAGCACTCTTGGCTGTAGGGTGTGCTCAGGGAAAAAATGAGAGCAGAAAAATCTTATTTCTCTCTACTCCAGTGATTTTTTCCCCCTCATTAGTAATTTCGACTTGGAGACTGTCAGCTTGCTGCTGATTGCTGGTGGGGGCAGGCCATAAAGCAAACCTCTTTAGAATGTAAAATAACAGATTGCTGGTTTGTACAAGTCTGTCTGAAGTGCCTACCAGAATTTAGGTTTCACTGACTACTTTCTAGGTATGCAAATTGATTACTTTGCAACATATGCATGAAACAAAATCTGGTAACATGCTTAAAAGCATTACCTATTGTTGGGATTGAGATCACACCCAATAATTCTGTAAAAATTGATTTTTCCATCCTAAGGCCAATTCATTTTTATTTCATTGCTTCAAGCAGGTTCTTCCAAAGCACAATGCTCCTCTATGAGCCTCCAGAACCATGGCTGCTACCTGGTTTGCTGATGCTTACAGTAGGTCATCTAAGGTTTGACTGAGTTTGGACAAAACTAGATCATTTGAACTGTATTGCTTTGCTTTCAAAAAGAAACAAATCAGGAATGTTCTATTCTCAAATCTCTGATCTACTTCTTGCCTAAACTCTGAGGCCACTTCTCTTTGACTGGTAGGACTTACTGGAAGCATCTCATCTTCTTCCTTCTGTGCTGAAGGGCAGCTACCGTCAGCCTGTTCTTACCCTGCAACAGAGAAACTAAAGGTCAATCTCCAGTTTCTCATAACTTGTATGCACTAAATTGTTTTCTTTTTCATTTTTTAAGCCCTATTCTTTTTTCAGATCTACTTAACACACCCATTGCCTGCTTCCTTCTCATTTGTTGTGTACTCTGGTGTGTCAGTTATTTAGCTTTGCCCATCAGGTTGGTGTCAGATGTGATTTCAACCACCTTTTCAAATTTCTACTTTAAAACAATATCGTTCTCACTTTGTTCACTATAAACTGACTACACAGTACCACCTGCTGATGGACCAGTATCACAAACCTGGCTTTTATTACTGGTTTTTTTCAAAGGCAGAGTTGTCTGTGACAGCCTTGCCTTCTTGGGAAGGGGCCCTATGTAAGAGGCAGGAATGCTCTAATGTTTGTGCAGTGCTTTATACTGTGTCATCTGCTATCACTTAGCAAAAGGATAGTGTTGTGTCAGAAGGATACTTATGCCTTAGAAGAAACAGCGAATAGTCTTCACTTTTTTTCAGAGCCTAAAAGGGCAGAAAAAAAAATAAAGCATAAGCCAGCAGGCCTAAGGCTATTCTGACTTATATCAGGATCTGTATAGGCCCTGTATGGCTTCCAAGCCCAGGAATCATCTACTTCTACTTCTGCCACTCACCCCAAAGTTGATCCTTTATCCTCCCCAAAATTCAAGAAATAAACTTGAGTAATTTCAAGTTAGGAAGCAGGCTTGCACTTTTACCCTTATGAGCAATACAGTGAAATATTGATTATAGTTTTTCAGTTGTTGATTCTGAATCCATTGCCCACCCCAGAATGTGCCTGTAACTTCTGGCCCAATATAAAGTTTGAAGAATCGTCCCTTCCTAGGGAACAAACTCAGTGGAACCACAGCCAGATAACTGTCAAAGAGAAACAGAGCAAAGCCAAGAAAAAGAGGCAACAGAGCCAGAATTTGGTATTTTGCAAATCCAGATTCTCGTCTCCTTCAATTATCTATCAGGCAATTAAGAATACTCTATCCTATGGCCATCCTGCAGCTTTCAAGAACTTCCTTTCTCCCCAGTTTGCATGGTTTTTTCTCTCTCTCCCTCTCTTCTCTTTTTCTTAAGATGTGAAATTCCCTGGTGCATGGGTTTTGGTTTAGGAATGCTTGCTTTTTTCTTTTCATTTCATCAAAACAGAGTTCCATTTGTTCAGCATCTGCACAGGACAACATCTGGAGCCCCAGGAAATTCAGCTGCTCTGTGGATGACGCTTAAATGAAATTACTTTTTCATGCACTTCAGAGGAGTATCAAGAGCATCTCCCTGACCAAACAGGGCCTTTTGTTCTCCTCCAGCAAGTGTTTCTCATTAAAAATGTCATCTCCCTAACAAATTGCTTCTTTGCCTTTGCAGCTGGGGCTATTGTTTTCATGGTTTTGTACTTGTGTGATTCTCTAAGGGAGTAGAAAGCTGGGAGAAGGAAGGCGTGGTTTCTTCTCTCTTTTCCCTGTGTGCCATGCTTCAAATCTCCCACTTTTGGGGTGCAGTTTCATCTATTTCCCTCTTTACCCTCTTGGAACAGCACTTGGGCTGCCCATGCAAGGCTGCCAGCTCAGCCTGCATGAAGTACAGGCAGCAACACATGTGAGAGTCTCTCTCTGTTCCTGGGGATTCTTCCGGGGCTCTGAACAACCTGGTCTAGTACCTTTTCCATGGCAGAGGGGTTGGAACTAAATGATCTTTTGGATCTTTTCCAACATAAACCATTCTATGATTCTGTTTAATGGGAATGTTGTGTTGCACAGGGATGGAAGATTATACAGGGAGGATATTATTTAAACTCCAGACAAAAAACCCTCATTTTTTCTCGCCTCTAACTTGTCAACCAGGATTGCTTCCTTTCTGCATTTTGAAAAGCATTCCTCTCCACCTTCCATTGAGGAACGATATATGCCAAAATCTTAAACTCATGTAATATTTCAGGTTGGAAGAGACCTATAGAAGTTTGGTCAGCTTTGAAGTCTAATTTAAATGGCAAGTTATAAATAATCTAAAAGCTCCATCTTAGTGGTGTACAAGTTCCCTGCATGGTAACACACCATCTGCTTAACCAGAGATCTTTTTTTCGTAGGTGACTACTAATTACTCCTTAATATTTTCACTGACCATATAAACTTGCTGGGTAATCAATTTACACAGGCTTATTGCCCATTTTCACAGTTCTAGTGCTGGACCCACAGTGTTTGCAGTTTTTCTTCAAGTGTTGTTTTCCTGAGTCATGTATTTTCCTGAGAATGTGGGTTTTTCAGTTGTTAAAGTGGCAGTAGGTACAGAGAAATGTTGAAAGGCTTATGCCTAAAAAATCGTAAATGAGAATGTAAGTATTATTCCTTCATTTTTATATTCTTTGCAAATCATTGTTATTTAGACATTCTGATGTTTAGTGTTTCAGCTTGTAATTCTAAATTCTTCTTAATTTAAAGAAAGGAAATAATTACAATTTTTTTTTTAACTGAGTTGTTTCTTAATGGGATGGTTTCTTAGGTTTATTTTTCTGGCTCATTTGGGATATAACCAGCCATTTAGCTCACAAACCACAACAGTTACCTTTGGTTGTCTCAGGCACAACTGATTTTACCATGTTACCTCTCCTCCTCCCACTTCCAAGCAATGAAAACAGTTCCTCTGTGTTAAATATAGCACCAGGCACAGCCTTCCTGTAAGGCAGCTCCATTGCAGGCTGCAGCAGAAACACTGGGCACCACACTGTGGAAAATTAGTTTGTAGCAGTTGTAAATAGACATGCATATTTACATATATATATATAAAATGGTGCTAGAACCCACAGTCTATAATTTGTGGGTGACCTTTTACTGCATGAGGATAAATGGTTACAAATGAAGACCTGTGGTCTTGGCTGTTGTAACCTATTTTCTTACTTCTGTTAGTAAATCAAAAAACATGTATATCCACGGGGTTTTTAGAGTGTAACATTTGGCTTAGATTTAAGCTGGGATAACCGAATAAAGTGGAAAACCAAACAAATAAATATGATTATACTGTAGTGTTTTGTTGCATGGAAGCAGGTTCTGAAATAAGCAAAGTGTGTGGGATACTTTAAGGTCTGTGAGACAGACATGTGCTATTCCCATAATGAAATCTACTCCCTGAATTAGGTCTTTGTGCTATTATGAGCTTTTTATTCTGTTTATTTTATTACAAGACTGCATTATTTTCTGGAGTCAAGCAGCATGTTAAAATTTGGATTTTTGGAGGCCCTTGCGTGATGAGGTTGGTGACATGACACCCTCTTCTTGAAGGACCAAGTACGGTCCAGGAATAAGCTCAGTCTCCAAGATCCAGGGTGTTCCAAGACACTTGGTTTTGAAATGCACCAATAAGGACTATCTGCACAGCAATTCAGGAATGGGATGGAAATAAATACATTTGTTATGGGTAGATTATTTGCTGCAAAAAAAAATAGGTAACTATTGGATGGTGGTGACTCCCTGAGAGCAGCAGGTAGGGAAAATAGGAAGATGTATCATTCAAAAGCTACCTACTGTGTTTAAAGTCCTTACAGCTATTTTTCCTCCTGCCTTTACACTTAAATATGCACAAGAGCTTTCAGCTTTCTCTTTGATCATCACGACACAAAGAAATCAGTTTCAGCAAGTTCTCCAAGACCCTAAGTGGTCAAGGAAATGGCTGTTGATTTCTCCACCTCAGTTTCAGTAGGTTAATTTCTCTGTGGCAGGCTCTCATTGCTACTGAGCTGTGGCCTATCTGCTTTTTTTCTTTGAAACACAGATATTCTTGTCACAACAGAGAATAAATGTGTGGGTTCACAACTTTTAACCTATTTGTTTTGAGGTTTTCCTAAACAGGGAGCAAAATGAAAACAAACAAAAAATCCCAAATTAAAAGCGATGTATGTGTATGTGGATTTCCTTTTTTTCATTGCTCTTTCTTCCTTTCTTCATCTCCACTAAACTTCATTTAAAATCTCTGCTTCACCATCTGGGCTGTACTACACACATTTGATCTCCAAGTCAGGCCTTTATTTCCCATTTCATTAGAGGAACACACAGGAACCTTGGCTACCCATGAGTCTGGGACCTCTGTAAGTGCCTGCAAGAGTGGAAACTGAGGAAGTGTGTTCCTGAGAGGTAACATCACAGAAGGAAAGAAGAAAAGCACTGCTGGCATCTCAGAGAGGAAGGGGTACATTGGTAGCTGGACAGGATTGCTAATGGCAACAGGATTTTAATTCAGTTACAATCATACAAAAAATTACAAACAGTGCCAAAACAATCAGTAAAGTTTTGAGGAAAAAAAAATAGCCAAAAGCAGCAGTGGTTTGTGAGATGCTTAGAAAGATATGTATCTTTTGAACTGGGAAGGATGGGAAGGGAAAAAGTGTTATGAACATGACCATAGCAAGGACTTGTGATACACACCAGATCACACTGTGCTAGTAGTGCTCTTATCACCAGGCACTGTTCTGCCTTCCTGTGAATCCTTATGTCCTGAGTTAAACCCACAGGCTCTTTGCACACTTAAGATACAGAAATTAATCTTGAAAATAGTTCCCTTCTCTGTACAATCCTCAGTCTTACTTCATCTCCCATACAGGTTTAAGGAACTGTGCACCTCTGCAATCTCCTGAAATGTTTCCTGTCAGTATTTCCCTTGTTCTTATACTGAGCTTGCTGATGGTTTATCCTTCTGGTTATCACAGCAATTTAATACCTGATTGTTGTTCATGAGGGAAAAGAAAGGTCAGCAAAAGCAAGGTTGGAATATCTCTGGTTCTCATCTTTTTTATGGTTAAAAAGATCTCTTTCCTCAGATGTGAAGGGATGGTGATGCTGTGAATGTCATTCTGCTTAAGATGGAAAAGGGGAAGTGTTTTCATTGTTTCCCAAAGGTGCTGTAACTGGATTTGTCTCATTTCCTCTTCGAGTTTGTTCCACAGCTGCATCTCGAGCTAGGAGACTTTGTCTCTGGCTTTTGCACTTCTTGTTCTGAACTTTGTGATGTGCGCTGTCATGAAGAAGAAATAAGTTTAACTGTTCAGCCAGCACAGAGATGGAGAGAAGATTTGCAATGTACCGAACACTGTACCAATTACTCTGAAGATAAGCCCTGAAGACCTCAATTAGGAGAAGGGGCAGACTCAGAGCAGGTGGAAGTCATAGACTGAGTTGTTGCAGGTGAAGTCAGGCAAAGGAGCAAGTCAGAGGGGAGTCTTTGCTTTTGTTTCTATTTCCCTTGAGATGTTGTGTCTGAATCATGGACACTGTGCACAGCTTCAATACAGACACATCTGGGGATTCTAGGTGCATTTTCTCTCAGTTAATGCAGTTGTGTAATTTCTATTATTTTGTTTTTAATACACCTTACTTGTGCAAGATTCATCATTCTGGCTTCTGTGCCTAAATCCTGCTCACTGAAGAGGCAGGAGATCTCATTTCCTGGAATTTGCATCTGTCTCACTAACCTTAAGAGCTCACCAGGTTTAAGGATGTGTTTCTACCCCCTCCTCCCTTTCATTCCCTATTACTGCATCCTGCATTTGGGCAGACAAGGTGCTTATCTTCAGCTGCAGTCCCCTGGGACCTACCCTGATCTTCACTGTGGATGTAATTTCTACCTTTTCTCTGTCTCGCTTCACCACTATTCCCTGCTCTCACAAACCAGTTACTCTTGATTTGCATCTGTGTGAGGGCAGCTAAACTGGTTTTTCAAAGTTGCTTATTAAGAACTCTCTCCATTATGCTGTTTCCTTCTGCTGCCAGCTCTTTGCCCATGTTTCAATACAAGGCTGATTGCACCTTCCCTGCTTTCCAAGGCCTGGCTCCAGCAGTCCATCCCCAGATGACCCTGTACCATCTCCATGCTGCCTGGCCCTACCTCATAGTACTTGGCAGCACACCTTGTTCTGAGAGGTGTTTCAGTTACTGATGGGTGAATGACTTGATTCAGAGTTTGGTTTGGATAAGCTCCCATAAATTGTAATGCTTGACTGTAGGTTATCCAAACTATCTGGGCCTCTTGAGACTGTAAATTGGCCTGGAAGATCCAGGCTGTTTTCTGAGATTTTGGCATTTGTGATCTTGGAGAAGCTGCAGAGAGCATGGCAACAGGCTTTTACATAGGAGGTCAGCATTTTGGCTTCTTGTTTTAGCTGGATTCTGAAAAAGGAGTGAGCAAGCAAACAAGCCCATTAGAACCAGATGGTCCCATCATCCAGGTGGGAGCATGAGGAGCTCTCTGGTTCCTTAAACTTGAGATGTACATTACCAGGACCTGCTGGTTGGCATTTGACAACGAGAGGAGTAAAGAGACTGTCTATTGGCACAGCATTGGATTTAGCGCCTCAGTGTAATAGTCCAGGGGTAGTTCTGAGTAGAGGAGAGATGCTGCACTACAAAAAATGGCCAATGGAGTTGGTGTTGTTCAGAAAAAACCCTAACAAAACAGAGGTAGATGAAGCTGTGACTGACAGATTAACTTGTGAGTTTTTGCTCGCGCTACCACCGCTCGTAACCGTGTATGTGCGAACAGCTACAAATTGGCTAATGGCTAACGCAATATGCTCTCTGTAGGGACAGCAGGAGATTTGGATGTGAGCAGACCAAGCAGTTCCTTGGCCCACCTTCACTGGTTCCAGTGTGCAGTAGTTCAGTGATTTTTAAGCCACAAATTTTGTCCAGATCATTAACAGACACTGATGAACCTCCTCCCATACTTTGTCTATACAGTTTTTTAAACACATTAACACTGACAAATTATAATTCTTAAGTGAGGAAGATTGATGGGGAGAGAGAACAAAACCTGTCTCTTACTAATCTCTGTAAAGATACAGCTGTAGAAAAAAAATGGTCAAAGATTTGGATAGGTTCCATAAAATAACTACATATTCCTATAGCTTCAGTTGTGGATGGATTCCATAAAGAGTTTGGGATAGAACTTATACCTGCACTGCCAAGTCTGTGAGACAAAGAGAGCATTCCCCTGACCTGATGATGTCATCTATTTTCACTCACCTTTGGATCCACTCTTCTCACCCCAAAACCACTGGACAAGCACAATCATTTTGCCAAACATGGACGTAAAGTGGGAGGTGGGGGGAAAAACTACCCCAACACCTACACTCCCTTTGCATTATAGCATGTCCTTTGGTGTAATTTGCAATGTTCTCCTGGTTTTGCTTTACATACTGCAACCCTCCCTCTCTCCAGCTTTATTCTGGTGTGCAGTCTTTCTTGCCCATGTGGTATCTGCTTCATGTAGACGTCATGAAGCTATTGCTAAATCACAGCTGTCTGGCCAAACAACTGGCTATTCCTCTTGCCAATTTTGTTCAGCCTCTGAAAAGTAACAGGACTTGTGCCGGGCTTCACTAAAACTGAAATGATTGCTCAGTTACAAATACAAAATAAAACACAGGACAGTAATAAAGTAGTTAAGTTTTGATTAATTCTGTGAAAGGGTTAATGGGATTATTTTTTTTCTTCTTCTTTTTTTTTTTTTCCCTCCTTACTCTCTAGGGAAAAAGAAAGAGACAGAGTGAGAGACCTAAGTGGACACAACTAGAACAAAGCCCTGTTTATGATTAGTATGGCTGAAAATATCCATGTTAGGCCAGGTGCAGATGGCTAATTCCCCCAGACTACAAACCAATTTAAACCATAATTCCTGAGATAGACCGCTTTTCCCAACATTAATGGGAACCAGCTGCCTCCTATTAATAATATGGATGATTACAAGAAAAAAAAGTGGGGGAGGGAATAGTGGAGTTAGAGAAGATATTATTTTCCAGACCATGTTGGCTACATTCTGCTGAGGACAATAAGGAATACGAGTCTTGAAAAACCTGTCAAGTTAAATACACACAGTGCGTTTGCTCAGAAGAAAGATGGAGTTATCAGTGTACTTCTGTGTTTTGGTGACAAGGTTATTGAAGAGGTAGCAATTGTATTTATTTAGTTATTTGCTGGTTCTTTGCTTTTGCCTTCCCACTGCTGACACTGGATGGTTTTGATTAGCATCCTAGAGAGGAGCCCATTGCCTTTGGTACATTGAGCCTGGCTGTCTGTTTTCACTGAGGCCTGATTTCATGTGAGATTGTGGAGTACATCAAAGTAGAAAGACAATAACTGTTCTGAAGTGTTCTTTTGAGATCCTGACTCGTTGGTTCAAGAAATTTGTTCAGGCTTCCGTTGTCGTTGTGCCCGTGTGAGACGATATGTGAAGACATGGCAATTCATGGCATGTAATAACAATGTGTCTCAGGAGTGTTTTTTTTTTTCTGTGTTCTTTATGATTGATTTTGGAAATCTGAGTAGAATTTATTAAAAAAAAAATTAGAATCTGCAACAGACCTATTTTACTTGTTGAGAAGGCAAAAGGAAAAGTCCTATGCCATCAGTCATCTTAGCTTTACTCCTTGTTTCCTATGCAGACGTGATTCTTAACACATGGATCATTTCTTTGAGATTGATGAATAAAGGAGACTCACTGAAAGTGTCCTACTTGTCCCCACAGAAGATGAATAGAAGCCAGTACCTTTTTTCCAGTTATTCTGCTAGGGTTTTTCGGGATTAGACTACACAGGCTGTATTTCTTCTTAATCCATTTGATGATGGTCTCCAGACACGTGGAAGAAAATCCAGCTCATGGCAACGTCATTCTTGCTGAAGGGTTGCACGGGGAATTTTTGTGTATTTGAAGAGGTGCACAGATGGAGCAAAGTGGGATTGCTCCCTCCCTAACCTGAGGATACAAAAGGGCTTGAAGCCTTCTCAGATGATGTGGGCCTTGTACATATCTCCTCCAAACGGATGAACTGCCAGGGACCCTTAGAGCTTTTCTTGCTCCTCTCTCATTTGTAAGAGAAAGTGGGGTAGAAACACAGACTTAGACTTTGGTTCTTTACTACTGTGATCACTTGACTTTATGACAGAACCAGGAACCATGGTTCTTGGGAACAATTTCCCTCACATAGACTATCTTCTGTCCTTTACTAGGTTTGAAAAAGAGCTCCTTTCTAAGTCAGGAGCAAAATATTTTCTAGATCACAAACTCTTACATGGCAACTCTGAGAAAAAAAAAATCTGTATCCTTTGACCTTCTAGCTAAGCATGAAACTAAGGACATGCCAGTAATGTATCCCAGTGGCAACACTTGATTTTCATTCATGTGTCTTAGTAGCCTAGTCCTTACATGGATCATCAGAACATCTCTCTGGAGTATTTACTGTAAAGAAAAAAGTCTATACTGCCCATAGCCAAACTTCAGTAGTATTTAAAGCTGACATAGCAGAGGTAATAAGAAAGAGAATATTGATTTTTATGTATGTAAATAGAGCATAGCTGAGTTGACAATGTCTCTTTAAGTAATTGAAAAAAACAGCCTCAGCTGACAGTAGTTCATGAGATAATGAGGCTGGTACTGGAGGAATGTGAATAATTAGAGAGTGGGATTCTTGCTACGTGGAATTGACCCTTGAGGGCTCAGAGAAAGAAGGATTTGTGGCTGCTCTGAAATGCTAGTGGTCTGGTCCAGCATTCCTCTTGTCAATATGAACCTTGTGTTTTTATTGGAAACACGTGTCAAAATAAAACAGCATTTGTGGCTGCTGCTGAGAGAAGGTGGGCAAGTCCAGAGACAGCAAACCTGTTTTTATGTTTGTTGCCAAAAATACCATTCCACTGCTGCTCATCACACTCTAATGGATGGACAGATGATAAGTGTTCTCATAATAAAGCAATTCTTGCTATACCTGTATGTACAGATAGAAAAATATCATACAGTAGTGATTCTGACACTTGCCTCCTTGACAAAAAAAAA
>VXBA01004485.1:915931-965519 GCA_013399895.1 Serilophus lunatus | reverse complement strand
AAAAAAAAAAAAAGAAAATTAGAGAAATCAGGGTGACTATGGCATCTTGCTATTTTTTGATGAAGACTGGATTGAGAACTTACATCAGAGTACTTCCTTGGAGAAAAGCTGTTGCAGCAAGTGACTACTTATCTTTCTTGGACAGGCAGAGGAGCATTCAGTGAAGACCTGCCAGTCATATGTAACAGTTCACTCCCTATGGGCTACCAAAACATTTTGAAAACTTCGTAAATTTTGAGTATTGGATCCGTTACCTGCATTACAGAAAACTCAAAGTAAAGAGGTGAGAGACCTAGTAGTTGGTGTTTACATTAAAAAGTCTTTGGTTTGTTACTTTTCTTTTTTTCCCCTACTTTTTTCTTGATGAAAAATTATTTTTTGGGGCTGATGTTAAACATCTATCTCTTCCTCTGCACTCCCATCCCATCTCCTGAGATGGTTTTATTTCAAGAGTGAATTAAATGGTTTGGGGAGATAAAGAACCCAATTTGTAATGCGCTTTAGGGGCTTTCAGAATGAAAGGCAGGGATTGAAGTAGAGTATTTGGATATTAGTGTCTCCATATTTCTTTCCCTTGATCTACCTGTCCCATAATGTTGTCAGATCTTCATGGTCGAGATTTGAGGCAATAATGGTGAAAGCAGGAACATGTGAGCCCTATTTAAGCTCAGCTCCATCACATTTCTGGAGTGAATCTAAGCCTAATTGAAAAGGCAAGTGGATTGCTCTGGCAAAAGAAAACATGGCTGTCATAGGCTTTACCAAGTTCAGTTAAACTGGGTAGAACGTGCTCTGGCATCTTTGTTTAGTTTCCATTTAAAATATTAAATTAAAGATATATTTCATCTGTTGTAGGTTTTAAGGATGGTTTACAAACAAAAACCCCAAACAAACAAAAAAGAGAGAACTTTACAGCATTCCAAGGACTGGCCCTTGTGATGCTGGGAAATAAGTCTCCCCTCAACTTATATCACTTAACACTTTATGGAGGCTGTCTTACACACCACCGTATGTGCAGCCTGGATATTTGTCACGATTCCTCATTGTGCCCATGATCTCTTCTTATGTATTTCCTATTGCTCTTGAATGGTTCAGGAAAAAGAAACTGTTTACCCCAAAGTTCCAAAGAATTAGAGCCAAACTTTGGATTGGAGGCCCTTGGAGGTGAGATGAGAGGAGCACCACTTCTTCCCTGCTGCCACAAGCACAAGTAGCTTTGAGACACTCTCTTTGGGAGGTCAAAATGTCCCAAAGCTTTCAGACACAGCTCAGTCTGTTTCTATCTTTCAAGATCTTTTTCAATCATCACTGTTATTTTACACATTTTGGGGGGGGGTGTGGGTGGGGGAAGGCGAAGTATCCATTTTCAGTTTAGAAATTGTAGATTACTTTTCTATAGTTGATATTCCTTTTTGTTAGTTTCAACCACCATGTGATTATTGTCATGTGCCCTTCAGAATAGAGTTTATGGCAAAGTTTCTCCTTCAGTAACAGTATGTAATTCCCTTATTAATTAATAGCAAAAGCTCAATTTATTCTTTAATGGAACATCACAAATAGATAAACATCCTAGAAATCTAAATCCACTTGTTATGGTCTTTCGATCAGGTGCTTTGGTTTTATTTGTGTTGGATGCATTTTAGTGTCCCCATCGCTTACTGAGCAAAGGCTCTGCTATGAATTAAGAACATTTTAGGAAAGGTAAAAATAAAATATTTTGGAGAACCTCAAATTGAAGAAAGATAGTACTCAGTCAGCTCTGGATGGCTCCTTTTGAAGACCTCATCTATCACTGGGGAATTGGCACAGGCAGCCCTTGGATTACACTGGAATTGTAAGCACACTCTTCTCACAGCAGTGGCACAATTGTTTTGAAACTAGGCAGATCTTCTGTGTTTACTATTTGGCAGGTTCTGTGTTTTTGGCTGGCAGCCACCCCGAAATGTGTTTAGTTTTAATTGACAGCCATGGTCAACACTGCAGATCCCAGGTAGGTACTGCTAATCCTGACATGGCAAGGCAGAAACAGCCAGCAGGCTTGTGTTCCAGCTGGCCGGAGATTCAAGTCTTCGCGCAACAAAGTCATTGTGCCTCTAGACAGTTCTTAACCTCAGGAGCTCACCCTCCACTCTCATCTCCGCCTCAGCAACCCTTTGTGAGAGGCCCACAGCCATGGGAGCTGTAAGATGTTGCAAACAAAACGATTCTGTGATCAGCCATGAACAGGAATGCCACTTACCAGAGCAGGTGGCTCCAAGCCCTGTCCAACTGACCTTGAACACTTCCAGGGATAAGGCATTCACAGCTTCTCTGGGCAACCTATGCCAATACCTCAACACCCCCACAGTAAGGAATTTCTTCCTAATACCTAATCTAAACCTACCTTTTTTTCAATTTAAAGCCATTCCCTCTCGTTCTGTCACTACATATCCTGGTCCAAAGTCCCTCTCCTTCTTATGTTGAGGTCCCTGAGCTGGGCACAGTACTCCAGATGGGGTGTCACAAGATTTAGAGGGGGAGAAACCCTCTTTTCATCCTCCAATGGGAAGCCAGGTGCTAATGTCCTTGCATAAGAGATCTTCTTATACTAAAAACACGCCCCATGTTGTATTTTCTTGGATTTGAGACTTGAAAGGCAGAACAATTATACACAGACCTGTAGTTCCAAAAGTGCGCATGGTTAGATTTATGTAAGACACAGTTTGTAATGGTTTAGATTTAACCTCCTAGTCCATGTGAGAGAGCAACGATTTCTGTGAACCACAGAAATGTTAGTTTCAGTTGGCATGAAATTCCACAGAATAATATTTGTGACTATCTCTCAGTCTGTCTCTCTACCTATCAGTTGCACTCATATGCTTTATTATTAGTGATACATTCCTTCTTGTGTTATTGCCATCCTTATAAGATAATTTCTCAAGGAATTCTTTAACTTCCCCCTTAAGTGACTTGTATTTCAAGTAGCTGCTCACCACAGCTCTGTGGCAAAGGGACTTTTTTTTAGAGAGGAAAGGTTGCAGCTGGGTACTGTGACAACACGTCTCTCATCAGCATTTAGCATCAGCATCCTTATTTACATCTTATGTCTCTGACAGGGAAGAATCAATAGCATCAAGTCAGATACGACCAAAAGAGGACAATGAAAATACAGATTTAGAGCAAAGGAAATCTGGTGTGTCACCTGGGAGCACATGGGATGATTGTTCCATTCCTTTGTTGTGGGATTCCCTGTGAGAAGGTAACCCAACTCTGACACTGTCAGTGACAGCTTCAAAATATGACTTCAGTGAATCAAGGCATTCCCCACTTACTGTGGTACCTCTGCAGAGAGACATCTTCAGAACAGCATAGCATTTATAAATTTGCATTTTTTCTGGAAGCTGTTTTTTTCAGTCTGCAAGAAGTTAAAGAATATTCCCCAGCTTCTCATTTTTAGTGGACCTGTGAGATTGAGGTGGAGACCTGGCTGTTCCAAACTTTCCAAAAGGCATTTTGAATAGTAGAGTAGCCCTATTTTCTCCTTCAGCAGCTCTTTAAACTGTGCAGTACTTGTTCATCAGCCTCAGACTTTGATT
The DNA here is from genome assembly GCA_013399895.1 of Serilophus lunatus. Taxonomy (NCBI): domain Eukaryota; kingdom Metazoa; phylum Chordata; class Aves; order Passeriformes; family Eurylaimidae; genus Serilophus; species Serilophus lunatus. Next base: position 961,944 of record VXBA01004485.1, on the reverse strand, counting down.
TGGCACTGCTATGTTGTGCAGATGTAGCAATCGCATTTGCTTGCCTGGAACTAATTAAAAATGGAATATTTTAGATCAGTCATGGTGAGTGTGGCCAGATTTACAGGGAGAATATAAGAGCACTTAAGGAGCAGAGTGATCTAGCCTTTTTAAAATATTCTTCTTTCAACATTGGTACATTACCTGTAGGCCAACTGGGTAGGACCTTTACAGCATTGTCTTTATGCACTCTCTGGCTTGTTAAAGGGGAGCTTTTAGAGGACACCAGCATTTCATGGTTTGCTACAATGCAGATGCATGCAGAATCATTGCTAAAGTCTGCCTGGCAAGGCATTGCTTTTTTTTTCTATCCTTCTTTTTAAGAGGGCACGGTTGCCAAGCTTGTCCATGAGTTTAACAGGAGATAACGAGTTAAAGGCTGTGAGGAATAGAAAAATCTGAAGATCTAAACAAAAAACAGATGAGGAGATAGATGTGGCTCTAGCCTTGTACAACCATATATCTGACATCTGCACAGAATGGGGTAGGGTCATCATAGGTAATACTGTTACCTAAAGCTTGGAGGCTGCAATGATTTCCAAGAGCCTTTCCAATCCATGAACTTGGTGTATGAGTGACTGAAGAGAGAGCTTGCCCACAAACAGCAGTGCAGGGCCTTTGGGGAGGAAAGATTATCCACAGAGCAATTATATAGTGGGCCACCATAATTTTCTTCTTGCTCAGCTCAACATTTTCTGGGCTTTGCTGCTCCTGGCTGCCAGTTCTGCACCTGCTCTGTGCTGAGTCAAGCTTAGAAACAAAGCAAAAAACCTGGGGCCTCTCCCATGATGTAGTCAGGACTTATTATGGATCAGTGATTTTTTCCTTTGCACCTCACCAACAGCTCTCTCTGGCTGTGGCTGGCAACTACTGTGCCACACTAGTCACACAAGAGTTACACCAGTCAGCACAGTCTGGTGGGGACATTGGGTTCCTGTCACCACTGCTTTGCATCACCTGGTGGTCTCCTGGGCAGCACCAGGCTGCAAGTGCCTTGAATCAGGATCTCTTCTCGACTGCAGACTTTAATGGGCTGTTTGAGCAGATCCTTGTGGGACTAATTCAGAGCAAACAAATTAGTAATCTGGGTGCTCTGGATGCTGCTACTAGAGAAGGGAAAACTTATCTGTGGGTTATCATTCAGATGTGATATTTCTTGTAGATGTTCAAGTGGCAAAGCCTGTTGCTGGTTTGTATATATGAAGGTGAATTTTTAGTCCTGGTTTTTGATTTGCAAAATCGAAGGTTTTTGATTTGCAAATCCCAAGATAAGCAGATAAGTGGGTATCATATAATTTTTTTTAAAAATTATTTTAGTTCTGAAAGACCTTTAAAATTAATTTGTAGACAAACTGGTAAAGTATTGAATGCAGGTTGAGCCACTACCATCAGGAAGTGGTTGCTGGGTGTTGCACCCAGCTTTTCACTCCAAGGGATGCACTGTCACCAAAAGGCCCTGAGTGGTTCTGCAGTGGGTATGAAGCAAATGTCTCAGTTTATCAGCTTCCTCCCCCACACCCCGCCAAAAGGATAAATAAATAAAAAATCAACTTTTCTTAAACATGGCTTGGCTTGCAGTCTCCACAAGGGTATCTGTGCAGCATGGCTTATATTACCATTAAAATGATTTAATTGGAGACTTTGCTCAGCAGCAGTGTAGGTGACATGTTCCCTGGCTGCAGTGTATACAAACAGATTGTTGCAAGGCCTTGAATAAATATTTTGTAAGTCTAGCTCTGAAGCAATTTACATCAAGCAGCATTTATTGCAGGGTGCCAACTAGTTCTTGTGTTTTCCTGACAGAGCAGACAGTGTTTTCCATCAAATCTGTTGGGTGAAAACACAAAACCTATTAATAATGTGGCAGGAACCTGACTGAATGCAATATTTATGGCTTATGCATGTGAAAGTCTCATATAGGGTTTGTTTATGAAGACGAGATTAATTCTGCTGTTTATTTCTTTGAAATAAGAGAACGAAAATAATTTTCAACACTTTTCTCACAGGTACACCTACCCACACACTTTCATTTCTCTTGTAAGATGAAAGGTTGATGCTTTTTCTCAGAACCAGCTGAATGCAGAGCTTGTCAAAGTTGGTCTATCCACTGATTTCGAGAAGGTCAGTGCATTGTAGTAAAGAATTAGACCAAAGCATTCAAAATTTAGTAAAAGGAACAAATTCCCAGGGCCCTTAAATTTTTCTTCTGTGTTACTATGGTGAAGTCTCAAGTTCATCCTTTGATTTAAGTGACGAGTTGAAACAGTGTTGAAACAGAGCAGAACCAGGTCTTGGCCGGCGCGTCAGTCGTGAGGTGGTGAGTTGTGTGCCAAGCACCTCAAAACTGAACCTCTTCCAAACCCCAAGTCTGCAGAATAGAGATGGAAATTTCGTGAAGTGAGGCTTCAGTTGGAGTATCCTTGTTCCTTTTTGCTTTCACACAAATTAGCAGAGTTCTAAAAACAGCCTCAAAAGCTCATTTCTACTGGCAGGGCCACTATTGATCGTGTCCAGAAAGAGAAATGGAAAGACACGACAGAACTGGCAACATTCCTGAGCCATGGAGTTTGGATCTAAACCTCAATCCAAACTTTGCTAAAAGACAGGAGAGGTTTTTTGTATCTGGAGGTTTGATTTAATCTCTTGTACTTGCATGGAAAATTCATAGTGCGGGAGTACAGTGTTTCCTCAGTGGGTAAGATCTATTGGATTTGGTGAAAACTTTTAACCTGAGAAGAGAGTGGCCTAAGCAGCATCAGCAGCATCTGCAAGGGGGAAGGGTCTCCAGCTATAGAACTAGGAAAGCAAAGATTATTTTAGCATTCCTAAACATGGCCCCGTTCAAATAACTCATCTAACTTTTTTTGCAGAACGTCTTTTTTTTTGTTGTTTTTTTTTTTTTTCTTTTTTTTGTCAGCTGAATCAGGTATAGTATTTACAACCTGGTTCAAAAATTGACTCATAAATGGAATGTTTAATCAGCATGAAGATACTGGTCACAGCTTGATTAATATTTGTCTGTAGTTTTTTTAATGAATTGCAACTCATTAAAGTAATTAAACTCATTGATTTCAACCAGATATTTGCACCTGGAAGTAATTTATTATCATTGATTGTTGGAGGGGGACTCTCCATCAAGCACTGTAGTGATAAGACAAGGAGTAATGGGTTCAAACTGCAAGAGTGGAAATTTAAGTTAGATATACAGAAGAAATTCTTTACTGTGAGAGTGGTGAGGCCCTGGAACAAATTGCCCAGAGAAGTTGGGGCTGCCCATCCCTGAAGGTGTTCAAGGCCAATTTGGATGGGGCATTGAGCAACCTGGTCTAGTGGAAGTTGTCCCTGCCCAGGATAAAGGGGTTGCAACAAGACGATCTTGAAGTTCTCTTCCAACTCAAACTATTCTGTGATTCCATGATTTACTATTCATTGTTTTTCGTTTTAAGTTCTTCTGTCTCTCCAGTTAAAAAGCAGAAATATTAGCATGTGATTGAGCCAGCCAGTATCATCATTATTATTATTAAAATCAACTAACAAAATATCATACTGTACAATTTGCAAAAAGACAACAGATTTGCAATTTCTTATCCAAACTGTAGGGCAAATATGTTCCAGTAATGAGTGGCTTAGCAGAAAGCAGGAGACCACAAATAAAATCAATATTATTATAAATATTACTTGCCACAAGTAATTTGAAAAGTTCTGTTTTCATCCAAAACATTTGTTTTAAATTTTATGTTGACATAATCTGGAAATAATTATGATAGACTATTTTTGAATTAGTAGTACACAAAGGACTTTCTTCTTTATGTCTTTTTTTACATCCAGTTTCTGGTTTCTGACGTACTAAAATAGACTTGGATAAGGATCCATATATGAGTTTGTATGCATGTAGCCACTTTTATTTATTTATTTTCTGGTTTGGACTATGGAATTGTGTTCTTTGGGAAGCAGGTGGTTTCCAGCATTTGCAGAGATCTCCATGTTAAATGGGTTATGTTTTGTATTGCAGGAAAGTATTGCTACATGTATTTTCATGACATTCCTTTCATGCATCTTTTTGGGGTTGTTTCCAAAATGCTATGAAAAAAAGTGATTTGCTTTCAGAAAGGAATTGCTCAGCTAAAAATAATGAATATGTTATAGCTAATGTGGAAACTCAATATGTCAGAGGTGATGTGGAAAACTTTGGAGCAGACTGAGTTGAAAGGATAAATGATCCCAAGAAGGTATCAAATGAAGCTGTGTCAGAAAGTCCAACTTTTACCAGTGTCAGGACAGTTTGGAAACCACAGATGAAAGGCCCCTGCTTCTTGTAAAGGGTTTAGGAGAACTAGGAGACATTCTGCTGGCTTTGACGAATGAGTCAGTTGGTGCTTGGCCAGCCTACACTCACACTGACCATTTCTGGGCAAAGGATACAAATGTAAGTGGTGCTCCAAGTCCTGTACCCCATTATGGGATGGCCAAGTGTGCCATGGAGGCCTATGCAAGCAGGGAATACTTGCAGTTTCAGAAGAAAACACACACTCATGTGCAGTATGAGTGTTTTGTGTGATCTCCTCTACAGGCTGTAGTAGTATTGCAGATCTAGGTGGGGACTGAAGTTTCCTAATTGTTCTACCAGGAAGCCTGGATAAAAATGCAAATCAAGAGTTGCAGTTTCAGCAGAGCCCTTTATGGCTGATTGACACTCCTGGGAGACACATGCCCTGTCCCCATCAGCACACAGTATCTGTACCACAGGCTGTACCATGGCTGTATGCACTGTCATCTGTGTCTGTTTTCCTGGTTTTACCACCAAATAATCACATTGGCTAAAGGCTGACAGATAGTTCTGATAGGTGTCATCTCTGATTTTGAGAGCATCTATCTTACCAGATCAGTCTGATCAGTTCTCCAGTTTGACTACCAAAATGAAAATTAAACATCCTACCTACCAGGAAAACTAATTTGAAAATACATTTTAACCCTAAAGCCATCTTTTACCTACAAACTTAATTGTGTTCCTTTAAGAAGATATAATTAAGTATCATCATGGCAGATCATCAGTTTTAACAAAGCATCTCTACAGCAGACAGACATCACTACTAATACAATTCTTGGAGGTGCAGGCAGGAAAATAAATGGGTTGTCATTGGGACACCATTAATATAATGAACATTTGACATGTAGACTCTTTTGTTTCAGATGACGCAGGCACAGATGAGTAGGAAAAATTGTTAATAAGAACTGAGTACAGGACATTGCAGACTGTATCTGTCTTAGGAAATGTTATTTGCTGCCAACACATCACAGTAAAGAAAGTCTGTTCTACCTGGGAATAGATAAGAAAAATAAAGTGAAGAGACACTTCCAGGTATGTCCTGGGAAACTCTGCTGAATAATGCAGTTTGAATCTCTGACTTGTTTTATTGCATCTTGGTAGCTACTTTGATTTCAGGCAGGAAATTGGTAGCTTGCCTTCTTTTATTTCCATTTACCACTACAGCAAAATTGAACCTCTGATTTCTGGAACTACACCATCTCCAAGAGAAATCAGTAGCTAACATTGTCATTCAGACAAATACAAAGCAGAGCTGGTTCAAGTTTTGCAAAGCCTACGGGGAAATTTTGACATGCAGAAGTGAATACCCAAATACCCTCAGCTGCCTTAGGGATTTCCGGCAGTGTCTGCAGGATGAAGGGGAAAAATTCCAGGGTTGAAAACAGCTGAAAATATTCTATGACAGTGTTCCAGCTCAGCACTCATTTGTCTCACTTGTCTTACATGGATTTAAGCATGTGTTTATTGTTAAGGGTAGATGTTTAATCCAACAATGACCCACTGCTTTTTCCAAGCAGGACCATAGCTCCTTTTTTGATTCATAAATTCTTTGAGAAGTGAACCTAGACTCTTTCAAGTGTTTTCTCTCAATATTCATTAACGAGTTTGGACAATGTGCACTCTTTGAATCAGTTGTTTCCTATTCAATTCACATGATAAGTGAACTAAACCACACAATATAATTCCTTTTCCCAGTTTTAGATGACTGAAACACAATGAAGGAGAAAATTTTCACTTTCTTTACTTGGAAGAGTTTTGAATGAACAGCTGCTCATGTCAAAGGGATTAGCAAAGGGGTTTATCAACATACTCACACAGATACCCACTTGTCAGAATATGTGTGAGCTAGAAACCCACAAGTCAGAGCAAAGTAAAAGAAGCAACTCCACGAGGAAGTATCTTTATGCAACTAGAGCAGCTTGAAGCACCATGCACACCCCAAGCTGATTAGGAGGCATAAATAACCCTCCTCACAGAAAGCATTTGGCTGAAAAAAGCATGGTTGACAAGAGTAAAAATTCACACAGAATGTGAAAGTGATACAGGACCAAAAGCTCAGATAAATATCCTTAGATGCTAATGTGGATGCTCTCCAAAGTTATCCAAGCCATCTGGGCTCAGCTTATTTGTCCTGTAGTGTCATAAGAAATGGTTTTATCACAAGGCTGTTGTTGCTTGGTGTTTTTTGACAGACAGGATATACAATCCAATGAGCCTTTCTTGCTGGAATTCATAATTTTTGCTAGGAGAGACAATGAGGAAGTGCAGAGGCAGAACTAGAAAGAGTGCTGGGATTGGGATGAGGGGGGAAGAAGGGACATTGAGAAGGGAAGTTAATCAAGTTCTCTAATTCCACAGAAACACACTAATTTTGAAAGGTATCAGCACCTGCAGGGATGGGATGCTGTGCCAGGCAGCAGCAAGATGTGCTTCTGGCAGAGCAGCTCACCTACCAACTCAGTGGTCCAGCCCAGGTAATAATGTTTTCTTGTGAGTGCAGCAGGATGAGAAACTGTTGCTGCAAATCCAGCACTAAAGAGAATTTTCTACGTCAGGATCCCAAATCAGTAACATTAATCTTGATGCTGTTGTTGTTTCCCAGTGTATCTGGCGTCTTGAAAAGGCTCGTTTTCTTTTTAATTATTGTTTATGTTGTTATTTTGCAGGGCTCTAATCATGCACTGGACTGCCTCCTAGCCTATCTGGCATCACCTTTTTGGTCCAGGGTGATGGCAGCAGCAATTGCTTCTGGTGACAGATTCATCTGTGTATGATTGTATTGTTTTCCTACAGCATCAGCAAATGGAGGATCCTTTGTGTGCAAGGGCAAGGCTGTGTACACATGTGTGTGAGTGAACTCTTCAAAAGCAAAGAACTCACTCTTAGAAAGCCAAATTCCAAGCAAGAAACCAGCTCAGCAGCTGTGAAAGCTGTCTCTGTGTTTCATTGTTGATAAAAGTACAACCCACAGCGATTCAAACCGCAGGATGTGGTGGGAAACCAAGAAGAGTGGGGGAGAAAGGGGAAAAGAACCAACCTTCTCAGGATGAGGAGTTCAAACATGCCAGATTTCTCTGGCAAAGACACTGTTGTCATGAGCTTTGCAGACATTCTGTGTTTGAGTCCCTTTTTACTTTTCATTGCCTCTGAGCATGAAGACTTTGAAAACAGCATCACAAAGTGTTTCAGATTGCAAAACTGAATAGTGAGTGCCATCAGCAGCATCTCCTTCATATGCTGCAGGTTGACAGTGCAGGCAGGAATGTGTCACCTGAGGGCTGTCAGCAATCTGTCATTAATGTGCATCTTTTCAGTGTGTCATAAACATTGAAGATCATTTTCTTCCATATCAGCCCTGTTTAAACTCTCCTGGGAATGCAGAACGTAGCCACGAGACGGACAGGGACTTGGCACTGAGAAAGGGAAAGGGGGAATCTAGTCTGGAAGCTGAATACTGAAAGTAGGCATTGATTTACTATCAGAGAGGTGACGTGTTCAAATTTGCTACACTGTTTTAGAGTGGACGGCATTTACTCAGTTACAGGGACTACCAGGAGTGCTGTGTTCAGATGAAATAATGCTTCAGGATTTGTTCTGAGTCCCTGGATTTCATCCACCAGCTCCAGTCATCTGGTTCAGGCACAGCTAATGCAGAAAGAGTGATTTGAAGCTTGGTGGCCTCAGTGTTTCTCCTGTGATACTGTCAGATATTTAGCTACAAGAGCACATGCTCAGGCATGAAAAAGAAACTAAACTATCCTATTTCAGGTAGTACTTAACTAGCAGAACAGGTCTTTTTTCTACTGGACATATGTATCCTTGACTTGAAGTGGAAGAGGAGTGCAGCTATGGATGTTTGGAGAGCAGAATGATACAGGGAATGAAGAAAATAAGAAACAGAGCAAATTTGAATGAAGGCCATATGGGCTGGTCTCTAGCATTCACTGATAGGAATATTACAGGATCTCCTGTAAGGTCCCTGAGGGAAGATTTGCCTCTGAGAACTGCACATTGTGTCCTTTTGACCTCCAAAGAGGCTACATAAGTCGTGAGCTCTGAGTGTCTGGAAAGGACTAGCTACAGGAATAATTGCAGTGATGCTACCAAGGTACCTCAGCAGGCACTGACACCTACCTGTGCCTTGTGCTGTGGTGTTTGGGCTCTGTTGGTTGGTCATTCAGAGATGCTAACTGCAATCAGAGTGTATCACGTGCAGCTCCTCTGGGTACCGCTCATGGTGGTCATGGGGGGAAGCCACAGCCTTGGCATAAACAGCAACATGAACTACCTATTTGCCCCTTTTTCTTTGGGCTCAGCTCTGAAGCAGCATGATTCAAAATTACCTGAAAAATATTCATTTTAATATGCAATCTTAAAATTTTCTTATACAGATACACTTACGTATGTGTGTGTGGATTCAACACACATATAAAGTAAATGTGTTTGTTTATCAGTGCATTTCCTGACTGTGTCTGGTTCTTCAATAGCTCTGTATCTTTATCTCCACAAATAAATGTCACTATTAGATCTGATCTCAAATTATATTCTGAAGATCAATAACCCCCTGAATATTTCTGGGTGTCTTTAATTAGAATAAAACCAAACAAAGCAACCAAAAGAAAACAAAGGGATTGATGGAGTCTTGTACCCACTTGGTGACTAGGAGAACTGGGTCAATTAGTCATTACAAACATTGCATAATTTTAGACCTGTCCAAATTCTCTCAGTATCCTGTAACTATTTTTTATACTTATTTTTTGTGAGTATTTGTATTCTTTGAAATTTTGGATACATACTTCATATAAACATGATTAAACACACTGGTAGCAAAGTAGTGTTTAGCTGAACTCAGGGCTGTTAAAGGTGTTTGTGTGACACTCAGAATGCTTATACCTGGACAGCTGAAAACACCATAAAACAGAGGGTGAAAAATTAGAGATTCTTAGGTGTGCACACAGGCACTTTCCTAAATTGTTGAAAGGATTCAAGAGAGGACAAGATGACACAGCTTTATTTTAGTATAAAGGAATGGGTGTTCTTAATATCTCACAATTCTTTCCAGATTATGATGAAGTTATAGTTCACATTTAATGGCATATTCTGTGTTCAAAGTTATTTTACCTTTTCTCATTTTTTTTTCTGATAATTTTCATAAGAACAAAGAAATCCCTTGCTGTAATGCTACAGTCTTGAGGGTGAACCACATCTATTTAAGTCCAGCACAGAAGCAAATCAAATCTGTGTTTTAGACAAAGAAGCAAAATCAGAAAAAAATTGGATGGAGAGGAAGAATTTGACTTCTGATGGATCTCTTCAGAAAGTACCATGACATCTTCAAGAAGGCAGCAGGATCAGAGTTACTATTGCTTGTGAATTGCCTGAACTGCATGAGTGAGCTTTAAGGAGGGCAGTAATGAAGGAATAAAACAGCTTACAAGGTACATCAGCCCTGGAAAATAGAAGCATTTCACAAACGGTTTCATCTTCTTTGACTGGTGATACCCAACAGTGATGTACAATTAATTTTTGTTGTATTTTATTTTCTTGTATCTGAAACACAAAGCCTTCACTTTAAACCTGGTTAAAGAGTAAAACAAGAGGATGCAGCAATTTCTAAACCAGCCATTAGCTCAGCAGCAGGGTTTTCTCAGGCTGTTGTGATAGAGTAAAAAAAAAAAATGAAAAAAGAGAATAGTTTAAACTTTTGCCTAAGGGGTTGGAAACCTATTTTTCAGGCTGTTTAACTTTTGTCATTCTCAGTGCATCTGTTCAAATTAGCTTCAGACAGTGAAATAAATAGGAAATATGGCCCAAGGACCCTTGGTTTTCTCAGAAGAGACTTAGAAAGAAGTGGAGGAAAAGAAGAAGGAAGTCTGATTCATGAAGGCCTGCTGTGTCTTTTTGCTGACATGAAATCAAACCTGACCAAGAATGAGCTCATTCAATCACCACAAACACTCCAGCTTACAAGAAAACACCGAATGTGATGATTCTGGATGGAAAGTCCAAGACAAGATGTGGTGTGAACTTCCCCAGGTTTGAACTCAAAAGTTTCAACAAAGGAAAAAGAATGACAAGAAAATCTGGGAAATGGGGTTGGGGGTGAGAAGGGAAGAAATTGCTCACAGTACAAAATGGCAAAGCAGACAAGATATCTGCTGCAATAGATGTGCTAACTGGGCACATCTGAGCATTGTGAATCACACATTGAGATCTTGGTATCTCTTCATGTTAAAAGACATTACTGTTTATTCTAGAGAGCTAAATGAAGGGGAAGTTTGGACACTCTCACATCTTAATTCCAACTCAATAGAGTGACTCTTCTCAGGCAGAATTTGAGCAATTCTGTTCTAATAAGCCCTGCTCATGATAAAGTCCTGGGTACTTGGTTCCTCTTCCCTCAGAGTACTACCAGATGATGGAAGCACCTTCGTTTACAGACTCTTTTTGAACCAGTCTCCTCTCTACTCACTTTCACAAGAAAACTCTTCATCATTGCAATGATGTGAAATATTTGTATGTCAGTGATATGACACATAAATATGCTCACAGCAAGATGCAATAGCATCTCCTCACCTTTGTATGGCTTCCTTCACCTCCTGATTTCCATGGTTTGATTCCTCGTGGTTTGGAAAAGCCTCTTCAGTCTCTGTGCCTGCAGTAGGTAAGAAGCTCAGGATAACTCTGGCCTCTCACAGGTGGTGGTGATTCTGGCATAGGTGTCCTACCAATCCCAACCAATCACCTGACCGACCACCTACCTGCCTGAAAATGAGCAAAGACCAGGACCATCCAGGCTGGGATATCCCCAGAATTATTCCTGTCTTTCCTCCCTGGATCTTCTGTCCCTGCTGGCAGTGTGGTCCCAAGGCTTCTGGAACAGTGACTACATTTTTCCCTATCTTTGTAACATCCTTTCTGAGTGTTTGTCAATAACTGCCCAGTAGGGTAAAGGACCCATTTATGGCATAGATGAACTCATGCAAAGAATAAACTACAAATTGATATGGTGGTTAAGGAGGATAATAGCTGATGCCAGCTCTTTGCAAGAACAAGTTGACATCAGTCTGTTTCCATTTTTACTCCCAGTAGTTTACATCTTTCTCTCAGTCGCATTCTTCCCTAAATGGTACAGAGTGTTTAATTCACCTGATGTTCCTCTGTATCCCCTGTGTGCATGAATCAGGCTGTTATCAACCAGAGGAGCTTATCTCTTCTCCTTTATTGTATCTGGAGTTGGTAATACATCCATTACTCTTATATCCCAGAAAACAATTAACAGATGTTTGTGTTCATATAAGAATCACTTTGTCTTGGTTAAATGTCTGTTCTCCCACAGCACAAAGCCTTGCACAGCACAGCTCTGGTCCAGAGTCCTTCTTGACCATGTAGAACATCCTCTAGATCAAGAAGGAAAGGTATTCCTCCTCTAAGCAACTTCACTACAAAAAAAAAAAGTCACAAACTTATATTGCTATTTTTGATGATTTTTGTCTAACACTTAAATTCAAAAAAGTCTAAAATCAGCATGAAAATACACAGACAAAAGAGACTTAATCCTATTTTTCTCTAATTTGCACCTCTAGAATATTTTGTGAGAAATAAAATGCACTTCACAGCTCTCTCTGGCATGCCCTATAATTACAATCAACATTTCTATGTATCATAATGATGATGATGATGATAATGGTGGGCACTGTTTCCCACCTTTTTGCTGCAGAAAAAAAGCTGACTGCAACAGGAACTGTGAGTTAGATTTATTCCTCCATTTATTCCTCCCCTGTCTCAGAGGTAAAATAGGTCAATATTCTATTAGAGTCCAAATATTATTAACTCACTATCCTCATATATTTTCATATTCAAGTGAAAAAGCCCCATGAAAATCAAAATTGAACTTCAAAAAAATTACTCATTTCAGGTGTAATTTTTAAAGTTTTCTCAATCCATATTTTCTATTTTTTTTTTCTCCAGGGTTTCTTTGTATGTGCACTTTGCCTTCTCAGCAGAAAGAAAAAGGAAAACAAAAACTGAGGACTGAAAATGGAAGGAAACTAAGCAAATCTTGGTGCTTCTGCTTCTTTGCATTGTGGGAAAAAAATGCACAATGTCTTTCCCAAAACAAAATAAAGACTGATATTAATATTTATTGCAATATGTGACCCTTTTTGACAGATGTGTGTTTCCTGGAGTTGTGTTGGAAGCCATGTAATCCAACATCTAAGCCCTATCTTTGGGACAAATTGCCAGTGTGAGGACAGTTTCTGGGTAGAGCAAACCTCTTACTAGGCAGCCACTTATATTAAAGCAGAACTACTATAAATGTCCTGTCCATTTATTGGGGTGACTGTAACAGGGAGCATCTGTGGGTTTCTGCCGTGTTCTCCAACAGGAGAGAAACTGCAGTGAAGGAAAGAAAGTCTCCTGTCTGTGTCCACGGTTAAGGCAATCTGTAGGAAAGAATGAAAAAGACACTTAAAAATTAGTATCCCATTTCAGCAAGGTCTAAATCATTATATGCAACATTTTGGATAATTCAGTATGTTTCTTGAGCTTATTCATGCCTCTCATTTCTTTCTCTCCTGTACCCGAAGCTATAGATCTACTATTCCTCCTGGTGCCTGTAGGATGAATAAGGTGTAGGTATATTTGAGGTCCAGTACTGGAGAAATGCTGGTGTGAAACTGGGCTGAGTAGACACATCACTTACTGGGTGTTACGTGTTTCCAGATCACTGCAAAGAACTTGGGCTGGGGATAAGTAGCACATAGTGAAAAATCCACAAGAAACACAACAACATTTTTGATGATACGATTGGACTTTGGTGTTAATGGCCAAGGCAATGGAAGGAACAGGAAAAAAAGCAGTCCTTTTCAAAGAGCAGCTTTCCTTCTGTCCTCAGCCTTAGTATGGAAATATATTGCTCCTCACTGGAAAATAAAGCTGTGAATTCACTATTAAAAATGGGACCAATCAATGCCTTTGCCTTTTGATTTAAACGTGAGAACAGAATTTTTAGGATTAAGCATATTAATTATTCCACTGATACATGATACTTATTATCAAGGGTCAACTATTTGAAAGCAGTCTCCATTTCCTTTTACTTACAATCTTCTACAGAAACAATTAATTATAAAGACAAACTAGAGGCAAGAGAGAAAATGAACAGCTGGAGTAGGTAGCAGAGAGGAGCGTGAGGAAATTAAATGGAAAAATACACATAGCCACATCTGCTTTAGAGGTAATAAGGAGAAAAGTATGAACTTGAGTTCTTTGAATATATTCTTGTTGACAGGATCCTGGAAATTTTATTCACCATTATTTCTTTCTCCAAAGTATCCATTCTTGCTTGAACTCTCAATATTTCATATAATTTATATCCTAGAGAATTTTCATTCCCTGCCCTTTCTCCAGATGTGTGAGATGAGAGCAAAAATATCTAGATTTTATAAAAACGGAATGAAAACTCCAAATCCATAACAAATCCATAACAAATATAATTGATACTGTACAAAATGTTAAAATAATGTTTTCATGTTCTTATGAGGTTGGGTCGTTTTATTTTTTCATCCTATCAGTCATTTCCATTTTAAAGGACTCTGAGGGATGAGAGTAAACAAAGGTATCAGATAAATGGCTAGAGTTGGCTAAAAATGGCTAAGGAAAAAATAATGATAGCTCAGACTGTCTCTATGCTTTGCTCATGCTCCACAATTCACACTTATGGAATTAATTGTGGATATTGTTTGTCAAGCGCCATTCACAGGAGCTCTCATTGCCCCAAAGCTGTGTAGCTAAATCACAGTTATGGAGCTGAATTGGCAAACTCTTCAAATTTACTTGAAAACTAAGTATGTGGTCAAAGGTACAGGTGAAAAGGCTGAATGAGCTGATGAAAGGTATTCCCCAAATGAAGGAAACCCTGTCCAGATGAAGAGGTCACTTCATTTGCAAGCCTTAGGCATTGCAGGGATAATAATCCCCAGGTTCAAGCGTTAACAGGGGAATAAAAGACAAATGGAGCCATTTGTCATTTATTTCCAAATAAATGCAAGTTTATTATGCACAAAGCTTTCACCTTGTCTCAACAGGCAGATCCTACAGGGTAATTTCAGGGCACTTTTCCCTGGTAAGTGCTCACTGAAGGTTTTTGTGGGTTTCTGCTTTGCTTCTTCAAGGAACATTGGGCTATTCAAAGACTGGCTGGTGCTTTGTATATAATGCTCCAACTTTTGGTAAACAAAGCACTTTGTAGCAATTTTGTATAGTTTTCTTGTAAAGAGATTTCCCTAAGTTAACAAAAAGACCCACAGTGATGCTATGGATTATGAAGGAAACACATGTAGTTGTGTTTTTACTGCCTTGGCACAAGTCTGGCAATGATGTGAATGCAAAAAGGCTGAAATTGAATTGGCCAAGATGGAAATGACATCCTTTAACTGATTAAAGAATTTTTCTGATATGCAGGGAGAGACACATGGTCCTGACTGAGAGTGGTTGGACCTGTCCAACTGTGGGCAGAAGAGATGCACTTGTGACTCCCATCCTTATGGCACCAGCCTAGGGCGGGCTAAAGAGCATCAGTTAATCTGTAATCAAGCGGCTGAGAGGCAGACTTACTCAGAGTGCACATAAGGGCTGTGGCAAAAGGTAGGACTGGTTTGCCTGGAGGGGAGGGATTGTAAGCTGTCCACCCTGGAGGAGGGCTTGGTGGACTCCTGGGCTAGACCTGTCAGCGGTACTGCTCCATCCCAAGGGCAGCTGCTCCCAGAAAGGAGCTGAGAATGGCTGTTTTTAAGGGTGAGTAATTTTGGGGCTTAAATACAATGTTCATCTTCCATAGCTCTGATAGAGCTGCTTTCTAGTCCTCAAGCTGTAGCTTGGCCTATGTTTTTTGCCTGCTAGAGATTTCCTAGGTTAGCTACTTTGCAGTGGAGTGGAGCAAGAGATGCTCCATCTTATTCCAACTTAATCCCAATTTATTTCCCTTCCTTGGCAGTACTGGGACAAGAGAAAAAGAGCAACAGCTCTTTAGCTGGCTGGGCTTTTTTTTCTGGGCTTTTTCCATGTGCTGAGGTCAAGCTGTTGTGATGCTTGGTGTAGGCATCTGAATGTGACCATCTGAGAGCTGTGGTTGTGCGATGAAAGGCCCGGGGCTCCAGGACAGCTTGCTGCTTTGCTGAGGAACCAGCCACTTCATCCTCTGATCATTGCTGAGACTTGAGGGTCTGTGTTTCCTCTGAAGCAGTGGTGGCAATGAAGAGAGGGCTGGAGTATTGACAGACTCCTCTTTTCACTTTTCCAGTGCTCACCAGTAAAGAGTTTGAGGGCCCTCCAGAGGAGAGGGAGAAAAAAACATGAACAAGAAAACCAAAACAACAAACAATCTGGTTTCTGTAGTCCATTGCTGAAAAACAAATGGGTGCCTCTGTTCTGTGGTGATAAGGAGAATTTGGTATACAAATACACATTGTTTTCTGGTTTCCCAAAGAATCTAAAGAGGGAGAAAGGTAATAACCAACAAAATAAGCATGCAAAGACTCTTATAAAGCTCTAGGCTTGTGGCCTGTTTTGCTGTTTCCCTGCCTTCTGAAGCCCAGCACACCTTCAAACGTTCCTGGCTGAGGTAGATATTAAAAAAAACCCCATATGTAATTTGGATTCACAGAGCCCAGTGCTATCCTAAACAAACAATGCTGCCTGGAATTGCTTGTTAGACAGTTGGCATATCTTGCAGATTAGCTAACACTAACAATGATGTGTTCCAAGAAGGAGAAGAGGCTGAACTTGGCTTTTGTTTGCCAGCTGGAATGCCAGTATGGGGATGTGTGCCCATCTAAGCTTCTCATGGAGAGGAAGGATTTGCAGATAGCAAGTTGCTTGACCCCAGCACTGAACCCTGTGTGGAGGGAGGCTGCAAGCTGAGTTGGGAGGGAGAGTAATTCCACTACAAATTGCTCCAAGTGTTAAAGCTCTGGGGAGCAGATTTAAGAGCTGCCTTCGACTCCTGCATTGGTTCAGCAGACTCTGGTTTATGGGCACAGCTGGATGATGGTGAGAGAAGCCAGGCAGGGGAGGCTATCCTGCACTTAAATTTGTGGAAAAATTAGTTTGCACTTATCCAGGCTTTTCTTTTATCAATTCACCCCTGTAAATTTAGATGCATGGAGGAGAGGTGCAGGCTATGAGTAGGAACTTTAATCCAGCTTGCCTGGATCAGGAATGTGGGAAGCAGCACCCGCCAGACCTTACACGCTTTATGAACAATGAAACAAGGTTTCAGCAGCTTGGTCTGGAATTTGGGTGGCCACATGTAAACACCAGCTCAGCTTCCTTGGTGGGGGGGAGGAGGAAAGTTAGGACTTCAAGCTTATATTTGTCTCAGATTTCAAATGGTAAAAGGAGGAGGGTGTATAAATGCCAGCTCAGCAAAATAAATGGTGTGCACAGAAAAACCAACGTCAGGAGTGAAGTGAAACCTGACTCACTGAGAGCCTCTTGTGTACTAAGTGCATGTGCTGTACTGACAGAATATCCCTGCTGTCCCCACCATAACATAATCAAAATGCTACTTATTTAAGTGTTTAGAGATCAAAATGCCAAGAGGAAAGGAACAAAAATATCTCTCTGAAGATGTGAATAAGTGGAAGCTGAAGTTTCAAATAGCAGCTTGGGGAGTGTGCAAGGCAAACGGGAGTGGTCCTTGCTGGAAGCCCAGCCCAGCATATCTGCCTTATACCTGCAGAGCAGATCCTCTGACTGCTAAGCAATGCTAGCATCTCCTTTTGGGAGGGAGAATCTCAGAGAATTGTCTTCCCAAATGGATCTGTGGGGTGGAGCTGGGAAGGAAGTACCTTAAGATTGTCTGTTTCTGTTAGCTTGTATGGAAATGCTCATCTCACCTGGCAGGCTTGGCCAAGCTTCACTTAGGGAACAGTTTCTTGAGGTTCTCAGGATTTGTTTCTGTTTTCTTCCCATCCATTCCTGTTCCCAGTGGCAGGATGACTCTCTAAACCTCAAAGCTGCTGAGCAAGGACTTGCAGTGCTGTTGCCAGTATTTATTCCTCTTGCCTCCAGCCCAGGGCTTGTGTGCCAGTCCTCTTTCACTGAGAAAAATGCAGTGTAGTCCTGTAATGCCCATAGAAAGGCTTGTGATGCTGGAATGGTCTCTATCCCTCACTTCTATCAAATTTAGTTCTCAGCAAGAATAAAACTTCTGCCTTTGGCGTCTGAGCAATGTAACTTCTCCAGTCCAAATCTTTTAATTGCTCAGCTGTTGTTAGGCATTAAAAATGGTCAGAAACTGGAAAAATTGAGACAAGGGGAAATATTAGGAACACACTTGCAGAAGAAACCTCAAACCACCAAACAAAACACCCCAAACCGTAAACATCTGCACCAAACAGAAACAGACAAGTTGTTCAGATGGCAAAAATACTCTCTGCTTATCTAATACCTCTTCAGACCATTTCTAGACGCCCAAGGCTGTGCAAGTTTCCACTTGCTTGTTCATAAGCTTGGCCACACTTTGTGCTTTCCAGCCCCTGATCCTGTGCCAGGGTTCCGTAATGCTCCCGAGTAAGTGGTGTGGACCTGCCTGCACAGGCTGGGCCTGTGGGAACAGGGCAGGCCCCCCCTGCAAACCCACCTAGCCAGGTGTGCCAGGGGTGTGCGAAAGCCATGGGTGACTAAAGGGGGACAGAAAGCCAAATGAGTGTGTCACGTTGTGACTGCCACAGCTGTGCTGACATCTGCAACAGCGAAAGAGCTCAAGTGTATTGTAGCTGGCTTTGTGCATCCCAAAGGGTGTAGAAGGCTTAGAGGCATCAGTGTTGTATCCCTTGTGGGAGCAGTGAGCCACCTCCCAGCAAAGGGCTCCATCCAGGTGCAGATGGCACCTGTTGGCTGATCCTAGGGAGCTGTAGGGCTTTGTCCCAGGGCAGGGAGGCTGTGCCATCTCAAGGAAGCATTTTACCTGTGAAGGGAGCTTTGTGAAGCTCTGCAAGGAAAACCTGCTCATTACAGCAAGAAATGGATGGAAAAAATCTTGGGGAAATTTGGGAGCTGTCTGAAAGTATTTATTAACTAAAATTCAAAGAATCTGAGGGTTTTCCAAAGTCTTCTGAGAACTAATGTGCTTTAGCACAGGACAGGTGGAGGTCCAGCCCCAGAAGGTAGGCAGTAAGTCAGGAGCAGGGTGTTTGCTTGGGGAGTGAGGCTGTCAAAAAGAGATATGTAAGAAAGGATCTTCATTCTAAGGAGCAAAGGACGACCAAGTGTCTGGTGGGCTGGAGATCCTTTCCAAAGCATCTTCAGGTCCTTGCTTTCTGCAGTTGGTTCTTCTAGGTGGGAACACATCTGTGCACGGACCATTTAGAGCAAATTAAGCAATGCTTCCCTAAGATGCCCTTCTTTTGCACAGTCTAGTTTCACAGTTTCCACTGTTTTGCTGTTGAACACCTCCTAAGGTAAATGGGGCAAATCAGAGTGAACATTCCTGACAAATTAATGGGCAAACACATTAGCAGCTCTGAAATGAAATGCCTCCACATCACATGAATTCATTTCACAGTGTTTATATATTTATGGAAATATGTTTGAATTATACCCCCAGCTCTAGCAGAGATGATTTCTTCCTCCATTATAAAGCAGGTTATATGGCAATAACTTTTAGACCCCCGTGAGCTACTGGAGCATGTAATTATCTTGTTCCACTTATTAATGATGAAAGGTCTATGCAAGTCCCAGAGTAGCTGTAGATACTATGCTCAGTAACTTAAGCTGTATAAATTTCATTGGGTTTAAAATTTAGTTGCTGACTTTAAATAATCTTCAAATACGAAATATAAATGTTTTAGGGCATTTAAAACTTTTCAAAATTATTAATGGATCTATAGTACTGGAAATCTAAACTTAACTTTGCAGTGCTAACATCTGAGACTGAGAAAGTGGGCTATAAGCAAAAGAAGCTGACCAGACTCTACTCTGAAATGCATATTGCAAACAAACATCAAGCTAATACAAATTAGGACTCAGAATTTTAATTGTGAAGTAATATTATTGGTAATGGAAGGTATGTTAAAAATGAGTTTCATCTTGACATCCTTGGAAGGTGGCCAATTTATGAGGTCCTGGGCTAGAGATCTGCAAACCTCTGTTCCTAAAATGGCATCACTCATTTGATGATGTCTCACAGCTATAATCCTGCTTCTCCAATCTGCCATAATAATGCTAATTAGTTCTGTATGTAAATAAACTATTGTTGACAGGACACTTTAAGCAATTCACATATGACTCATGGAGAGAGAGAGAAAGAGGTTTTAAAAATGATTTATCCATAAACAGAGATTCCATATGTCCTAATCTGGCATGGATTTCTCTCCTTCTCTTTATAGCAAGGAATGTGTGTATGCCTGTAAAGCAGGGCTATAATGTGACAATTTGTCTCGAAGGGAAACCAGGATTTATGGTACTTAGTGGAGACCACAGAGGTAAAATGAACAGCAGGCTGTATTTAATCATTTGAATTTTTAAATATTTCTTTTGCTTGGGTAAGTGTGTCTTTGTTCCATTTTGGAAACGTGCTCAGCTGGGAGATTGGTTCCTATAAAGGTATCTGAAAATACTGCAGGGATACTTAGTGATATGCACACAGGGAGTAGGAGAGGATCCATGGATAAGGGACACTTTTGTAGGAAATGGTTTGGGCCCCAAACTCTCTAGCTGAGTGTACTTCTGGCAAGATATTAACACATCCTTGAAGATGCATATTGTGCTGATCTCAGGTAAATACCATAGGAAATTCAGGCAGAGGAAAAAAAGAGGAATTGTGATCAGTTAAATACTATTTATTTCTTCTGCAGGGTCTGATCCTGTGGCCTTCAGTGATATCTTACAATTCCAACCTCAAGAGGAATTGGATATGAGTGTGAGGCACACGTACCCTTGGCGGGGTTTGGAAACTTCTTTTGGGATTAAATTTAGGACAAAGTATCTTATATCTGGGATTTTATTTTTGCCCTTGTAGTATGAGCTGCTGTATGTATTCATCGGGTGATGCTGATTTTTTTCTCCACGTCTCTTCCTTTTGCTTCTTGCTTCCTCTCTAATTCCTTTTGGTTTTAGCAAAGGGGCACTGATGTTATTAAAAGTAATTTCTGTAATTTGCTGGTTCTACTCTTATTTTAAATCAAAGTCAAGGTTCTCATACGCAAGATTTCGGAATATGGAGCTTTGGGTAAAACAACCAGAAATCATAGAGTTTTGATGCTTGGGAAATGACAGCATGGGTTACCTGAACACAGAGAAAAGGCAGATTAACAACCCACAAACCAGTGGCAGGTGGTGTTTTTGCCTTCATAATTTGAACAAGACAATGCTGCACATGTGACCCATAAAATGGGATGAAACAAAGTGCTACTGGCAGTGAGTTGTGATGACAGAACAAGAGACATGAAAAAAAAAAAGCAAAGCTGAATTTTGAATATGTGGGGGCAAAGCTGGCACCTGCAGGGAAAAACGCTGGCTGCTTATTTGTGGCAAAGATGCCAGCATTGTCGCCAGTGGAATTGGAGCCCATTTTTCCTTCAGAGAAAGAAATCTCTCTAGGGTTGACAGTGGTTTAATTAGGATGGCTTGTTCTAGCCTTTGAGCTGTGAGTCCTGGTGAGGCTGCCAATGAAATGCCAGTGTGGAGATTTGTCTGCTGCAAACCCTTGTCTGCTCAGAATTGGACCAGGCACTGATGCATTGGCACAGCTGTTTGTGGGAAAGACAAATCCAGAAACACTTTTGTCTCCTCTCTTGAATTTTCAATGACTTTCCCCCTTTGGGCTGTGCAGGGAGAAGAAATAAAGGCACTGAATTGGCTCATCCAAGGGAATGGATCTGTCAGATGTGATAATTACGAGATCCTTTCCTATTGCTAAAATGCATTATGGTCTCTGACCTTTGCTTCCTACCTAGGCATTTCTGGTGTAAAAGTGGTGATGATAAAAGTGAAATAAAAGCCCTTTTTTGGGAGGTCGAGCAGAAATTTGGGTGTGGAGTGGGAGTTGTCTTTGCCCAGCCCTGTTAGAACTTTCTTTTTTCCCCTCTGTAAACACTTGACAGCTTATAGAAGGATCATAGGCTATAGTTTTCATGCTGTTGTCGTTAATTAATGCTTGAAAGTGGAAGTAAAGAGTTGGGTTGCTGTGAGGTGAGTAACGTGTGTTTAGTGAGTGCTGATCTGCTGCCTGCCAGCACACCTTGGCTACCTGTGCTGGCTGCTTTCAGCCACAGAAAAGAGCTTGGGGTTATGCTGTGTTTGAGTCATTTAAAAACAAATGAAAGGGAGATTCTTTCCCATTTCTCTAAACAAATGCCTTAATGAGCAATATCCCCAAAACAGGCTGAGAAAAAAGGTAACTAACTATGTTGGTCAAACAGGGTAATCCCAATCCAGAAACCACGTCATCCTCAGGGAGCTGGGATTGCTGGAGAGAATGGATTTTGAGAGTGAAAGGTGAGTTCAGGGCTAGGGGGCTTCTAGTATAATTTTTCAGGGAATTTTGAATATTTTTGAAATGTCAGCTGTCCGAGAAGCCCTGTGCGTCCATGCAGTGGTGGCTTCTGTGTGAGCTTGCACTTGAACACTCATTCAGAAATGTCAAAAATTCCTTATGCGCATCCTCTGTTAAGAGGATGATTTTTGAGATCCCAGAAATTGTAACCGAGTCAAAGCAAGATGAAAGCATAGAAAATCCTTTGCTCAAATTAAGCCTTATATTTTTACTTGTTTTGAAGGAAATAGTGTAGCGGTATTTGGAAGCGTAAGTACAGGGCAAGACCACAGAAAATTCATCTCCTATCCCTAACCCTCTGCCCACTTTTTCTTTTAATATTACATTAAAAGAAAGACTGGTGGTGAAAATCTTGGATAATCCTCCTGGGATTTTTTTATTGCAGTGTCCAAAATGTAGAATTCAAATTTGCCCTATGTGCAGCTCTTCTACATCGCCATAAACTTTGAACAGAAAAGGCAGGATTATGGCCACAGTAGGTGGAATAATCAGTTACAGAATTTTTTCAGAAACACTCTGGAAGAATCCTTCCAAAATTTCTGGGTTTTATATAAAAATGTATGCCATGGGGAAAAGGTGAAATTTGATTTGCAGGTGCAGCTTACAGTTTAGTTCTTGGATTACCTGTGTGTGTTGGCAGATGGATGCAGTTGCTGCTTATCTTTCCATCCTTTGGAGCAGATTGCTAAAGGCTAATATTTACAGTGATGGTTGTGTATTCCCCTGGCAGAATCAGAAAAGTGTGGGCATAAAAATGCTGATTTATTCATGTGAACTTGTGTTACTAGTTATCCTATAGAGTCTGTGAATTGTCAGGGCCACAACTGCTGGGATACCTTTTATGAGAGGTGAAAGAAATTCAGCTTGTTGAAAAGCTGTGATGGCAGTGAATGCTAACATGGGAGTATTTGGGGTAGGCTGTGACAGGGAGGTAACTGAGATAAGTGACTGTGCTTGGGGTGAAGTAGCTGTTTATTGAAATCCTATTTTCCTCCAAGGAGGCAGTGTGGCTGTGTGGTATTTTAGGACACGATTTCCTGTTGAGCTAAAAAGAAATCTTCTGAAAAATGTGGTAGTTCAAGGACTGCTGGCGTTTCCTGGCGCTACCAGCATTTTCCATCAGGATGCAGTAGAGAGGTCAGTTGTTATTGTAATTGGCATTAGGACATAGTTTGGGTACCTTATAAGCAATGCATCTTGCTCTCATGTTCAAGCAGTTCCTATAATTCCTTCCAGTACCCAGAGAAGGAGGGAAATTGGATCTGGAGTTGCCAGAGGGAATGGGCAGGTAAAAATTCAAGTGTATCAATAACAATTCGTATTCAACAAAAAGGTAAAAAAAAAATATATCCACGAACACAGATAATGGTATTGTTCTTTCTAAGTTCTTTCAGAGCCAAGCCATCACTTAACAGCTATTGGCCAGAGAAGCTGTGGCTGCCCCATGCCTGGAAGTATTCAAGGCCAGGCTGGATGGGGCTTGGAACAACATGGCATAGTGGAAGGAGTCCTTCCCTATGGCAGGGGGTTGGAATGAGAGGAT
Source organism: Serilophus lunatus (assembly GCA_013399895.1). Lineage (NCBI taxonomy): Eukaryota > Metazoa > Chordata > Aves > Passeriformes > Eurylaimidae > Serilophus > Serilophus lunatus. Next base: position 938,475 of record VXBA01004485.1, on the reverse strand, counting down.
CTTTAAGGTCCCTTCCAACCCAAACAATTCTGTGATTCTACAAACTCAAGTTATACATGCAGCTTGGCTGTCCTTGCTTAGTGAAGTAGCAAGGCCACCTAAGAAAACCTAGTTCACCATGAAACAGGCACCATGTGGGTGGCTTTGCAATAATTGCAGAAAGAAAGATGCAGGGAAAACCAGATACTAAATGGGTCTGCAAAAAGGAATTGCATCGTGTAGCATATTAAATTATTAATACAGCGTGTCCAGAACTATGATATAATGACTTAGGTATGTAAACATCATGTTGTGACTGTCCTGTGGCTCCGGGACAGTGACACATGACCACCTTTCCTTTTGTCTGTTGGCTGTGTTAACCAAAACAATCTCTGGACTATAAAACCAGATGAATTTGCAATAAAGAGGAGACTCCATTTTGGGAGTTCACTTGCCCACTGTATAATATTGTGTATAGTCTTTCTTTCCTGGATCCTCTGGATCAGCACCATGCACACAAGGCTTGTACGTTTTGTTGGCAGTTGTGGTTTCAGAGGGTCCCGATCCCTGACGCCACCAAATGGATGATTCAGTTCTAAGGGATCTCAAACACAACTGGACCACAGCATTGGAAGAGGTGTGGTTAAGTGATGTAATCCAGGAACATTTTGGGTTTATCTAGCAGCTTCTGAAGAGCTTGTCTGAACACAAACTTCAAAGTGGTTTAGAAGGTGAGCCTGACAGTATCTGAACTTACAGGTATTATTTGAGATCCATGTTCTGTTCCAGGCTCTGCTACTGGCATAGAAGGAAGAAAGAATTCGGAGAAGATATTCCATCTGTCTTTGATTTCTTCAAAGCAGTGGTACAAGCTACCACGAAAACATGTGGAGATAAGCTGAAGGAAAGTTATTAATTATATTAGTAAAATCACTTCCATTATTGTCTGTGGCAAGTTTCCCAAATTACACTTTTGAATTAACTTCTTTTGGTAAACAAAATTCCCTTGTTTAGGCCTCTTTCCCTCTCATGTCCAGAATACAAGAGGGATTTCAACTTTCTATTGCTTCCACTTAATTGGATTAGTCATCTACCTCCAAAGGTATGTGCCTCAGGTCCAGTTCTTCCTGACAACCAAACCAAGGGGCCATTACATGAGGTAGATGGAATCCAACATCAAAGGAGAGAGCAATTTGGGCTGGATGGATTCCAGGACCTTTTTGTGCTTAATCAAATACCTACATGCATAGAGATTTTTCTCATTGCTGCTAGTGCTCCCTTAATGCATGTTGGAAAGGATTAAAACCTCAGCTGGTGAGTAAGGTTGTTCTCCCATTGTCTTCAGTGCCCAAATAAAAATACGTGGGGCTGTCTGTGATGTGGGAGACAACTTCTCATTTTCAAAAGCTGGTGGCTCTGGAGAATGAAAGCCAGTGCTGCAAAAAACTACCAACACATGGGATTCTTAGCAGTGCTTCAATATGACCATCTCTTCATCTCTTCCTGTCACAGATTCCGCAAAGAAAATTAAGACTTATCATTGCTATAATGTGGCAGGAGGCGTTTGCAAGGAGATGGGAGAAATTAATCTCCAAGACCTCTATGGAGCTGAATGCAGCTGTTTTGCAAACTGACCCCTTTGGCTTCTACATTGAGCCACACAGCTCAGGAGAATTGTGTTTACTGTTTTATTTCTAGTATCCTCATGAGAAAATTATCTTTGTGTTCTTTTTCCGCTGAGGAGTTTGGAAGCAGTGACAGAAGAAAGGGAAACAGGCTTTTCTTCTGAAAGTTACTGTGGGACCAAGCAGATGCACAGCTAAGGTAATCTGGAAAGATCTGCTAATCAAATGGTTAGCCAGCCTGCTGGACACAGCCCATCCTCTCTTCTGTGCCTAGTTTTCATGTTGAAATGTGGGATGATCTTGGTCTTTGAATTACTTTGCCTGGAAGATGAAGGTAACATTTGAGCATTTTTTTAGGTGATGGGACCTACTTGCTGTGGTTTGTCCCTCCTTATCACCAACATACAGAAGTGAGAGCTATGCTGCAGTAGTGAGGTAAAATGAAGAGCAATGAAATCACACAAGTTTGCAAAAACATTCAGGGTCACCTTTACAGATGCAGCCTTCCATAGAACATCTGCTAAAATGGTGAGAGACCTGTGCTAACTTATTTGGAGCAAGGGTATTGGGCTGGGGCACTCTTTATGGCTCACAATATATTTACAGCTACCTCTCCAGTAAATGGAGTGCTCAGGATTTTTTTTTTTTCAGTCCCTGGCTGTCTCCAGTTCTGCTTTGCTGTGCTTAGATGCAGCTCTTTCACAAGCCATAGGGCAACTTGCCCGTACTGATCAGGCAGGTCCAAAGACTCCTCTTGAAAGTTTTGTCCTGGGGGTCTCCATCTGTAAAACCTGGCTCTGTAAAACTGGCATCTGGTTATGGTTGTTCCTAGCATAGAATAATGTATGAAGTCAGGAATTCCAGTGTTAGTACTGGGTGTGGATTTGCCATTCTGACATTTTTTTTTTTCAAGGAGAAGATATTCTTGCTTTATTTCCAGAGGCGAGCCTTTCCAAAGTTGTGAACACAAGAGCTTGCCAAATATTAGCTTTCAAGGTTTTAAGTTGCACAGTGTTTACTTGAGTTACCTCTTCTTGAAGTCTATATAAAGAGTCATGTTTGCTCAGGCATACTCCTAAAAGCCCCAAGACACAGCTCTGGAAGGAGGTATGCAGCAGCAAATATAAATATTGCTGTTCTTAAAACTGGAAGCCCTCTGAGCAATCTGTAGAAGGAAATAGTAACGTGAGGAAAAGACCTTATAAGATTTGGAGAAAACTTTAAGATTTGGAGGTGAAAACTACAAAGCAGCACCAGGAGTGGATAAAATCCAGATATTCAATGCTATTTTAAATAAAACTTCTCTTCGTCAAGGCTTAGCCCTGCAACAGCTGCTGTTTTCTGTTCCCCAGTGTTTCCCCTTGCTGTCACCAAGGCAGATTTTTCCCATACCCCAGCCTCTGAAGAAATTGCTGGGAACAGTTTTTAGTGAATTTGCTGGCCAAAGTATCCTGGCCTTTTGCTGTGGGATGACGGTTGGAAACAAAATATTTGTTGTACTTTGCAAAGTGATATCCTCCCACTTTTTGTCAGTAACTACTGTCATTTTTCTAAGAAGGTTGTGGAAATGTGAGCTGAATTTCAGGTGCTCTGTGATATGATAAGAGTGAAACGAACTTACACAAAGGAGTGCCTAAATACAGTGCAAATAAACAGCTGAATTGAAATTCAACCACAATATTTACAAGTCTCTCCACCTGCCTATATATGCAGATACACTGAGACCAAATTCACATCGTGTTTCCTGCAGCTGAGACGACAGCAGAGGGTTGGGTTGGCTGGGAAGAATATTTACCCTTGCCATGCTACTTTTTCTATGTATCAAAAGATAGCCCATCAAATTTCCACTTCCTTTCTTCCCTCTCTGAGGTAGCTATTATCAGCCTTCCCACAGAAAGGGTAGGGTGTAAATAAAAGGAGCTGAAGCTTTTCTAGTTGCAGCAGAAAACCCTGCGCACGAGTTAGTGCAGAATTATTACATTTATCAGTGTATTTATCCAACTCTGTGCTGCTTCGATGAGTGAAGGAAGGGTTGCTGCAGAGCTCGAAGCAGCAGGACCTGTGATCCTGCAGATTTATGGTTTCTCGGTGCCATCTGCTGGCATAGAGCTTGCTCGTGCATTAAACCCTCTAGCTCCTCTCTCCCGTGAACAGATGCTGCAGCTCCTCGTGTCTTTCCTGATGGTATAACCCCAACCCACCTTTTCTCACTAATTTCTTGAGCTTTGCAAAGCAAACGTTCCCTGAAGCCGAGCACCTGTAAAACCACTTTGCTCACGGTCCCTCCTGGAGTTGTTCTGCTGGGTTTCCACACTTCCCTTCCTCCTGCTGTAATGCCGCCTGCTCCATGGGAGCAACCCCAAATCCAAGGGCAACTGCAACTGGAGCTTTTTGTAATCTAACAGGCTAAACTTTTAACTCCGCGTGGTTTTGAGGGAGTGGGTTTGTTTTTGGTGTGGAGTGATACCAGTAATACTGTTGAAGTCCTGGTTGTAAAGAAACTGCTGGAAAGCTTTGGGAGGAAGAGAAGCTTGATTTTTGTGTAAGCCCTAAAATGGCCTGAAAAAAACTCACAGAATGAATAGTCATGGGGGAATGTAGGGATGTTTGTCCTTTTCCTATCTTTCCAAAGGGACCAGTGGCAAGCAAAGATAAGTTGTGATAACAGTTGATGATGTTCCTTGACTTTTGTTGTTAAAACTCTAGATAACCTGACGGAGCTAGTTTTATGCTTTAAACTGGCAGCACTACCTTTGTAATGGCACCTGCTCTGGGATGGTGTGTGCTGGGGAAATGATCTCTGTATCTTCCTTGCTGCTTGGAAACACACTTTGGCAAAGACAGACCTGTGGTCATGTGCACTGCATAGGCCTAAAGATAGGATGTGTGTCAAAGCAAAGGCATTAATTTGCTTGTAAATATTCCAGATTTTTTCAGAAGTAACATATCATTTTGTGTTAACACCACCAGAAAAAAGAGACTTGCTTTGTGCACCTTGCTTTGACTTCAAACCAGGTTTGCCCTGGGCTTCCCTTATTTCTGCCACTAGGGAACTTGCACTAATTAACCACAAAAAAGTGGAGTTTCTGACACTTAAATTCTAGTATATGAGGAGTGGGTAGTGACAAGACCTAGCTGGGATATGTATTAGCATGTCTGCAGATATGGATCAGAGGTTTGAAATCCAGATGACGTGAGGATGAATGAAGAGGAGAAATTGCTAATCAAATTCTCCAGGGCTGCAATGCAATAAACCAGGGTAACTTGATGGAAAAGGTAATCAAGCCTTCTAGTCTGCTTTTCAGCTACATCTAGGCTTCAATTTTTCAGTCCTTATGCCTCCCTCTTACACGGATTTTCAAAGGAAGGAGCACGTCTGTGAGGATCAATGAAGTAATTTAGTTTTTCCAAGTGAATTCAGTAATCCTCCTGGACACATCTCCTAGAGGCTTCTTTCTCTTAATTGGGGAAATATTGTAAGAAACTCTCTATCTTCAGACCATGAATAGTATAGATAATGCTAAAGCAGAAGCATAACTGCAGTGGAAACGGATTCCCTCCCCCTTTACTGGCTACATTTGAGGGTTATTTTCTCTATCTTGCACATATATAAATCAGTTTTTCTGAGTTTTCACACATGCTTTTATGTTGGGGGAAATTTACACTTGTGTCCACTGTCACATTTATAAAAAAGGTGCAATTAAATGCAGAATACTTAGAAGTAAGAAGTGTTCATTGACCATAGATTATAATAACGACGTTTGGGTTTTATTTGCAGAGATGTCTGAAGAGATATTGTCCTTGCATTATTAGATGGAGGTGTAGCCTTGCCTACAGACTTTTATTGGATACAGGAATTTTGGGAATTTTGTACTTCTAGGATGAAAGGAGCTGAAAACGTTCATAGTGGAGCTGCAGGTTATGACTTCCTAAAAAGTAGAAAGTTTTTCTCTGAAAAATACAGTGTAAAAACACAGCAGTAGCTAATATACTGCCTCCATTTTGAATTTGATCCAATATTTTTCTCTAAAAAAGTCATGATCGAGCACTTTGGGTTCTGTAGTATTTCAGGAACATCACTTTTCATCTTTCAATACTGTCTAGGCAGGAGACAATGCAGACAATTGCTGCTTTAAGACTTAAAAGGTCTCTACAAGTGAAGCTCTTAATTTTTCCTTCTTTCTTCCTAAAATTTTCTTCCAGTTTGTATGCAAAACATTGTTTTGACAGGAACAGCCTGCTCAGTTTTCAGGGAAAATGATAAACTGCTAGCAAGTTGTGTGCAGTAATTAGACCAGATTGCTTTAAGACAGAACTTTTTTAGTTCCATCTTAGAGGCAATTTGTTACTTGAATACCTAAAAGGGGAGGAGGTGTATCCTTGCTTTTCAGTTACATAGGGATGTTGTTAATTCTTACAGGCCATGCAATAAATAAAATAAAAAAATAAATACTTAAGTAGTCAGGCCTTGCAATGGGCATCATCTTCACACAATATTTACCAGGTAGGATTAAATGAGGGAGAGTCATAACTATATGAAATAATTTCAGTTCGTTTCCTAAACAAATAAAAGTTGCCGCCACAGAAGACTGGATAAGGAATGGATCTCTTCAACAGAAACCTGTGTGCTCCAATATTGGGTTACCAAAGAAATTTGCTACACTGGAATATCAAACCATGGATGGCAGTGATAGGTGAGATTGGTGGAGTTGCTCCTGTAGCTCACTCTGGCTTGGCCTGTCAGGTTCAGACAATGTAATTTAAAACACATTTCAGGCTGTTCTAAATCATGGGAAGGAAGGGGGGGAGGGGGGGAGGGCAACTTGTTGGCCCTAAATTTGGAGGATTTGAAATGGCATCTTATACTTGCTTCTGGTGCACTACAGCTTTTGGGCAGCTTGACAAAGCTGGAGGATGCTCTGCCTCCAGCTGGATAAAACACACACAGATTTGATTTGCTATTAAAATAGAAGCAAGTTCAGAAGTCAAATGGAACCAGCTGCCCTTGGAAACTCTCATGCTGTCTGCTTTTATTGCCTGCAATTTTCTATATTTCTGTTCACCTCATGCAGGCCCCCAGGACCTGGGAATTGGATGGCTTTGAGATGCTGCCCTTTGCTTTGAGCTGTTCCTTAGCAGTTACCTGTGAATAACAGTGACTGCTGCTCTGATGCTTCTTAGAGGTTTGCTTACACTGAGCCTTCAAGTTCATGCAGGATAAGCCTCTATGCCAGTGTTCTTCCGCTCCCATCCATATCAGACTTTACTTTATTCCCATCAGGACAGCTATGCACAGGCCTTCATTTCTCAGATTTCCCATCAGAAAAATGTATAATTCTTTGATAATATCTCATTTTGCCTGAAAATAAGTGACATAAACTACTATATAAGAAAATAGAGGGGTTGGAGGCTGATCATAGCAGTGGAGTTGTCTGAATTACAGCATCTTGCCTTGAAATCTTTTCTCCCAATGGCCACACTGTGGCAGCAAAATCTAAACAGGTTTCTCCATCCTAAATCAGTGTGTTAGAAGTAGGAATGAGTGCATGTAAGCTTGAGCCCATGCTGCCAAGTGTAATACTGGAGCGAGATGAATCCTGCTGCAGGGAAAGACTGATGGGATTCATTTCTAGCAACACTTCATTTCTTTTTGTGCTTTTCTCCTGGAGGAATTGGACTGGCTGGGAGTGACAGAAACTTCTCTAAACACTTCTGTTAAGTTTTGGTTGAGTTGCATGGTTTTTCAAGGAAATGAATAACTTTTTTTCTGAATTAAAGGAATAGTGGAAATCAGTCTGGTTTTGGAGCATATGTGCTTTACTTCAGTCTTCTGATATTGTCATTTACAGCTTTGAGGTTCTCTTAGGCTGGGTACTCTACTGACACAATATGAAACCATTCCCTAACTAATCCATGAATTCTAAATAAAAAAGCAATAAGGAGAGGACGTTCCATTACCGGTAAGTTACCACAGCATGGAGGCAAAGGAATGCTTCTTTTCTGTGACTAAGGATTTATCTAGAGACAACTAAGGAGCTGAATCTCTTTTAAAAGAGCCCAATTCCCTTGGGCATGAAGCCTTCAAGTATTTGACTGCTTCTTGCCTAAAACTACATTTGAAAATACCCCAGCAGGGGAAACTGGAAAGCAAAGTTTTATCACAGCACTCTAACGCCCTATCAGCCCTGGTCCCAAACCCACTTGATGCCCCGTGTCGAGAGCCATAACCAACCAAGACAGGACTGAAAGGAAACTAATTATTTGTTATAAAAGAAAGATAGTGCAGCTCAAATAGACTTTGACCTCCTGGTCCATAAATCTTTACGGTTTCTCCACTTGTCTAGAAAGACAAGAATTTCTTTACAACCAGAAAAAAAGATGCTGGCTGTGTCTGTGGCTTGCCCAGCTCAGCAAGGGGAAATGCTCGTTCATTATTTGCAGCCATAATTAGTATAGGAGACTAGTTAAAGGAGGAGCTGTTTGCTAAGCAATCACCAAGTGAGATACGAGACTCTGGGAAGCAGCAAGGAGCAGCATGAGAAGAGCACTTGCCCAAAGGAATGTGGTCATGCAAGAAAGCAAGGCTAAACACCACCAGGTGTGTGAACTCTGAAGCAATTTTTTTTTGGCTGCCTTGTAAGTGAATGAGAGACAACTTGAACATCTTCCTTAATTAACACCATTTCCTATCTATGGAGTAATTTACTAGATTAAAGAGGAACTAATATAGTACCATTTATTTAAAGGACTTACTAAGTACAGTAAGATGGATTCAGCCAACTGATTTATGCCTGTCCTGTGGGAAGGGGTGTCTGAAGCTACAGTCACACAGATGTGTTGTACCCTTATAGCACAGGCTGTCACTTTTGACTGTACCACCTGCATTTCACCATGGACCTGTTTAACATTTTTGTTTCCTCGTCTTTTCAAGTTTGTCAAAAATGATACATTGCAGACCTGTCAGTGCCAGGGAATTTTATGGAGCAGAACACCTTGATTGCATGGCACATACAGGACAACCAGGGGATCAGGCCCTGCCAGCATAGGTGTATAGAGATCAAGCCTGCTCAACCAGCCTGATCTCCTATGACAAGGTGACCTGCTCAGGGGATGAGAGAAAGGGATGTTGTCTACCCAGACTTTAGTAAGGCCATTGACACCATTTCACTCAGCATTTTCAGGGAAAAACTGGCTGCTCATGGCTTGGATGGATGTATGATGATATGATTCTACTGTTTACTGAGTAAAAAACTGTCTGGATTGGTGAACCCAAAGAGTGATGGTGAGTGGAGGAAAATCCAGTTGACTGTCAGTCACAACTGGTGCTCCACAAGGCTCAGTACTGGGGCCAGTCTGGACAAGATGACTGAGCGCACCCTCAGTCAGTTTGAGAGGACATCAAGTTGGGCAGGAGTGTTGATCCCTACAACTACCTGAAAGTAGGTTGCAGCCAGGTGGGGGTTGGTCCCTTTTCCCAAGTAACAAGTAACAGGCCAAGAGGAAACAGTCTTGGATTGTGCTGGGGAGGGGGTTTAGATTGAATATTATAATTTATTTTTTTTATTAAAGGGTTTTGAAGCCCTGGAACAGGCTGCCCAGGGAACTGGTTGAGTAAAAGTCATGTACATGTGGCAATTAGGGACATGGTTTAGTGGTGGACTTGGAACTGCTGGGTTAGTGGTTGGACTTGATAATCTTAGAGGTCTTTTCCAGCCTGAACAATTCTATGATTCTACAACTGAGGTGCATTTTGCAGCTTACAACAGTTGGATGCAATTTTAAGACTTCATTTTTATCACTAACCATTTATTATAAAAGTAGTTTAACACAAATGGATCTGACGTGTTTTCATGCATCTCACTGCTTTTCTTCCTCTTATGTCTCTCTCTATATATAATCTTTAAACTCCATGATAAATCTTTTATTTCCCTCTTTTGGTGGTCAGACTTTAGGCCCCTCAAGTCTGGAGCAGGAAGGGTTTGGGTGAGCTGTCCATGCACCTCTCTTTCTCCAGGTCCAGTTCCGTCAGCTCAGTAGTTTGTGGTTGGGCTTTTTCCCTGAATGAGCACAGATCCTGTTGTTTGGTGCCATTCCTGCTTGCACATGTTCTCTGAACTTTTGCTGGCTGTTTGCATAAGCAGGACCGTATTTCCTGGCTGGCATATGGCCCTGGGATCTGTTTATTGGCAGTAATCTTGGATGGGGGTGAGTTGGTTTTCAGAGCTGTAGACTTGTGTTCCATGTGCTGTGCAAGTTCTCCCAGGGGTTTAACTACTTGTCTCACTTCAAGGCAGCCTGTGACTTGATTTAATTTCTGTCCTGTCCCCACTCCAAAGTATCAGCTGACTTATGCAAATAGAAGATTCCCAGACATGATCCTGATGATCTGAGGGAAAGCGGTTAGTACCACATTGCCTAGTTCAGTTCCTCTCAAAAGTGTCCAAATGTTATCCACCTTCCCATCAAGCATCTGTAAATTAAGAGCATCTTGAAGATTAAGTTTCTGGGATGTGGGATCATTTATGGAGTCTAAACACTAATAATGCCCCAACTCTGCTTTAAGCTCAAGTTTTTGATATTTCTGTATAACCATTTTTTAGCACAGTTTTTCTCTGATTTTCAGACTATGTGGATTTCTTGAAGACTACAATTCTTTCTCTCAAGCCATCTATATATTGAGTGTCAACTGATCATCTTTAGTCTCTCAAGCAAGTCAGAAGACAGTATCTCTTTGCTTTACCCTCCCGTGCTTGCTATTTCTATTGTTGAAATGTAGTGGCCATTCCGTACCACAGCTGCAAACTGCACTTTTTTAATCCACTGTACCTTTTGTCTCTCCTATCATCAGACCTGCTGTCTCTGGTTTTTGGACCTTCCAGCTCATCTGAGGCTAAAAACTGCAGTTCAACCACAAGTGTTTGCTTGATGCTGAGATGAGAACAGCCTAAGCCCATCTGCTTGCTGCACTCTGCAGAAATGGCTTTCTTCCAATATGAACAGCAAACAGACACAAATCTGCCAAAAATGTAGAGGTAGCCAAAAATCAGCCTGGGCCAATGACTTTGGAACCCCATGCTTGACAATGCTCCAAATACTTTTCTATATAACTTCCTCATGTAAGAGTGGTGTTGTTCTGAAGTTTGGTGGTAAAGAAATCAGGTGATGCTAATTAGTATAGGCCAACAAACCTTTTTAATCTTATTTAATCCAGCTATAAAGCAATACCTATACAAGACAAACAAATGGAGAATCTGAGCTTTCTTTTCAATAACAACAGCTATTTTTTTCGGGTTTTGTTGTTCGGTTTTTTTGTTTTTTGTTTTTTTTTCAGTTCAGATTCTCTGACCACTTAAAATGGAAGGACAGCTAATAGTGGAAATGTATATTTGGCACATCCACTTATACATGCAACAGAACCCATGGCCGCCTATAGCCAGAATGAATTAATATGCTATAACAAGACTATAATGTGGTTTCTCACTCTCAGTGAGAGGCAAAGGAAGAGAAGGAAAGTATTCATTTTGGGGGGAGGAGAAGGAGAGACTTCCATCAAGTCTGTCTTGTATTGCCAACACTGGAGAAAAATATTTCATGCTTTTTCATAACTTTGCTAAATCATATGGGAGCATCAGATTCTGAATAAAGAATAGCACGGAGGAAAAGAATGACTCAAAAGTTGATCTGTCTTACTGAAAGCTCAGTTAAACTCTGTACACTCACTATTCCTGAAACTGTTTTCCCTGTTCTTAAGGTTTATCCTTGAAGTCTCTGAATTACTACAGCTATTGGAGGAAATGAATGTTGGAGTCTGTACAGGATGTTTGTAATTCTTCTAGTGGTATAAAAATAACTTTTCCAGTTTCAATTAAATTGAGTCCTTATAAAGATCATTTGGGTTTATGTAATGAAATTTGGCAAATTCCTCAAGATATTTTCTATTTAACTACCAGTGTTAGAAACAAGATTCTCAATGTACATCATTGCTATATCAACTGTTAGGAGTGACAGACTTCTAAAGAAGCAGCATTTTCCTTCATCTTTAGTGTTGTATTTGTGAAAATCAATGTGAAAATCTTTGCTCATGGATTTTCCTTTTTTTTTGAGGTTGCAGACTCTTCAAGGAAGTTTATTTCCTTCTGGAAATGTGACATTTCAACCCTTTTAAGAAAATAGTCCTCTGTAAAAAACTGTAGACCCAAATTTGGCATTCATGTAAATATTAACTTTTTCTTCTAAAACCACAGAAGGTGGTGGTGGTGCAACAGTTGGTCTTTGGATAGGTCACAAATTAGAGCCAGTCTGCAGGAATTAAGAAAGTCTGATACAGCATAAACATTCTCAGCATTCCCATTCCTTCTCACTAAGGTTTGTAAAATACTATGTAAAATACAGCTGTGTGAAATATTCATAAAGGCAAATGAAGCAACAGTCCATACTCTTGTGGGTTTATTTCCCATGCACCAAGAACCGAAAAGGGGAAATGCTTTTATCTTGCACCATTTTTAGAGAGAAAAATTCAATCCAAATATTAATGAAGAAACCTTAGAAAGGAAATTCCCTTCAGGTGGGAAGTGATTTGCTTTGTAAGAATCCACATCTGACCTAGTTAATCTGCTCTGTCTTTTGGAACCAGGACAAGACCAATAATTTTGTTGAAAAGCTGCGATTTGAAGAAATCATAATGGACCCTATCATGTGATCAGTGAGGTCCTCTCCTTTACAGCTAAGATGCTGGAAAATATTACTGTTCCCCAGGTGATCCATGTCCCATCTCACTGTTGGAAGTCTTTACCTCACTGGAGGCTCTGGCAGAGATCCTCCAGTTGGACCGAGCTGTGCGGGTAGCAAGTTGCAGGAGCATCTGAAGCTGGCTGTGGAGGAGGTAGAGTCCCCCTCTACTGACACCAGTGTTTAAAAACGTCTGTTGAAGCTCAGCTTCTCTTTCATAGCTACAGGGGAGAAGGGTTCAAGCAAACCTGATTGTCAGCTTGTGTCAGTAAAAAACAGCCACTCCAATTTATGCAACCAGTTCAGGTTTTTCCAAGTGATGCAAAACTGGGCAAAGGGGAACAGCCTCACTGAAACTAAGGGTTTCCAGAGCTGAATGAAGAGCAGAACTCAAAGGCCAGGCTACTGGGGAAGAGTTTTGTAAGAACTCTAGGAGAAGCACAGGCTCCAGAATAGTTTTTTGTCTCCCCAGAACGTAATTGTTTAGCAAAATAACTGCCAAAGGCAGTGAAGGGTGGAGGAAGCATCATGTTGGGTGCTTGAGTTCAGGATTAGAGGGAGTGGGAGGGTAACCTTGAGGCCATTTTCTACTTAATTAGGTTGAACTGCATCAGAGTGAAAAGGCACTGTAATATATTGCAGTAACTCCCCTTGTGTTGTCCCAGAGCAGTGAGCAGTGAAGATGTCTGTTGCTATATGGGCCCTATGCCATGGACTGCAAGAGCTGTGTCCTCTCCTCTCTTCCAGGTGGATCAGGTAAGTGTTTGGATGCTGAATTCCCTGCTCATTTAAGTTATTTTGCTTAGAGTATATTTGCTTTTTCATCAGGTTTATATCAGAGTCTTGGACTTTTTCATCCCCATCTAGTTATGGATTATTCTGAAGTATTGGCCACAGGCAGAGAAATGGTGTAAGGTGAGCCAGGCTGGGCATGTAAAATAATTTAGGTACTGATCAGAGAATATTCCTCATTTTTAGAGTGTTTGGTACCAATATTGGCATGGATCTTTAGACTCTCTTTATTCTAATGTGTCACAAGGGTTTGATTTCAGGGACTATCTGCTATTTTTACAAAGTTACTTCTTCATATTTAAAATATCTTCCTATTAAAGGAACCTAGAAGAAAAGATATTCTTGATGTGTTTATCTTATGTTTTTCTGAGGAGCCCTGTTTTCTATAGCTTGTGATCTCCTATGAAATAGATCTAGATGGTCCTAAGGTACCAAGGGTGTTTCACGGCAAAAAAAACTGTGGACATACCTCTGGATTTATCAACTCTAGTAGGGTTGTGTTTGACTGCAAAGCTCTGTCATGACACTCTATCTTCTTTCCTAAACTAAATTTTAAAGTGTTTATTGGTAGTGGGGAGAAGAACCTGCATTTTAAAAGAACCCAAGTATCTGTTTCCTTTACCCAGTACTTATCCCCTTTCTCCTCATGGCCCCCTATCTAACTTTCCAGGTTACTTGCATGTTTTCAAGGTCAGAGACTGGAAGGATTCCCAGTTTGCTCCATTTAGGTGCCATTGCAATTATAATTTCACACTTGGCCTTCAGCAGAATGCAGTGTGTCATCTCTTGGAAAGGAATATGCATAGAAAACAAATAAAAGCACTTACCAGCTGGTGCCTGGCGAATTACACTGTTCGAAGCTCAAAGATATTGAGTAGAGTATGTGCTGATTGGCATTTATGTGGATGTTTGACTGGCATCTTTTGACACTTTCTAGCAATATATTCAGACAGATATACACTAGTGTAGTTTCTGTCTTGCCATATGAAAGGTTAAACTCTCATGAACTTTCGCTATTCTCTCTAGATATTTAATTTCTTCTCATCAGCAAATGATCTAGGCTGGTTCCCCTCTTTCTTGATCCCATAGAATTGCTTTCTTTGCTCCTCTTCTCATAAAACATAGGTGGAGTAAGCCTGTAGCAGCAGCTGGCTGCCAGGAAGACCTTGATTGCTGTGTGGTTCCAGCAAGGAGGAGATTTGCTTGCCTGCTGTCAGTCCTTTATCTTTTGTGTTACTGCTGGGCAACTCCTTCTTTCCTCTCCCATCACCCAAAAAGTAGCTTTAAAAACTGTACATAAAGGATAAAAAGAAAGTAAAATGCTTTAGTCTTACCCTCCTGCTGTAAGAAGTGTCATGTCACAACTTCCTCTACCAGCTGCTAGTTCAGAGCTTGCAATATGGAAATACTGTCTGTGTTGAAAGAAAATGTTAAAAGTTAACATGGGGGAATACTTTCACCAGAATCATTGGAAAGTTGGAGCCCTGGTTTCTACAGAACTAGACAAACAATGGAATTGCCTTCAGTTTTCTCCAAGACTGAGTAGAAATAAGACACTTTGGTGCTAAGACTGTACTGCAATAGTGGTAAAAATCCAGTTTTTGAAGAACCAAATCTCTTCTAAATTGGTTGCTTAGTCTTTCTCAATACTAAATTATTTGCATTAGTTGGAGACTCAAAGAACAATAAGATGCTTAAATTATACATAATGTTGGAACATCTTGCCATGTGATTTACAGAAATACCATAAAAATGTATGTATTATGCTAAGCATTAGAAAGCCCTTTAAAACACCCACACTCAACAGGTTGTTTTTCTCCTCTGTTTTCTTTTGCTGTATCTTAGCTCTAGATACTGAGGATGGTAAATGTATAGATAGTATCTGTTTCAGTCATGCTGTACCATAACCTTTACTCATATCCCCAGAGCAGAATATGCTTTTATTCCCAACTTATTGATGCTTGTATATGTCTTATCAGCTGTGCTGAAGCCGGATGTGTAAAGCACCTGGTGTCAGCTCTGGCTGTTACCTAGAAACATCACTCAACTTTTAGTGTTCTTTCACCCACCTAGTACTCAGGTTTATAGTAAAAACCTTACCAGTAACCTGTTGGGTTTATCAGGAAGGTGAGCAGGGGAAAGCAAGTTCAAAATATTTTTGTGTGTACGTGTTTATTTTATATCAGCCTTGAAATGATGAGACAAGAATTAGGTGCTTTTTCCAGGCTGCAGTGCCATAAATCTGTAGACTGACTCTTATAGTTGATTGGGGCTGAGTGGCTGGGGTGATCCTCCATAAACAACTTGGACATGTGGAAGATGAATTTTAATGAGTATTTTCAAAGCTAAGTGCTACCTCTTGCTTCTACATCTCAAATTCACTCATTTTTTATTTTTATGTTCTATCAGAGGCTGCTCTGTGCCTTTTTCTCTAATTATCTACACTCAAGCTGGATTCTGTCAAGCCCAGAGGAAAGGGAATATAGCTGTGTACACAGAGGTGGGGTTTCCACCTGGCCTCACTTATGCAAGGGTTTAAACTCCCAGTCAAAACACCTGGACTTTTAAACAAGAGGGATTAGCATCTCGTGCTCAGGGATTGTTTCATGTGCTTTAGCTGGTGCAAAAGGCTTTTGTGTTTCATGTCGTGTCTGCAAAATGTTCAACCTTGTTCTAGGAAAGGCTCCAAAGTAAATTAGAGCACGCTCAGGGGCTGTTTTAAATCATAGCAACTGAGGTCTTATCCCAGCACTTCACGATCTACCCTGTGTCTCTTCCACCAACACTCTCTACAACAGCCTCAGATCTTCACCTTTTCACAGAGAGAACTCTTTTCTTTGCATCACAGGTAGGTTTTCCTAGGTAGGCTGGGAAATCATCAGAACAAGCAAAGGGAATGAGAAATGGGAGTCCACTGGCTTTGCTGGGAAACAGACAGTCACCAGTTACTGTAATTCAGCATTCCTGTTTATATTCTGGAGTGTACAGACTGATGAAGTAGGAAAAACACAGCTAGAATAATTGCTCCTGGGTATTGTGCTTTCATTTGCAAATTTAACCATTCCTGAAGCTGCAGAGGACAATTTCCCTGAACTTCCAGCATCGTGCAATATCTGTTCTCTGGAGTTTCCACTCTCCTCAGCTCTGACAAATACTAGTCCCTGATGGAGACAGGTTAGGGAAATTGATGGATCAGTGGAATGATCCAGTACCAGCAAATTCACAGCTACAAAAATAGTCAGTTATTCTTGTCATTTCCTTGTTTTGACACAATTTCCTGCCCTCCTCTTAGGCTGTTCTGAAGATCGCCTGGATGACAGATCTCTTTGAGGCCTGTCAAACCCCTCTGCTAAGCACCTCTCCTGTTAGGAATTGCTGCCTTGGAGAACAATGGCTGGGAGCAGGGTAAGGAGCTGTGCTATGTTAACAGCCTTTGATCACACCTGGCATGTATCCAAATGGGGCCCGCTTGTGGGCACTGCTGGTTTTTAATATTTCTGATCATATCGCACTAAAGCACAGAAACTGTGCTTTGCTTGATGAGTTTTATTATACCTCCTACAGATTTAGTCATCCCCAGCCTTCTTGGACTAGCTCAGAACAAGAGAGGGATGTAGTGACTAGAGATGCTCCAATACCAGCTAGTTAGGACACGACTTCAGCAGTTAAGGGAGGAAGGTGAACGAGTTTAATTAATAGGGTTCTGCTAATGCAGTTTATTTTGACAGGAGAGGATTAATGAGATCTCACAGCTGCAGCACTGCTGACAGGTCTGTGTGTGATAATGTCTGGCATGGGGTGGTAGTGTGCAGATGGAGTTGATAACCTCTTTGGCAAGTGGAGCTGTCCTTGGCATAGGAAGCATGATAACCTTCAACAATTCCATCGATACCCTTAGAGATCTATCTACTGGTGGCTTTAAGAATGTATGTGACATCTGGCCTGACTTTGCAGGCTGGTCACCTTTAGCTTGTCACCCTCAAACCGTGTTACGCTTAGTTATGGTAGTTTTCAGCTCACCTTTGGTGATTTCTGGGTCTTTAAAAGCAATAAAAATTAAAAGACTAAAGTGTTCATAGGTCAGTGTGTTTTTAGAATGGAGTCTTTTTGCTTATGAGATAACACTTGGAGAGCAACACTACGTGTTGTGGCCGTGATCACATGTTGACACTTGTTTCGGTCCCGGAGCCTTAATATTGAATAACTCATCCAACATCTAGAATTATGGGCAGGACTAATATCCATTGGAGTCAGCAGGTATTATTGACAGGAATGGGTTCTGCTGTGCTACAGTTTTAGACTTTGAATTTCAGCTTAGTGAGATTTTTTGTACCGTAATGAAGTGACAAAAAAACTTTAACAGTAGTAGAAATAAAAAGCAAGAAGCTGTTTTCCCGAATCAGATCAATTGTAGGACTGTTAGGTCTCTTTCTTAGCTATCAATTATTAGTAAACATAATTGAAAACCCTCCTGTGTTAAAACCTGTATGTGTAAATTTCTTCCTTCAGCTATCGCAGATCACAACTTATGAGCAAATACCAGTTCCAACAGACATGGTTCAAGGTAGGAAAATACTCTCTTGACCACAAGTTTTTCTCAAAATGGGCGTAAAGGAAAAAATACTTTAGTTGGTAGAGTCTGGGAAAGAGTAAATCTCTTATATTCATGTCCCTGCTCTGTAGATCCAGTACTAGGACAGGATCCAACCCTGTTCAGAACTTATTTGCATTGTTCAGACTCTCCATAGCTGGTGAGGTGCCAGCCTCTCCTATTTCAAGGACAAAATGCCTCACTGCAGCTCTGGTGAAAGCACAGGTTTGAGAGCTGAAAACTCCAGAAATCCAGATTTCCCTTTTGAAGAAGTACAAGCAGAAAAGCAGACATTACTGCAATGATCAGAATTTCATATTTTATTCCTAACTGCCACTGGTTTCCCATCTAACCCTGGGCCAACTTCAAACAAAAGTTTTGCTGGTGTCAATCTTTTTTATGACTGTACTTCTGAGACACATGAGGATAAGTTGATTAACATTGGTAAATTCCTTGAAGATCCCTGGATACAATTCCTTACTCAAAACCCTGAGTACGCTCTTGTTCAAACTGTTGTCTGCTGCTCTCAGGAGCCCCCAGACCCACAGCTCAGATCTGCACGACTCTTGGGATTAATCAGAATCTGAAATTTCAAATGTTCTAAAAGTTCATTGTTTGCACAAGAAACAGTCCCCTGCATTGCCACTCAATAGTCAGGAAAATGACTGACATAGATACTTAATTATAAGTTCTGTCACAAAAATGCCATTTAAGCCGGCTGTATTAAAAGTTGTTAATGAATCCTGAGTGGTTGAAACAATGGTCTCACATCTTTGTTCTTCTCACCAGGTACAGCTGATCAAAATGAAGTCAGCGTTGTTCAAATGGTGAAGCTGCACACAAGCACAGGCATGGGATTGAAAAAGAGAGAAGAGGAAGCTTGAGGTTGTAATGGTTTCATTTCTTTGAAGTTTAAGCTCGGGTTTTGTCACGCGCCATTTCCGCTGTTCAGACAAAAAATGATCAGTGACATTTCAGAGCAGAGAATCCAGCCCTAAAGAATGTATCACACATTTAGTTGATAAGGTGAATCATAATGACGTTAAGCAGGATAAAAATATGTGGTTTCTCAAGGTAATCTGTTGGAGCTGAAAGTGAGCAGTCAAGCCATAATTAATTATCATTCATGAAGTTATCTCAAACTATTAACGTGCTTAAGTCTCCCATAGTCTTGAGTGCATTTATTTGTGCAGTTGCACAGAATGACTTAAACCTTGCAGTTAGCTTGGTTTGTATTCTGGGAATGTCTTAATGCTTGCAGAGCTGGGGAGCAAGCACACCCTTGGACCTGCTCCAAATTCTGCCTGTAAACCAAGTGCTCAGCTGTAAGGAATATGAACTGCAACTTAGGGACTTGTAATTCTCTGTGTTGGGGTCATCAGGACTCCTAGGACCCACTTGTCCAGAAGAAATAAAATGCAACATTTAACTATTGCAGGAGACTTCATTTTAGGTTTTTGAAAAGCCTTTATCAGTCACACACCTGAGGGGTTGTGCCCAGGGCCAACAAATGTCCAGAGCAATCTCTTAAGCAAAGTTCTGTAAACAAGTCAGTAAAGTCGATGAACAGGTGGTGGGTGCAAACAGAATGGCTCAAAATCGCGATAAAGTGAACTTCAAAGCTGCTGGTGGTGCTTCCACTGAACACTTTTTGCCAGTAGGTGAGACAGGAGAAGGAATCACTGAAACGCCAGGAGAAAGGGTGTTTCAACATTCATGAAAGGGAAATTTAGGTTAGGTATACAGAAGAAATTCTTTACTACGAGGGTGCTGAAGCATTGGAACAGCTTGTGCAGAGAAGTTGTGGATGGCCCATTCCTTGGAAGTGTTCAAAGCCAGGTTGGACGTGGCATTGAGCAGCCTGTTCTAGTGGAAGGTGTCCCTGTCCATGGCAGGGAGGCTGTAACTAGATGAGCTTTAAGGTCCTTTCTAACCCAAACCATTTCATAACTGTTTTCTTCTGTGATTTGATCTTATGCCTCTGCACACTTCTGTCTCTTCCTCATAACCCTGAAGACATGCTGCTGTAAACAGACCAGGTAGAGGGGCATGCCAGATACTAATGCTTCACTTGCTGCCTTTCTGGAAGGTTGGAGCTGAGCCTGTGATTAGGAAAGGAGCTAAAACCATTATCTTTAGGAGCTTCAAACTGATCAACACTGGCCAGATTTTGGTAAAGGCTGCTCAGGTCATGGTGTTTCTTTCAGTAGTCAGAATGGGAGGGGCATGGAAGTGAGAACAAAGGAGAGAAGTTGCATTTTTCTCCCCTCTGTTGAAAAGACAGCTTTTCCTTATAAGAAAATTACATATTCACACAAAAGAAGAGTAAGACTTGATAGCTTCAACTGTAGTTCTCAATTATATTTCTCTCTTCCCTCTAAGTGATAATGCCATCCTTAATATAATCCAGAAGAAAAACTTTCTGTGTAAAAAGAAGGTGCACAGTGGCTCCTTGTGAGTATTGCTGGAAAGCTAATAATTATAATAAATAAGAAGTAAGAATAAGAAATTTTATGCACACTTACATTTCTTCTGAAATGTTTCTGTTTCCTGTGTTTTTAGCTGTGCTTTTTTTTTAATGTGTTTTAAAGTAGGATTTAATTAGTGTCCATCTTTAAGTTCTATGCTTAACAAATTACTGTTATAATAATGCATATCTTGGCTCTCTGACTTTAGACTACATTGGATGCATGCATCAAATACCCTCACACTGATGTCTCAGTGACGTTTCCAAAGTGCCATGTTTTCTTTTCTCTTCCCCTCAGCCTGCCAGTGATGGAAAGTTTCTCTCCCAAGGATATGTGAAATATTGTCCTCCCTTTCTTTTTTTGGTTAGCAGTGAAGCAGCAAAGAGCCTTGACACTTGATATGCTGTGGGATGCCTCATCAGCATCCTTAATAAAGTTACATAATGTCCAAGAGAAGAAAATTTCTCAAGCTAATGTTCTGCAGAGCCCATATTTGGGTAGTCTTCTAATCCTTAATTGATTTATCTTCATGTTGCCACTAACTCATGGCAAGCTTTTCTTATATGAGTGGATATCGGGTATGAGAATTTAATTTCTGTATCTCTTTCTCCTGTTGCATCCAAGGAGCACTGTTACATTTCATTTTGGCAGACACGTACAAACTACTTTCTTTTGCTACTCCAGAAAACGGCAGCCACCTTTATTAAATTGCCTTTGGACATGTTTACAGTTTTTTCTCTCTTGGCTGCAGCCTTTGACAAAATATGCACAGAACTATATTTGATACACATTTTGTGGGATCAAAGACCTAATAGAAAAGCATTTTAAGGACCATGTTGTTTTAAACTTATCTAATTATCTGAATCTATAATCTTTCTTGGTTTAGATCAAAGGGAGACAAGAACATTAGTGGCACAAGTTTTCTTCTGTGTTTTCCGTTGGGTTGTTGATTAGTTTTCAGTTTTCAGCCAACTTCCCCTTAAATTTTTGATTACATGAGCTGAGTAAAATTGGCCTGTTCAGCATTTAGCAAAACGTTGGGAATTTTTATGCACTGTAGGAGTTGCTGTATACTTTATTGTTATAATACTGATTGCAGTAACTGATGTTGTTGTTGAGGTTGTGCTGGAACATCAGGATCTGGCCATTCAAACATGACCTTTGAGTCAGGAGGCAAAACAAAGCATTGCCAATTTTCCCCCTCCCCCCCATTCCTCTAGAATTGCTCATGTGCCCAAGCAATAATCTTACTGATGTATAGCTTCTTGCTCCTGAACTGATGGCTCCTTCCTCCTGATTTTGTGGAGCCATGTGGGACTGTACAATGAATTGGAGCATTGACGGTTCAATGAATTGGAGTAATGGCTTTTATTTTTTCCCCATGTTTTTATTCAGCGGTTAGTAAATGATTCTTTGCACTTTGACAAAGCCTTACCACAAGCCCTTGACGATTTCTGTTTTGCAATGGCATAACATGGTTGCATCACCAAGTTTCAGTTAATGGTGTGAGGTGTCACTACGTCAGCTATGCTCTTAGACAACGTGTAATTTCTCATCAGAATGATACGGTTGGAATGTAAATATATTCCATCTCTAAGCTTTTCTGTCCCCATGCCTTTGCTCTGCACCTCATGCAGTGGTACCACACTCCATGGATGTTAAACCCCACGGGCGGGAGCGCTGACGTTTGTAGGCTCTCGGGAAAGGTGTGTGGTGGAGTGTGCGACCCAGGGGCCTCCAGAAACAGCCTGGTGCTGAAGGTGCTGTTGGGAGGTGTCTGCCTTTCCATGCTGTGGCAACTTCTGAAGAAGCACGTGTGGGGCCAGGTTTCAGCTGCAGACAGGCCAGGGAAGCGGATCACCTTTACTTACCCAATCCTACCTCAGTTTCCTTGCCCAGAACGCCGAGCTCTAGTCCTTGGCTCCCTTGTCAGGCACCTGGAGATGCTGCCAACAAAATGTGTTGGGACGCGCGGCCAAGAACAAGTGTTACGTGGCAGCAGTGCTGCTGTTGATTTTATTTCCCTTGGCTTGTCGTTTTACCCCGTAGTTTCCTTTCTAGCCCCACCCTCACCCAGTGCTCTCCAGGGGAGCGCTGCCAATCCCCTGCACTCTGCCACCGCCTTCCCCGAAGTCCTTGTTTTTTGGGAAGAAAACCCTCGGGGCTTGGGGGTTGGTGGGGGGGAGTACTTTGGTCTTGGCGGGGAGGGGACGGGAACGATGAAGGTCCGAGAGGGAACGATGATGCTCCGAGGGAAATGATCCCGTGGAGGGAAACGACTCCAAGAGCTGACCCAGGGGGATGCCCTGGGGGAACGATGCGCACGGGATGCTGGCGGGGGCAGCTTGGGGGAAGCCCGGG